>JAZDUA010000077.1:2095000-2580000 GCA_038098605.1 Gryllus longicercus
GTATTAGGAATGGAAATTGAATTAAAATGAAGCGCAACGCCATCTAGTGGAGTTAAAACAATATTAACTGGGCATAACCCTTGTGGGTTAAAAATTAGTAGATGTGCTAACTTTCATGGCGATCAGTCACACGTCGGCGTTTTCCGTTCTTATACAAGGTGGTTCAAATATGACCGGGACTGATTTTTTTTACGAAATACTTTATTAGCAAAAATTTATTTGTACATGTCATTCTTCAAAGTACTCCCCTCCAGATTCTATACATTTTTTCCAACGTCCTGGGAGCATCCTAATGCCCTTTTCATAAAAGTCTTTTGGTTGTCGGCATATCCACTCCCGAACACTGTGGATGACTGCGTCATTATCCGCAAATCGCATGCCTTGCAAATGTGATTTAAGCTGTCCAAAAAGGTAAAAATCACTTGGGGCCAAATCTGGACTGTACGGCGGATGTGGTAGAAGGTCCCACTTCAATTTGCTGATGGTTGCCATGGTTGTTTTAGCAGTATGAGGCCGTGCATTGTCTTGAAGGAATGCTACCCGTTTCCCACCTCTCTTCCGTTTGGATCGGATCTTTTCTTTGATTTCTGTTTCCAAAAGTGCTGAATAATAAGCTGCATTGATGGTGTTAGCTTCTGTAAGAAAGTCTACATGGATAACACCCATGTAGCTGTCCCCAAAAAATGTTGCCATCACTTTTCCCGCCGAACGGATCTTCCGCGCTCTCTTTGGTTTTGGAGAAGAGGCGTGTCGCCATTCACGTGATGCCTGCTGGGACTCAGGAATAAAAAAGTGAACCCACGTTTCATCAGTGGTTACAATGGACTTCAAAAATGCATCTCCTTCATTTTCAAACCGCATTAGAAGAACACTGGCAGCTTGCATGCGCATCAATTTGTTCTCGTCCGTCAAAGTGCGTGGAACCCACCTAGCATTCACTTTTCTATATTTTAGGTGTTTTTTTATCATGTCTTCTACACTACCCACACTGATGCCAATTACTGATGCAACTTCTTTGATAGTGATGCGCCTGTTCTCACAAATAACCGCATTAACACGATCAATGTTTGTTGGGGTTATGGATGTTCGCGGCCGACGATTATGAGGTTCATTCTCAACGCGCTCTCGTCCCTCTCTGAAACACTTACACCATTCAAACACACGGGTCCGTGAGAGGCACTCTTCCCTGTACTATTTTTTGAGTCTCTGCAAAATTTCCGACGGTTGAACGTTTTCTCCAACGAGAAATTTGATGATAATGCGTTGTTCCACGCACCGCGGCACCTTTTGTTCACTCATCGTTCTAGCAAGACCCAGACGCGACTGAACAGGTTCTAACCTGCAAAGGAGGGAGGTGGGGGGTTGTGGCTAGATTCTCTCCAGACGGCGCAGTTAATGCGTATGTCGGGGTATTTGAAAAAAAATCAGTCCCGGTCATATTTGAACCACCTTGTATATAGCATCATGTAAAGAGATCCAAAGAACTCTCGTTCTCGCATTTGTGTTATGAATAATTTTAAAAATCGAATAATGTACTTATTTATCTACGTGCAGTGTACTCTCGCACTGCAAAAATTTCTACATTCATCGGACATCGTTGGAACACTTTCTTGGGTTCCCAGCCGGACGGATCGGATTTTCCCGATCCGCCGCATGGGATGCGGCTCAGACCGAGGCGGTGAGGAGGGTGGGCGCACGCCGCGCCTTTGAAGCGAATGGGCTAATCCGTAGCGTGGATAACGACACGGCTTGCGCGCGAGCCGCCGGATTGGGGGCGTCTCTGGCAGCATTCCAGACGGCAGCGCTGGAATTGAGTATTGACCGAGCGCACAACGCCCTGCCCCGCCCCCGCTCCGTCTCTTCCCTGCCCCCCCTCCCCCTACTCCGTGCTTGCGGTGGGCGTCTTTTTCGCGGACGCCCCGGCCAAATAATTCAGCGACAGTCTTTTTGCGACTTCGACCTGGCGGCGCGGAGCCGACGGCAGCAGCAGGCGATCGCTCCCTTGGAGCTCGAGCGATCGACGACTCGTCTTTGCTTTGAAAATGTTTTCATGCTTCCAGGGAAAGTCGCCGTACTCATCAGCCATGTGTCTTATCAGCTTGCGTATGAGGCGTAACGGCTACGAAACTAAGGGGATGGCCAAGTGCGCGTTCCTAAACACACACATTGAGACTCTTAAGCCCTCGATAATCATACTGTCTAGCCATCGTTTTCTAATCAGATACAAAAAATAACAACTGGACTCCTGGGAGTCGCTCTTTTAAATGAACTGAAATGAGAAGCACAAAGGCCTTGATCTGAAAATACTCGTACGTATCTCACTGGTTGTCAATGGTTGGGCCTCTTCATGCGTTGTTTCCATGTTCTTTGAATCTTAAGCGGTAGAATAATGCGACCTGTAATGTGCTGGATTTTGACGTTTTCTACTGTAATGTCGTGTATATAGATCGTTTATCATTACCTAGATTTGACGAATATGTATATCAGACAATTTTTTTAATTGCGCATTCCATTTCTTCCGGAATCTCTTGATGTGCCAGACAGGTGCGTTAATAATCGTTCAAATTAAAAATTAGACATTTCAGTACTTTGAGTCAATATTACGCATTTTCAGAAACGCTCAAATGCCATTTTCTCAAAAACGGTTAAAATATTTCTTTTTTCTTTCGAACGGATAGTGCTAATTGCACTGTTTAGTTAAGTTAGTAAAGTTCATTTTAGTTTTTTCTTGTTTCAAAGCTAAACAAATTTAATTTTTTTTGCCGTTAGTATGCACATTTCCAGCAATTTGTACTTTCAACACTATTGTATTTGTGAGGTATAGTGCTTAATGTTTTCTAATGAAGTTTTTCGAAAAAACTCAAAACGTTTCTTTGAAAAGCTTCAAATTTACAGTAGCGCTTAAACGTCATTTGCTTAAAAACTGCTCCAATTTTTTAAAGAACATTGTCATTTAGGAAGAAGTTCTATTGTTCTTTAATATTCTTAAAATAATATTTCCGTTCTACTATTAGAAAATTGAAAAATTAAGACAATTTCAAAAAATGTAGTTCGGTCGGCGATAGATGGCAGCTGGCAAGCGTGGGTTGCAAGTCCGAATAGATAACCGAGACAAAAGAAAATGGAAAACTAATACGAGAAAGTCTGTGCCATTCTGTTGCACCACTATTTTTCTATGAATTCAGGTTGATTGGCCTTCTCATCACAAAGCAAACAAGAAATTTAGGTAAAGATTATTAAGTTATTAAAAATACAATTTTATGAAATAAAACCGATAAAATTGAGAAAGTCGAAGATTAAACAATAAATTATAGACAAACTTATTGCAACAAAAGAATTATATCACAAAATAAATATGCAGACTCTTTAAACCAATGTGGCCTCCCACAGCACCAATGTAACCATAGAAAATGGCGTAAAAGTAAAAAAAAAAAGCAACCTTGCCACCCATCGTGAGAGTTGGCCCTTTTTAGAAACATCAATTGAGATGCAAGTTTTACTTTAAAAAACGAAGGAAAATCGAAACGCTATTAAGTTTTGTTGGTGATCATAGTAAATGGTCAGGGACTATAAATACGATTTCAAACATCGACCTAGTTTAAAAAAGTTCTTAAAAATAAAATAAAGAGCATAAAATTTCGGTAGGTTCAAAAATTTATTGAACGCTCCAATTCGGATCAAATTTGTGATAATTTCAGGTGTGCGTGAAAGCTGTTTTGGCATTTCGCGTACCTGACCTCACTCTTTTCGAATGTTTTTTGCTCTTAAAACACTGAGCCATATGAGGTGAGCGTGCGACAATTGGGAAAGACACGAACAAGGTTCTCTTTAAATACCTGTTCGAAAATCCAAAATAGATCTGTCGAGCTCTTCGAAGTGTTAAAATGTCGTTTAACATGCGGGTTACGTGTTCCTACCTGTAGGAACGGGAGAGGTCGACATCGCCCCGACATTACAGTCGTCCCAGCTGACACCGCTCGCGACATGTCGCGGCGTGGCGTCGAGTGGCGCCCTCGCAAGTGCCCTTGTGCCTCTCAGTGTAGGGCGCGCTCCATCTTAGCCTTCATGGTGGGATCTCCCGCCCTCCCCCTCCTCGTCGGCTTCTTCGCTCATCTTGCTTCGTATTCAAGAAATCTTGCGCCGGCGCATCTTAGGCCCGAGAATCGGCAAGGAGCGTGCTGATACAGCTGTTTTTCAGGCGTCGTGGTCTTTTGGGAGCAATCTACGGCTGCTGGACTGTTAACTTTACGGCATGTGTGTTTCAAGTTGAGTAATTCTGTCGGCTGTCCTAATCAGTGGGTACGCTACCGTACAGTAGTTGTTGTGTGGACCCGTTTGAACAGCTACGAAATTCCAAAACTCAGTGATTCAATGCGAAGCGATGGTTGATAAAATGATGTGGATTTATTTGAACTCTTTTCACCATTTTCTCACGGCAATTACATTTTTCGTTTGCTTCTTTCGTAAATAATTTTTATTTCTAAAATTTTGTTAAGGAGATCGACGTTTCAGGATATATTCTATCCCATCATCAGGTTTCATAATGTATCAAAAATTAGAAAAAATTTACTTGTACTTGATGATGGGGTGGCATAACATCCCTAAACGGTGTTCTCTTTAACAAACGTTTTGTAATAAAATGTTTGTATGAAAGAAGCAAAAGAAAAATTTCGTTGTCGTTAGGAAATTGCTAGAGACAACGTGTAGTTAAAATATATTGCGAGACAAAAATAAATAAAACTTGAACATTTATTTACAGCTAACGGCAGTAATTTAATTTTAATAAAAAAAATATTTCTGGGTTGTGAAATGTTTCTTAAAAAGAGTTATAACTTGTATATTTAGCACAAAAGACAAAAATATAATTCGACTACGAGTCAGTGTCAGAGCTAGACAATTCTGGGCCTGGGGCAATACTCAAACGTAGCCCTCCCCCCAAAAATTTAAAAAATGAAAGTTATCTCAAGAAACTGTATGAGTTATTTTATTTCAACAAATAACAAAAATTACAACGTTTAAGTTAGAAACAGGATTGGGAAATGTTTTAGATAATAGTTTCAAGTAAAAGTATTGTGATCAAATAATATAATTTCCACCGTGAGCTTAAAACGCTAAAATACGTTTGGTTAGTTCCTATTTAATGAAATCACTTACTGTTCTACATGAAATAATAAATACGAATTTCAGTAGAACATATTTTAATGTCGGTGTCATTTGATTCATTTTATTTCATACATACCTTATAAGTAGTGACCAAAATGATTTAGGGAAAACACAATTAATGGAAAATTTTATGAAATATCAGACTACTGTACGGCAACTGATAAAATTATGATAAAGATTTTGTCGATTTCTAAGAGATTTCTTTCTGAAGATTTTCAAATATGGTCAAGTTGAACTTTTCGAAAATGAGTATTTTTGGAGTAATTGGGCGTCTTCATTAGCCCCCCGTTCTGAAAATCCTGCTCTTCTTGATCTTAATTTTAGCGGTTTTGAGGCAGTTGGATGCTACGTAAGATAAGATTTCACACTAGCGGAACTGGCAGTTTGTTCTGCACTTTCTCCTTCCCTCTCCCTCTTTCTCCTTCCCTCTCCCTCTTTCTCCTTCCCTCTCCCTCTTTCTCCTTCCCTCTCCCTCTTTCTCCTTCCCTCTCCCTCTTTCTCCTTCCCTCTCCCTCTTTCTCCTTCCCTCTCCCTCTTTCTCCTTCCCTCTCCCTCTTTCTCCTTCCCTCTCCCTCTTTCTCCTTCCCTCTCCCTCTTTCTCCTTCCCTCTCCCTCTTTCTCCTTCCCTCTCCCTCTTTCTCCTTCCCTCTCCCTCTTTCTCCTTCCCTCTCCCTCTTTCTCCTTCCCTCTCCCTCTTTCTCCTTCCCTCTCCCTCTTTCTCCTTCCCTCTCCCTCTTTCTCCTTCCCTCTCCCTCTTTCTCCTTCCCTCTCCCTCTTTCTCCTTCCCTCTCCCTCTTTCTCCTTCCCTCTCCCTCTTTCTCCTTCCCTCTCCCTCTTTCTCCTTCCCTCTCCCTCTTTCTCCTTCCCTCTCCCTCTTTCTCCTTCCCTCTCCCTCTTTCTCCTTCCCTCTCCCTCTTTCTCCTTCCCTCTCCCTCTTTCTCCTTCCCTCTCCCTCTTTCTCCTTCCCTCTCCCTCTTTCTCCTTCCCTCTCCCTCTTTCTCCTTCCCTCTCCCTCTTTCTCCTTCCCTCTCCCTCTTTCTCCTTCCCTCTCCCTCTTTCTCCTTCCCTCTCCCTCTTTCTCCTTCCCTCTCCCTCTTTCTCCTTCCCTCTCCCTCTTTCTCCTTCCCTCTCCCTCTTTCTCCTTCCCTCTCCCTCTTTCTCCTTCCCTCTCCCTCTTTCTCCTTCCCTCTCCCTCTTTCTCCTTCCCTCTCCCTCTTTCTCCTTCCCTCTCCCTCTTTCTCCTTCCCTCTCCCTCTTTCTCCTTCCCTCTCCCTCTTTCTCCTTCCCTCTCCCTCTTTCTCCTTCCCTCTCCCTCTTTCTCCTTCCCTCTCCCTCTTTCTCCTTCCCTCTCCCTCTTTCTCCTTCCCTCTCCCTCTTTCTCCTTCCCTCTCCCTCTTTCTCCTTCCCTCTCCCTCTTTCTCCTTCCCTCTCCCTCTTTCTCCTTCCCTCTCCCTCTTTCTCCTTCCCTCTCCCTCTTTCTCCTTCCCTCTCCCTCTTTCTCCTTCCCTCTCCCTCTTTCTCCTTCCCTCTCCCTCTTTCTCCTTCCCTCTCCCTCTTTCTCCTTCCCTCTTGCGCCTTTTCCCTTCCTGCTCCCTGAGGAAGTTGGGTAATTTCGAGAAGTGCCGGACCAACCAAAAATGTAGGAGTATGTTCAAAAAGATCTCATCTTGTAGTTCACGGTGTAAGAAACGTTTCTTTGAGACCTCTGGTCTCAATTTTAGTTTATAAGACCTAGAACGCTTCATTCAAGAGTTATTTAACGATATAGAGTGAAAAATTCTGAAGATGTTGCGGGTCGCATTTGACATGAATATTTAGTTTTGTTCTTTGTACTTTTTTAATGATTTTTCTGATATTTTATCAGTTATTCTGCTGTACAGGACCGAAATGAATCGAACTCACAGCAGCCGTTCTTGAGTTATAAATGTTACTAAACCGACCTTGTTTTATATAAGTATTGTCACCATCCCGTCACCTTGTTGGACGCAATGACGCTCGGAGAATATCGTGTCGTAAAGAAATTCCAAATTGTGACCATGTTACTGAGTAACAATGCATTTTACAATAATCTGTAAACAAATATGTGTGTGTGTGTGTGTTTTATTTCTTTGTTCGTTTCTTACATTGGAGATTTTGTTATACATTTACAAATTATTCTTTTGGAAATTATTTAAAAACCTATTTGAAATAAATATTGCTAGGCTTCAGTCGCCCGCTCCCATTTATGCAGTTGCATGCTACCTAAGTTGGAATTTGTTGTATAATAATATTTTTTTATGTTTTATATTTATGTTTTCATTTTAAATTGCGTCCTGCAATTGTGTTAAAGGTAAAGACGAATATATGAGTGGTCATTGTTGGTTGTTACCTATTGTTGTATCGCGGCACAAATAATAAGCCGATAATGACGGCTGCTCATCGTTTGCGGTAATGAAAATGAGTACTTTTATATCTTGGTAGATTATTGCAATATCATAGTGTTTACTATTACATATTTTCAAACCATTGGCATTTGTTTGTGAACGCTGTCTGTATCGTATTATTTATTAACTTTTAATTATTTTGCACCAAATTTCGCATTCTGCTAATTTTTCGCACCAAATGTCATACCATTTCAAAGTTTTGAAGTTTGAAGTGATTTTTACAAAAAATAATTCGGAGAGAAATTGAGGTGTATTATTATCATTTATTGAGGCGAATTATTTTTTGTTATATATATATATATATATATATATATATATATATATATATAGTATTACATAGTCATTACCATTACTAATGGCAAGAAAGTACCTGCAGTTTTAGCACCACGAGTTTACTATTTTTTCCTTTTTTCGAAAAATATCCTACATTGATTTTGCTTTCCTTTCAAATATTAAACAATATTTGTAACCACGCGGGGGAACTTGGAGTTTGAGGTGAAACGGTACAGTTTAGTCCTATCCAAAACTTTTAAGCATCGCGAACAAGACGAGCCGCAGAAATATTTTCTGCCATTTCTCCGTGTGCCCTCCGCGTTCTTTTCCGCTTGAACGTCACCGCCGGAAGGTCAGCGTGTGTCCACGGGGGCGAGCCAAGGCGCGGAGGTGACGCGCGCTTGCCCGGAACGGCGCCCGTTCTCCGGCATTGATCTGCCCCCCCTCCCCCTCCTCCTGCGCCGGCCGCGGAACGGCGGCAGCTGTGGAACGCGTTTCCTTTCTCAATATTTGCGTTTTGTTCGCGGAACGCAATGTCGCGGCGACGGCAGTGGCGGTGATTCAACCCCAGGCCGCCGGCTGACTTCTGTAAGACAAGCTTTTTCTGCCCGCTGCCTGTAATTCAGTCTTGGCGAATTCCCTTTGGGGTATTTGTCGTAGTGAAAACCCATATTTTCTCTATACTTTCCCTATTTCTTGCGCTTGTGATTATGCCTCAATAAATATTTTGGTAGGTAGTCTTTCAAATCAAAAAAAAAATAGGTGGGTATTTGAAGGTGAGACTAGGGGTGGTGTTGAAGATCGTACCGTGACTGCTTCAATGAAGTAGATTTTATGGTCAAATTGTAAAGGAATGATTCTAAAAATATGAAAATGTTGAAGAACAAAGTGGTTTTATAACTGACACCGTCACGTATGGATTAATTCAGTCCCATCCTTTGAATGATTGACAGAAAATAAATGTTCTTGTGGAAGAGCAGTGCTGATGGTATTTGTTGAATTACAGTGAGCGTATAGTATTTAACCGGTTTCAAAGTTGTGGAATGCTTTAAGGAATAGTTCTGTAAGTCCTGGGGGAATACAAATGGTAGAAATAATGTAAGTAAATAACAGCGTCGTATGTGCATTATGATATTGGAAGGCAAGCTGACGTTGCGTGGGTAAATTATTCATCACTGTCATCTGTTACACAGGAAATTATGAACGTAACTAGGACGACATATAGGAAATAAAGAACTGAGTCCATTGTTTATAATATCGCTCGTGGGTTTTTTGGTTTTATCCCTTTATAAGAAAAAAATAAAATACAAATAAGAATGACCTCTTCTTGGACTGCGACTAGTTGATATAAGAAGTCGATATAACAGAACAGCATTACGAAAAAAAATACTCTCCCATTACACTACAGATATTAATTTTATTTTACGTCCCCGCCCCTCTCCGCGCATCCTCACCGCCAAGCTCCGTCCTCTCTATTCCGCCCTGCCTCCTCATCGCGTCCACCTCCGCCAGGGCTTTTCAACTTAAACAAATTTCTGACTAACTTGGAATTGTTCAGCATTGTTCGATCACAACAGCGGTAACTACACTTCCCTTACTCAAACTGTTGACATTGCTCGTATTCTTATTTTGATATCTGATTGAGCTACTGATAGGATTTCATTGACATTGTGGGGAATAGATAAGTCTTCACTGATATATGGAATGTTCTGGGATTTTGATAATATTTCTGTAACACTTGAAGATAGACTTACAAAAACCTTAGATTTTCAATATTGAAAATGGAAAAGCTCGTTGTCTGAATGGAACAAGCAATAGTTAGTGATAGCAAGTGTGTCTTAGTCATCAAAGGCTACAACGAGTGGAACCTGACTTTGGAGTAGAGAGGAAGTGTTGCCGCAAGTGCTGGCGCCATTGATCGCAGCATGCCGGGGCGTTTATATCTTCATCCAACGTTTGGGAAGGGCCAGAGGAATAAATTAACGAACTTTCCTCCTTAGCCAAACTTCACGCGTTTTCTGTTCTTTTTATGCTCTTGACTTTCTTCGATGTCTGAGAAGCGAGATAAAGGGTTGTTAGGTGTGATTATGGTATGCAGTTTCTGCGTTTATAGGGAAACAGTTTTCGAAGTTTGGATATTTTATTTCTCAATCAGTTTACGTGTTTTACACTAAACAAACTCTTATTGATTGCTTTGAACTGCTCTACGGGACTTTGTATAATTTGATACTTTTGAGTGTGACGAAAAAAAGCTAACGATCTGCTTACATGGTTTTTAAATTCTCTGGTTTTGTGGATGTAAGGCATCACGATTCTGCAAACAAAAGAAAAACGTGCGGTTCGAAACTTTCTTTTACATTTTTATACGTATTGACTTGGTACCCGTACCCGTAGGGACTGGAGTCACTGGACTTCACTTTGACATGGAATGTTTCTGGAGGTGTAGCTTGATTACACACAAATAGATCTCATTCTGCACTTATTGAAGTAATAGTTGTTTTAGAGATGTTGTCCTTTGATTCTACTCATCAAACGCGTCATTGCATGGATAATCTCAGAGAGAGTGAATCCAAATGAAAGGAGACCGCATAGTAACTGCCCGTTGATTGTTCCGACTACTCATCTTCGCCTAGGACTTTCTCTGCTCATTGCATTCAGGGTAAACTTGTGGTGGAGTTGCCAAATTGCAAATTGCTCCCGGGGACCACGTTATTTGGAAACTAATTACTCGCAATGAGCTGCTCCTGGCGGCGCGCGCTGGAGGGAGGGGAGCCGAAATGACGAAGGGGACGAGAACATCTCGAAGACAAGTCACACTAATTGTGAATTTGCGGAGTTCCTAAACGCTGTGTCTTGGGCCAAAGACTCTCAACATATACAACATATAGTTAACAAGTAAGGATTAATACAATACAATTCAAACAAAACGCACGTAACGGGTTTATTTGATTTCATTATTTACTTTACATCACTTATTAAACACAAAGGTATCAAAATTGAAAGAACATAACGAAAAAAAAATATGGGTTTATTTGATTTCATTACCTTCAAAAATTCCTGAATTGATGTATCTTTTCCTAACATATCTCCGTACCTTATACACCATGTGATCAAAAGTATCCGGACACGTCCAAAATGGTGATATGGTCTGGTCGTGTTTTTTATGAAGGGTTCTTGCACCCCTTGTGTGTGGGACTATCACGGCACAGATCTACGTTGATGTTTTGAACACCTTCTTGCTTCCCACAGTTGAAGAGCAATTCGGGAAGGCGATTGCATCTTTCAACACGATCGAACACGTGTTCATACTGCACGGCCTGTGACGGAGTGGTTACGCGACAATAACATCCCTGTAATGGATTGGCTTGCACAGAATCCTGACATGAATCCTATCGAACACCTTTGGGGTGTTTTGGAACGCCACCTTCGTGCCTCACCGATCTATATTGATGCCTCTCCTCAGTGCTCCGTGAAGGATGGGCTGCCATTCACCAAGAAACCATCCAGCACCTGATTGAAAGTACGCATGCGAGAGTGGAAGCCGTCATCTGGGCTAAGGGTAGGCCAACCCCCTATTGAATTCCAGCATTACCTGTTGTGGCCGCCATGAACTGGTTATTTTCAGCCACGTGTCCGGACACTTTTGATCACATACTGTATATTTCTCATCCTTCCAAAATCGAAAGCAGAGGATAGACGTCACAAAACACTTTTATGAATCAGACGATAAGGGGTTACAACAGCTTATCCTCGACAGTCTTTAAAACTTTTCCTCGCACTGTAAAAATGTTTAGAAATAGGTTTTATGGAATATACTTTAATTTATATTAACAATATTATATATTTGTCAAGTGTCGTGCAGTATAGTGTTGGGTTCAGTGAAATGTTCAATGAAGGAATCGGGTAAGAGAAAAGAAGTGAAATGGACCGGACTTGAAAATTAGCATTGCGTAGTGTAGTGAGGTGAAGTGAAAGGCAAAACGACAATGAACAATAACATACTCAAAATTGATGCAGTAGTTATGTTTCTGTGGTTCGCATGTGCCTTTATTTTGCTTACGAATCATTATTTGTTACGTTGTATATTATTACAGTATTGTTATTGTATTATTACTATTTTTTATTATTACTGTTTATTATTATTATTATTATTATTATTATTATTATTATTATTATTACTAGCTGAAGTACCCCACGTTGGCGCGTATTTATCGTACTCGTAGGTCATAACAGAAGTGCTTTGGAAATTGTCCATAAATCCCAGATTCGCGAAGCCAGAAGAGGATTTATCTAAGAATTTCCAAAGCACGAGTGGTATTTAATATGACTATGCCACGAGTGAAATTATGTCCAACAGCGTTTCAAAATTAGCCAAATATTGGAAATAACTGAAAGCGAATGTTAAAATCACAGGTTATGTTATAGTACATACGCTGTTTATTATACATTAACATAGCGATCGATGTATAACGCCGCCTAAGATAGGCGAGTCACAATTAATGATTGGCCAGAAGGTAGAAGCGGTAAGAAAAATTGAATAGAAAAATCGATAAACCTTTAGATTCACTGCCCTAATTGGGGCATTTTTTAGGTATAGTTAAACACTATTGGTTTTAATTTCACGAGTGGAATAGTCATAATAATTTATTAGACAGGAAGAAGAATTGCATCTATTCCCGCCCTGTGGCGGAGCCTACTTCGATCTATTCCATTTTATCTCCGGCCCGCCCTACCCCGCCCCTTTCTGCCTTGCTCTCATGTAGGAATATCCGGTCTTCAATACTCACTAGCATACTTTCTTACTAAAAAATAGTTTTATATATTTTTTTTCTTATTAGGGTTCCCGGCCCTTTATTCGCTTTATAACTGAAAATAATAAATCAAATCTAATCTAAACAAAATAAAATAATATACCGAGGTGTATTATTTTTGTGGAATTTTATATATTATTCCAATACTTTCAATCAATTGTCACATTGTAAAACTTACTCTTTTTCATATTTTTTTCTTTTAATCAAATTTGTAAAGAAAAGTGTGAAATTTATCTCGCCGCGATAATTGACGTTTAAATCATTATTAAACTAATTTTAATTAAATTCGAGTTCTTGTTTTACCATCCTTGATTAATAGTGACTGACGGAATGGAGCCATAAAGACGTACATAATTATAATATTTCCAAAAATCCCAGATCACAGTGGATCGTGGCTTAACAAAAGTGTTTCGATTATCTAAAATAACTTCTGTTCTGTTTTCAACAACCGTGAAAACCAGCGTTGACACTTTCAATCTCTCCAAATTCCCAATTACCATACAGTTTTTACTTCAATTATACTTCTTGCAGAACTTTCATTCATTTAAATAATCATCCCTTCTCCTTCCAAAGGTACACATTCACTCTCCACTGTAATAAAGCACACCCCTACCAATATTCATCCACCCGTCACAGCTTCAGCGTAACACGTAAATCATTCATATGTTTTCGCTCGCATTGTAGCTCGTGCAACTCGCAAATCCATAAACATGCTTAATTTACTAAAACTAAACATGTGTATGTTCATACCTTTTTACGACTTTAATAAGCACATTCATCAGAAAATTATTTCTTCCAATCATTGCATTTCTCTGGAACACTGAATACATTCACGTCTAGACGCAATTAAAATCTATATCCGATTTTCGTATTGGACAATTAAGAGTGGAAATAAAAAAACAGTATTCTCCT
Organism: Gryllus longicercus; assembly: GCA_038098605.1. Lineage (NCBI taxonomy): Eukaryota > Metazoa > Arthropoda > Insecta > Orthoptera > Gryllidae > Gryllus > Gryllus longicercus. The sequence continues at coordinate 2,108,583 of JAZDUA010000077.1, forward strand.
ATACGCAATTCTGTGCATTGATGAACTCAATCGTAGATCGCAGTCATCTTCTAGTGGCGCGCGTTTAAACTACTGCACGTTGATATTTTCTTGAATCTGTGATGCTATGCTAGGCGAAAGAAAGTCCAGAAAATTAAATAATTTGTAAGTATATTAAGATTTGTGGTTGTATGTCATAGCCTGTCATACTCCTGACCTTCAAAGGAAGCTAGCATATTCGTTTCATTGATATTGGTCCAGTACATGAAGAGATTATCGCGCTGTAACGCAAAGCCCTTGAGTCTCTATATATTAGTTTATTTTATTATTATTATTATTATTATTATTAAAGTTTGCCACAAGTTTTTTGTAACTATTTGCAGAATAAATCTTTCCATATAGCTTCGTTTTTTGCAACAATTTTCAAACTGTTTCCAAACATATTTTCTATTTTTATAGGTGTTCTCTGGAGAAGCTTGTCGAATAATATCATTTATTTATTTTTAAAAGGCATCATCAAATCTTTTCGCAATTTCCTTTAGTTAACAACTGACTGGATGTGTGCTTTGCACAATGACATAGGAATCGATACATTCCGCCCACTAAGATACATGAATCGCAGCTTACGATTGGGCACGAAGGACGAGATAGTAATTAAAATTTATAAAGAAAACTGATAACTTGTTTTGTGAATCACTGCTCTGATTTGTTTCTTTCTTAAACATCATTGATCTTAATTTCATGGGCCATGGCAATTATTGAGTGCATGTCGAATACGTACTAATAAAAGAATTTCGTTTCATTTGTAACTGATTCAGGCCCTAGAAATGCCTGAGGCCTTCAGGCACTACTTTAAAAAATTATGACTAAATCTCACTCTGAAGATACTATTTCATTTAATCAATTTATTTTCACAGGGAGAGGGAAAATACCGGTTCATCTGCAAGCTCAAATTTGACAACGACTGGATCACTTCCAGAGATGTGTGTAGCAAGTAGATGATGCTGACTAGCAATAATAGAAAGACGGGGCAGGCAGTATATTTATTCGTTCTCCACATAAACTCAAAACAGGTGCCATTAGTTCGCAATATTTATTATATATCTTCTCCGTAAAAACAAATCTTGAAGGAACAATTGTTTTGATCCAGGAGTTGCCTCAATAGCATGCGATTCTTAATTTTACGGTACGCCTCATTTAGTTCTGATACAAATTTTTCCTGGTGATATTGTTCAAAATGGCACTCATTTCATTTCTGCATATTCCAATATGTTTTTAATGGTAAAATATATTAAAACCAATTAAGGTATATGTAAGGTAATTGAGTGTAAGAGGGTTCTTTAGAATTGTTTAGATTTTGTTGTTTGCACCTAATCTATATTCTCCATTCTTTGCAAAATATTTGCCCAAATCAGTCTTTGCCATCAACGAACGCTCAAATGGAGAACAAGTATTCCTAATGATAGCATAATTTCAGGGAAGGAAGACCTTAAGTTTATTCTCAACAGAATTTTTTCTATTAGTTAATTGTAATGCGTTTTTCCTTTTTCATTGAACTACAATATTATCTGATGCAAATGAACACATATGTTGTTTTTACACATTTCTTGTTACCACCTACCAAAGCATTTAGTCAATATACTCGTATTTTACTTAACCACTGGTGTGTATTCGAAGAATAATGTTTAAACGTACGCACTCCTTTGTCAAACATTTGCTCAGTATTGTCCCTTGATATATTCAGTTATTCATACACACATTCCGTGAGAATGTATTCTCTATGAAAGTAATACGCTGAGCGCACTCCTTAATGCACTTTGCTAGCGCAATAGGCAGGTACATCTCACAATCTGTTCAGTCGAGATAGCGAGTCAGGCGAGATAGTCGAGACACCAATAAGCACCGCGGTGTGAGGGCATGTATAAGCACTGCCTGATTATTATTATTATTATTATTATTATTATTATTATTATTGTTATTATATTTTACTTTTTCTCCATACTGCATTTCTGAGGCAAAAAAATCGACGTTCAACTAAAAAAAACTCGTATTGTGGGGTTCTGGTATAGAGAAAATTTGATAAATCGTGATCCTAAATGTGGTAAATTGCTTCCTCTATCATGTGAAGTGAGATATCTATTTTGAGTCGTTGAAATCTAATATTTGGTTGAAAATAAAACGTCAGTCTGTTGTCAACGGTAGCACCTATACTGTTCAGTCTATTTTTCTCTAAGATTTCTGGACCGACCTGGACGAATTCACGGCTTGCGACTTCGAAACGGATATTTTTATTTTGGTGGTCACTTTACATGATAGTTCAACAATAAAAAATTTGTGCTGAGCTCATTTTCGTTGAACTCTGATTTTTCGAAAATTGCAAAAAATTACAATCGCAAAACTACAAAATTGACCAGAGTTGAGAACATAGTCCGTTATTGAATGCGATGTTAGATTTAGTGCTGAAAAATAACTCTGAACACGTTCACGCGCCCATTGCAGTTTAAGGCGTTAGCGTATTCTGGTCAACGGAATCCGACGCAGTGGTATGCGTGCCACTAGTCCAGTCCTCAGCAGACGGCGTCGAAATGTCGACGCAGATATGACCACACCCGTTTCAGTGCTCCAAAGTCGAGGCAGCACTGTGGACGACGCCGTTCTTTCGATTACAATCATGCGGACAAGATGGCGATAATCTTGCGCAATGCTTACAGTGTTTGGTCCAATACCCACTCGTAGCTCAGTTCGACCCTCTATCCACTAGTTGCATCACTCATCACTGTCTTGGCAGCGCTCCACGTTCGAACCACAATGTCACGTCAAACCTGCTTCCCGGAGACCGATCATTCTGCCCCCCTTCAAACTCACTCAGATGCTGATTTTGCGCCCTTTGGCGTCGACGAAGCAAGCCGCCACTTCCTTGCACGTTTCCATGTCGTTTGATGGCTCTATACTTGCTGAGTGTGTCGTAACACTGACATGTCGCACAAAGGAGGGCTCTGTTATGCCAACGTGCACGCTATCTATGTACGAAATTTAATCACTTCAAGTGGATACACTGTTCTACACATCCACCGATTTTTAAGTGATTCCGACCTTTCCTTCAGGGTGTTGCAATTTTTACAAACACCAGTGAACATTACACGAAAAGGTTTCAGAAATTCTGTAGAACTATTAATTTAGTTTGCGGCGTCTTGAGTAGTTCTCCATCGTCTAGCTTTTAAAGTGCTCTACAGCTTCCAGTTTGTTTTATAGTTCAATAATTTTCTGTTGGTGGTTAGGCATTGATAAAACAACTGAATTACAAAATGTTTTTATTTAATTTGATACATTTCCAATATGGCGTTATTAAAGGTCTTGTTTCCCAAGTGTGTTTTAGACAATACATTTTTACTCAAGAATTTTTTTTTTTCGGAAAACATAATTTTAGACATTATTGCACCCGTTTGTTACAATTTTTTTGAAATTCTTTCTTTATGTTTATGTGAAGGTGTTTCAATTAATTATTATTATTCATAATATTCAATCTCTAGCATACTCACCAATCGTGTATGCTAATTCTGAGATCCCGTTTTTGTTGATGTTGCAATTCGTATTACTCATATGTGACCTTGCTTTAAAATTCGCATCTTTTACTCAGTTTTTCGATATTATTCTGATTCTATTCTATCGTCAGTTCTAAAATTAATCCATAATTTAATAGCGCTCACTATGATTGTCGCTTTCATAACTTCTTCGAATACAGAACTCTCGCCAAACTCAAAGCTTGCAAGCCACCAATATTTAATGCGGCAGCCCCCCATCTCTTGGCCGGAAGTGTGAATGAGCGGCCCTTCCCAGCGGGAGGCGCGGTGCGGCGCGGCGCGGCGGAGCGCTCACGAGCGCTGTGCGTGGCGGGGGCCGCGCGGCGAGGACGCATGCCCGGCGGCGCCCGGCGCCCCAGCCGCCGCTGCCGCCCGCCCGCAGTCGAGTCGCGGCGTCGAAGCGAACGGGCGCGGGCAAACGGGCGTGCGGGCGGGCGAGCGTGATCGCGCGCGGGGGTCGGGTCGGGACCGGGTCGGAGCGAGCCGCGCGCCGCCCGCTTCGCGCGGCGACGCGTCGCGTCGCGTCGTGCCGTGCCGCGTCGCGTCGTATCGCGCCGCGCCGCGTCGGGCGCGTGAGCCAGGGAGCGCTGCCGAGCCCCGCCGAGGGAGGGCCCCTGCCTGCCGGGCACCCGGCCCAGCCCCCCCCGAGTGCCGCAGCGGCCCGGCCGCAGCAGCAGTAGTCCCGGCGCCAGCACACTCCTCCCCCCTCCTCCCCCCCGCTGGCCATGCGCCCGCGCTCGCGCCCTCGTCCTCACCCGCGCTGTCCTCGCCGCTGCGGATGGAGACCGGCGCCGCCTCCTCCCCCGTTTGGGCGCAGTCAGTGCAGCGTCAGTGCCCGCGTGTGCGACAGTGTAGTGGTGTGTGAGTGTGTGCGCCGACGCGTTTGCGTTATTCGCCCTCTGCGGGTAGGTATCACGCCTACCGCGCGGTCGCCGCCGCCGCCGTCGCCGCCGCCGTTGCCGTTGCCGTTGCCGTTGCCGTTGCCGCTGCTGGCCGACACGCGTTATCGTGACATCTCTATGTTGAATTTAATTGAAATAGGATTCTGAAGACAAGTGTTGCACATTTGAATCTTGAGTTCGCTATGTACGCTAATGTACGTCACTTGTCGCGGTATGGTTTCAGAAAACAATTTTCTTATTGTCTGTTCTATTTACGCAAGGGTATTCATTTTATTTCGTTGAATTGTCTGGTTGCGTAGGAAATTTGTTATTTGAAAATCAATGGTGTGCGTAGCGCTGCAGTGTGACTATGTATGAGAAAAGTCGATGAAACGCACTTCGGTGATTTACATTAATTGCTCTGGTATTCGACGGTGGCATTTACATTTCCGTCTTCCGACATTGCAGTTACTAAATTCTGTTAATGACACTCGTTTACTTAAGCATTTTCAGTCTGATGCAGTCAATGAAGACGAGATGTCAGGTTCTGGCAATTCATACGTTCTGTCAGTCTTCGAAATTCTAAGCCGAACTTAAGTTTGGCATATATTTGTTAATGACAATTAAACTTAATTTGACTTAATTTCTGGTACTATAAATCTTACAATAGTAGAAGTAAATCGCGTGCAATCTTGCACGGTGGGCATCTTGTCGGGTGAGATTTATATTTCTCGAATTTTGGGGTGTCTAGAATCTTCAGAATTATTCGTTCCTACCTTCTTAGCTTTGTATCGTTTAGAAACTTTTTTACTTGGTACTAAAACTCATTTAAAATTATTCATTTAACGGATGCTTTTTTAAACATTCGCCATTTCGACATTACTAATTTACAAGTTATTTATTGAAATGATTTCTGTGTTTATAAATTCTACACTTTTGTTGTTAACATCGAAAGCATGTTAGTCATCTGTGTTATAAACACATTAAAAGATGGTGTAATTACAAGATTCGCGACACATTGAAATTAACGCATTTCTGTAAATTCAAAGCGTGATTGGATATCAATTCTCTAATTTACGTCCATCGAGCTTCAATTGAATGGTAGGGAGGCAGTACAACCATTTTAGGACTTTTTTCTAAGTACTTTGTGAATATATTAGCGTGATTTACTGTTACTGGTCAATAATGCTCCTATGATTAAATAATTTGAGATTAGTTCTGATAAATGAGAAACACAACTTGTTAGAAACATTTGATGAATCGGAATCCTAAAAGACATCATTTGGGTTGTCAGTCAAGGACAAAGGCTTGTGTTTAGTTTTACTTTCTTGTATACGTACGTATATACATAGTAATATACGTAGTATAGAGAAAGTTATGTAATTGTGAGGAAAATCGATATCGAGATTTCAACAGAAATACACGTTTTGGGGCCCCCTGATACCGAAAAAGTAGTATGCATGACGCAGTTAAACACATTGGGATGAAATTGAATTTCCGGATTGACGAGACATATACTTTAAAACTTAACTTAACCTTCTTTTTCTATCAAAGGGAGAGTTGATCCCGACAGTCCGCATGCGCTGGGTGCGCATTGTTGTCGCCGGACTGGACGAAAGGGGCTTAAACACTGGTCTAATAGTCTTTCGCGGGCCACAATTTCACACCGCGGGCCGCCAGTTCGACAGCCCTGAGATGAAAAAGCTTCAAATTATAGTAATGCTTAAATGCCATTTTCTTAAAAATGGCTCGAAGGTTTTCAAAGACATTTTCTTTGAACGAGATTTTACTATTCTTGAATATTTTAAATGTCGAAATGTTGAATATTTGGAATCTACAATTAGGAAACCGAAAAATTGAAACATTAAAAAAAAAAGTATTTGGAATTTGGACGGCGATAGATGGCAGCTGGCAAGAGGATGGGCCAAGGAGCTGAAGATAGCCCACACCAAGAAAATTAGAAAACTATACTATAAGAAAGCCTGTGCCATTCTGTAGCACCGCTTGTTTTGGTTCTAGTTTTATAATTGTTTTTTTATAAACTTAAACCCACAGGTTCTTATAATTGTAAGAGAGTTAAATCTGTCAATACCTACTGATGTAGATCGGAGTAAATTGAAAATTTTTCGGCTCGGTAATCTCCACTTTCTACTAGATTAATCTTTACTAATATATAAAGACAAGTGTGTTGCGTTACAGTCCGATAATCTCTGAATGTACTTGAAAAATAGCTGTGAAACGTATGTGCTGGCTTCCTTTGAAGTTCAGTAGTGCTATAGGCTATGATTTACGACCATAAACCTGAATATATTCACAAAAATAATAATTTTTTGGACATTTTTCACCTAGCATTGCATCACAGATTGAAGGATGCATCATTGTGCAATAGTTTGGCTGCGCTCCACCATAAGATGACAAAGGTCTACGATTGTGTTCATTAATTCACCTAATTGCGTTGAATAGCTGAGGGCTTCGTTGATTCTACCGTTAATTGTTTGATGCAAAATGTTTGTATTTAAGATTAATTATGACTTTTTTATTCTATTTATAAAAGTAACTTGAAAAAGATTTTAATTGCATCTAGGCGTGAAGTCTTCCAGAGAGAAATATACTTATTCATAAATGAAATGTTTGGAAAACGAAATTTTGTTGATGGACGGTTGATATTGTAAAAAGGTATGAATGCAAATAAGTGTTCTACATGAAAAAGTATTGCTTTAGTTGTAATATATTAAATATGATTATTACATATATATACCCCGAGTGGGACGGAGAAGGTCGGAATCGGTCGGGGTGAATGAATGTGAAACATATTATGAATGAATTAGGTGTTAGGCTATTGAGTGGAGAGATTATTCCTTTTCCTGTGCCTCGAGACATTGTTCTGCAGATACCTGGGTGGCGGATGGGATCTGCCATAACTATATGGCAGATCCATAACTATATGGCCATAACTATGTCATTTTTCCTTGTATCTTCAACTATCGAAAAATCTGTGATAGTAAATGAGCTCCAGTATAAATAAATAGTCAAAAATACTTTTGACTATTCGATTTCAATACTGACTAATATTCAATTTTAAAATGACTTTTGAAAAATATGAAGAAACGAGGAATGAAATTTAAATGCGCAAATTATAATTACGAATGCGCATCTGTGTTATGGGTGTGTTCGCGTGACTAATGTTGGCGAGTGAACAAGTGATGCCGTTACCGGCGGAATTTCTTTCTGGTAGACACCTTCAATTCTTCGAATGGAGCAGAGTTTGGTATTCTACATCAGGGTAATTATATCACATTTCTCATAAGCGTTTCAATGTACTTGTAACGAATCTAGAAAACTTCCCCCAAATATAAGAAACAGCTTTGAATAGAGAATAAACAATGTCTTCTGCAACGTTATTGCGAAAAACGCGTATTAAAGAAAAGGGTCAACAATAACTAATGATTGAAGAGCTGGATACAATATGTCAGATTTCGAACGCTTATATTGCCTGTATTGCATTTTTAAAGGGGTGTGGCTTGATTTGTTTTGTGTAGAGATGCTAGTTCTGTGGCTGCCATCTAGATGACAGGAGACGTCACTTCAAGTTCCCGAGTGCGCAACACTATTCTTGCGAAGAAGAGACTGCGGTCGAATTAGCGCCGAACTGTGAATGAGTGTGGTAGAAACGTTGGGCTATAAGACTTTCTGACAAAAAGGACTAGAAGCATTGGGAGTTCGAAATCAATATGTCTATTCGGAAGGAGATATGGCAAAAGTTTCTTTTTTTGAGGTACTTATCGTCAGTATTGGGAAGAATAGGGACTGCAGCACTGAATTCTGCGTTTTAGAGTACCGTCCGCAAAATGATATAAATTTTCTTTCTACGTACGTGTGCATTACGTGCAGAAGAGAGATAACATTGCATCTCTTGCACACGTGCAGAAGAGAGATAACACAGACGCTTACACTCCAGAATATCGTCAATATTTCAGTACTGGAGACTAAAATGTAAGTTGCTAAAATCATGAAAAGTCAAACATCACTAGCCGAGCGTAAATTTCTTGAGATATCGTTGAGATGTTCTGTTACTGAGTAGATACCCCAAAACTGAAAATCCAAAGCCGTTTCACCAGCTTTTCAGTTGTGTACAAAATGACATTTCTGGTGAATGAGAAGCACAATCAGAAAATGATGTAACGTTTGATGTTCTAATAGTTTTCCACTCTTCTATGGTACGACACTTCGTATTTTTCAAATCCTCATGTACGTATGCAAAACCCCGAAAATGGGAACATAGACTAACAGTTCCTTTCGATGAGAGAATGTATTAGTGGATTGATTGATTAGTTTCCGGATGAGCCAACTTCTAAGGTATTAATCCCCTAAAGGTAGTACATGTTTTTAAATTACGGAAAGTGGCGGGAATCTTTCCAACTCGATGGTCAGATCCGGCGCCGACCAACACGTCGGCTTGATGACTTTCACGTCTCGTACCTCATCCTTGTGCCCTCCTCTCCCGTTGTACTCTTGACTTACATGCCTTACACATTATCACATATGTCGAGAGCTTAGAGGATGTCCCTTCTGGGGCGGAGCCCCATTGGGGAGGTACCTGGAGGGGCATACTCGCAAGCCGTCATGTAGAACTGCGCCTTTTCCTCCAGCGGGTGAGGAACGCCGCCACCTCCCGGGATCTAATGACCTAAGCAGTTCATGCGCCTGAAATCAAAAGTCAAAGATTAAGAGAAAGGCATGTAGCTTAAAGGAAGAAACTAAAAATTTGATATTATAAACTTTCGCCGTTGCCGGTTCAATGGCTTCTGGTTCCGCGTCCACTGATCCTCTGCAACCCGTGCAGTGCTGAGGGGAAAATAAAGGCCGTCGGTGTCGTTTGTGGCAGGGTCACTAAGGCTTCCCGGTGCTTCCCTAGCCTGATCGCGTAGTCAGTCGGCTTCCCACGCGGGGGCGGCAGCCACTGCTGCAGCGCCCAATTGTTCGCTTTCTCGACCGGCTGCAGCGCGTTACCAGAATTCACTGCCTTCTCCCCCTGAGCAGGCTGCCGCGAATTGGCTTCGCTTCTATTCACACGTTACCTCTCCGTGTGAAGCCTGACGTGAATCACTGAACTTTCACGTGCCTCAGCATCCTTTTGAACGCGTCGCGTCGTCGCGCATTCTGAACAAGCAGCCGAAGCACTCTGCCACACATCGAACATTTATAAGGATTTGTATTTTAGTGGGATGCCTGTGTATTTTAAAATGTTATTCAATTTGTTGAATTTGCACTACGAATTCGAAGAGTAGTGTGCACTATTTCTTGTGTAAATATCTTTTTTCATCTCTTAAACCCAGTGAATCTTTACGAGTAAGGCATCTTTTCAAATGCAAATCCGCGATCTTTTGACGAATATCAATATCAACATCGACATTAGACATTCGTTTTTATATAAAGAGATTTTGAAAATTCTCTCGCGCGATCCACCATTCTTTTCACGCGCGTTAGATGGTGAGTAACTTCGGAAATGATGCGATGGAGACTCTTAAAACTTGCTTTGTGGGGTTCTCGTACAAGTGTTCCTTTTGCCTTTACATACAAGAAAACTTTCTGGTCGTTCTACAGTGACGTGACGTCCTGTCATGAATAGATGTAGCGATGACCAAATAAGGAAATAAAAATACTGCGTTTTAAATACAGTGGTCAAGAAAACTTTCTGGTCGTTCTACAGTGACGTAACGTCCTGTCATGAATAGATGTAGCGATGACCAAATAAGGAAATAAAAACACTGCGTTTTAAATACAGTGGTCAAGATTTGGATAATTTATTAACATATCACGTTTAAACTATATTAGTTACGAAATAGCCGAGAAGCAGTCATAAAACAACGAGGGCTAATATTAGCGCAACAAGTTAAGAGTTCACCGCTCGCTCTCGGTGACTCAACCGGCCCTACTCCGATTTAATTATAATGACTTCTGACGTATGATCAGCTGGTACCCGATTATCCAATCAGAAGATTTGTTACACGCGTTATTTGTTACTATGTGATCAAAAGTATCCGGACATGTGGTTGAAAATGACTTACCAGTTCGTGCCGGCCTCAATCGGTAATTCTGGAATTCAATAGAGTGATAGCTTCCACACTCGTAGGCATATTTTCAATCAGGTGCTGGAAGGTTTCTTGGAGAATGACAGACCATTCTTCACGGATTGCTGCGCTGAGGAGAAATATCGATGAAGGTCGGTGAGGCCTGGCACGAAGATGGTGTTCCAAAACATCCCAAAGGTGTTCGATAGGATTCATGTCAGGATTCTGTGTCAGCCAATCCATTACAGAGATGTTATTGTCGCGTAACCACTCCGTCACAGGCCGTGCCGTATGAACATGTGTTCGATCGTTTTGAAAGATGCAATCGCCTTCCCCGAATTGCTCTTCAACTGTGGGAAGCAAGAAGGTGTTCAAAACATCAACGTAGATCTGTGCCATGTTAGTCCCACACACAACAAGGGGTGCAAGAACCCTACTTGAAAAACACGACCAGACCATATCACCATTTTGAACGTGTCAGGATATTTTTGTTCGCATAGTGTTGCTCGATTCCAGCTACTTTTTTGTGTAACAAAATTCTTGTTATGAACTCCTCTCAAATTGCTGGTCTTATTTTCTTTCACTGGTGTCTCCAATATATTTTTTTATTTTCATTTGGATATATTTTTTTCTGTGAAATGGTTTTAATTTTTATCTTTTGATATTTATTTTGCCATCGTCTTTCTTAAAGCTTATTAGTTTAGTATATTCTGTTAATTATGAATGAAAAGAGTATACATAAAATTTGCAGGTTTATAAAATAAAAATATTTTAAAGAAATTGATAAGTGTCATTCCGTTTTGTAAAAATTCGAAACATTGCAGCGTCAGCTTCAATGGACTTCAGGCGTCTGTAATAGATTCGTGTAGTTCGAATTTATTGATTAGTGTGTTAGGCGAGAATGCTTGATCGAGTGTGTAATTAACTTGGCCTCGCAAAAGGAATTATGGATTTCTGCTCTTCCGCAAACACATCTTCAGAAAATTAAAAGTCCTTTGAAACTCAGAAATTTTTAAAAGGAGCATAGCTTCTACCTTAAAATTGCAAAACATGATTGAAAAATGTATCCCGTTATTGCTTACTACGAGCGGCCTTGCTTCGTTTTTTCCCCTGCCCGTGGCGTAATCTCTTGCTCGCTTTCACTGGCCGTGGCCGTGGTCCATCCTCGGCGTCCGAGAGAATGGCTTTGAATATTTCAGCGCCGCACATATAGCCAGCTGTGACGGCGCGGCTGCGCTGGGCAGTGGTCCTTCATGTGTGTGGCCGGGCGGGAGTGCGTCCGCGCCTTCGCCCGCCTCGTCGCGTTGCTTGCCGCCGCCTACATATTTCAAGTGGTAGCCCAGTGTTACAGAGGCTCTCGCGACGTCCGTGCTGCCGCGCGTCCACTCTAAAGCTCGGGGACGACTTAACGACGCGCGCAGAATTTTTATCTCTTCGGGTCCACGTCGCGGTCATTTCGCGCGGGTTTATGTGGACTTTGGGGTTTGTGCGGAGGTCGGGTTGGCGACCGGAACAACTGCTCGTCGCAGGGATTTCTCCCACCACCCTCGTGGGATGGATCACTTATCTTCGCGTGCCCGCTAGTGCTAGTGCCGCGATGGTGCTGATATCCAATTACAATGTAGTCTGTTGTAAGTTCCTGTTCAACGAACGCAATGTCTTTCCGTAAGTCCTAAGATCCCTAAATTGTGAATTCTGTTCCAGTCGGTAGCAATGGATGGCTCTGGGCGACAAAATGTCTTTCTAAGGATTGTTTCTGAGTTGAAGAGTAGTTCTTATAGAAATACAGCATGTTAAGAAAAACTTTAAAACGACCGTAGAGATCTTGCTTAATTAGCTCAATTGTTTCGCCTTCGTATTTTCAAAAGAACTATTTTCATTTTATTAAACTACATTTGCGATTTGGGATGTGAAAGGTCTATAGTATTTGGCATAAACAAATTATTCAACTATAATACGCCACAAAATGGAGAAGCTAAATCTAGTCCTACCACAAGTTCACAAAATGATCTTTTGAACCAAATCATCGTTTCTTCTAAAAGTCACTATTGATGCTAATGTAAAAATTCGAAAGCCCGTGGGGCTTTAGGTTGGAAAGGGAGGTCTGGCTGGGGAAGCCGGCCTCGGAAGGAATGGAAGTGTCCCCGAGATGAAGAAACTTGGGGATGATGTTCGGCACTAACTCAAGGGGTAGAGCGCCGAGGAAGCAAGTCCACTCCCGTGGCGCACCGTTGACCGAAACCGCCGCTTCCGGACCTCCACGGCAGGACTGGCGCGATGCGGGGTGGATGGGTGCCCGCCCGGGCTGCCCTCGCTGGAAGCACCCGCCCGCGAGCAGCCCGCGCGACGCGATACATCACCGACCCCCACATCGATCGGGACAGCGGCGGTGGCGGTGGCGCCGGCGCGGCGCTCTCCACGGCGCCTGCAGCCTCTGGCAATGCAGCCCGCGCCGCCGCTCCAGCCAAGACTGCTCCGTGTCTCGGTGCAGCTCCTGCACGCGAGGATACCAGCACGTGGAGGTCGGGCGACGTCAGCTCTCGCTTTCTTCTAGACGTATCTTTCGTGTCCTTCGACAATGTCCTTGAAATTAATAGTGCTAAGAAGATGAAGCTGGTAGAATTGGTGTCTAAATTTGTGGAAGTGGAAGATAAAGTAGAAAATGGATTAATATTGGTGCATTCAGGGTGCTGCAGAAGAGATACGATTTGGTGGCATATGGCTCTTAATAGACACATAGAACAGTAATAGGTCTAATATCGAATGCTGTATTTTTTAGATGTCGTTCTTTTTTAGTATGGAAATGAAAACATGCAAAGAAAATCAAAATAAGTAATCTTTATTGGAATACACACGTAAATTAATTTACCTGCTCTCACATAAAGTTGCATTATTTTTTCGTACTTCGAAACTGCCCACTAAAGTTTTTTTTTTCACTCTATTATATATTTTTTCAGAAACTTGTGCTGAGAAAAGACTGGTGGGAAGGTGCTGTTTTATTGCGGGCATTTGTGCGATTCGCTCGCACTATAAGCTTGTTGAATTTCTGAACCTCTCTTCGCACTTACGAGGTATTACTTGGCGACAGCGTAGAAGAGCCGACTCCGCAATTTACCTACCCCTGTTTGGGAGGTTTCGTAACAACTTGCTCCGTTACACGTCAAGAAGCAATTGAGCATGGGACTCTGACATGAACACGAATGGCGCCTGTGGTTGGAGGTCACAGAACTGTTGAACGCTGCCTGGAGCTTGTAGTGTAGGAAATGATTCGGCCTTAAGTAGATTAAACATGTTTTTTACGAAGGCGTCCGACCATGAACAACGCCAGCGTCTAAATCGCTCGCAGGATTTTCTCTAATCGATCTGAAGGCTTTGCGAATTTAAAACTGATCATTTAATTTTTAGGGATACTAAACATGCCTTTGTAGGACATTTTCAATTTTTTTTGGAAACGGGCTCCAAATTTTTATCTTCAAAATGTTTGCTGGAATAGAGGGCCATAAAAGTACAATAAATGTCCTAATTTTTATTCAAACTTCTGATCCTTCGAAAATGACAAAAGTTAATTTTTTAAACGTCTTACGTATTTATTGAATGTAGAAATTTATTAATTCATTTTATTGCTTTGTATTAGCACTGTAAATTATTTCATGTACATTTTTTTCTTTCAAAATATTAGTAGTTTTCGCATAATTTACAGTCCTTTCGAGATGTTTGCAAAAATACCTAAAAAGGTTTTTTCATCAACGGTTCCAAATCTTCCTCTTTAAAGATTTCGTTAGGGTATAGCACATACCCTTAATTCTTTAGCACAATTTTTACTTGAATTTTCAAAAAATAAAGTTTTGAGGAATCTCCCGATCTTCGCTTGGTAACGTTTTCGTAGAGATGGCTGAAGTGTTAATAGAATATAAAATTTAATGTCATATTATGTAACCGTTTCAAATAATACGAGAACGTATGTGCGCCAACAGTTTTAGTTCCTCCTAAAGTTTAAAAAGTTGCGATAAACACGTTTGCTCAGATTTCTTCCTGAAAAAACGTGGCGCAACGCAAATAAATGAATTTGACTGAGGTGTCATATAATTGCATTTCTTTTCGGTCATTTTCGGAAAGAACGTTCTTTTGATGAGCGAACAACGCAGAACTGGCGTGTGGATCCTACGTGACTCTCCTGGTTGAGTCGACCCGTTGCGTTACAATGGCTGTGTTAGGCCCCGTCCCAGGCCGCGCGTCTTGCCCCGCCTGGCGTCGCGTCGCGCAGCTCGTATTGTCCCTGGGGAATGCGGTCGCCTGGAGACAGGCGCCTCGTGTTAACTGGATTATGCTGCTCTGTCCGCAGCGCGACGCCTGCATCGCGCCCTTCGCCCTGGGGCTTCAAGCGTCGCCTTTGCTCTGCACCTCAGGCTGCCCGCGAGCTCTTGGCAGTAATACAACTATTGCCTCTTCCCCTTTCACTTTCATTTCATATTTTCACTCCTCTCTTTCTCTACTCTTTTTCGGTTTCTTGTGCAGTATCGTCTACTTTTTCTCAACTCTAGTCTCCTCTCATTCACCTCTTGCCTCCCCATTTTCTATACTCTCCTTTTACTTCTTTTTTACTATTATCTCTTTCTCTATGCTTGTCTCCTCCCTCTACTTTCGTCTCCTCTGTTTCTCTACTCTTTCGTCTCCTCTGTTTCTCTACTCTTTCGTCTCCACTCTTTCTCTACTCTTTCGTCTCCACTCTTTCTCTACTCTTTCGTCTCCACTCTTTCTCTACTCTTTCGTCTCCACTCTTTCTCTACTCTTTCGTCTCCACTCTTTCTCTACTCTTTCGTCTCCACTCTTTCTCTACTCTTTCGTCTCCACTCTTTCTCTACTCTTTCGTCTCCACTCTTTCTCTACTCTTTCGTCTCCACTCTTTCTCTACTCTTTCGTCTCCACTCTTTCTCTACTCTTTCGTCTCCACTCTTTCTCTACTCTTTCGTCTCCACTCTTTCTCTACTCTTTCGTCTCCACTCTTTCTCTACTCTTTCGTCTCCACTCTTTCTCTACTCTTTCGTCTCCACTCTTTCTCTACTCTTTCGTCTCCACTCTTTCTCTACTCTTTCGTCTCCACTCTTTCTCTACTCTTTCGTCTCCACTCTTTCTCTACTCTTTCGTCTCCACTCTTTCTCTACTCTTTCGTCTCCACTCTTTCTCTACTCTTTCGTCTCCACTCTTTCTCTACTCTTTCGTCTCCACTCTTTCTCTACTCTTTCGTCTCCACTCTTTCTCTACTCTTTCGTCTCCACTCTTTCTCTACTCTTTCGTCTCCACTCTTTCTCTACTCTTTCGTCTCCACTCTTTCTCTACTCTTTCGTCTCCACTCTTTCTCTACTCTTTCGTCTCCACTCTTTCTCTACTCTTTCGTCTCCACTCTTTCTCTACTCTTTCGTCTCCACTCTTTCTCTACTCTTTCGTCTCCACTCTTTCTCTACTCTTTCGTCTCCACTCTTTCTCTACTCTTTCGTCTCCACTCTTTCTCTACTCTTTCGTCTCCACTCTTTCTCTACTCTTTCGTCTCCACTCTTTCTCTACTCTTTCGTCTCCACTCTTTCTCTACTCTTTCGTCTCCACTCTTTCTCTACTCTTTCGTCTCCACTCTTTCTCTACTCTTTCGTCTCCACTCTTTCTCTACTCTTTCGTCTCCACTCTTTCTCTACTCTTTCGTCTCCTCTCTTTCTCTACTCTTTCGCCTCGTCTCCTCTCTTTCTCTACTCTTTGGCCTCGTCTCCTCTCTTTCTCTACTCTTTGGCCTCGTCTCCTCTCTTTCTCTACTCTTTGGCCTCGTCTCCTCTCTTTCTCTACTCTTTGGCCTCGTTTCCTCTCTTTCTCTACTCTTTGGCCTCGTCTCCTCTCTTTCTCTACTCTTTGGCCTCGTCTCCTCTCTTTCTCTACTCTTTGGCCTCGTTTCCTCTCTTTCTCTACTCTTTGGCCTCGTTTCCTCTCTTTCTCTACTCTTTGGCCTCGTCTCCTCTCTTTCTCTACTCTTTGGCCTCGTCTCCTCTCTTTCTCTACTCTTTGGTCTCGTCTCCTCTCTTTCTCTACTCTTTGGTCTCGTCTCCTCTCTTTCTCTACCCTTTGGTCTCGTCTCCTCTCTTTCTCTACTCTTTGGTCTCGTCTCCTTCTCATTCAGCAAAGGCTTCATCTTTCACCTCATCGCCCGCTCCTTAGATCATCACTAATGTGCCTCAATCTTAGCACGAGAGGGGTTTCAAACCCTTATAGATAAAAAACCGTAAGGCAATCTGTTGACAATTGACCTTGTCGATAGCACATTGCCTAATACACGGATTGGGGGAATTTGGGGCTATTGGTGTTGTAAGGTAGAATCAGAAATGAAATTTAATTTCACTCGTGACTTTTAGTAACTGTCAAAGCTAGTTTCAAATTCAGATTGGTTATCTGAATGTCCTCCCGCAATTCCAATATTCCAGTCCAGTCCTTGAGCACTTACCACTGCGTTGAAGCCGATCGTTGCCATTACGACGAATTAATAAATAGCCCAGATAAGATTTAAGAAAGCCGGCGGCGATATGAATATCATATTTTACAAGAGATGATGGACCGTCGTTGGCCGCTGACGCTTACATACATGCTTATCCCATGCATACATGCCTTCCTCGTGAAAGGACTTCCCTGCTGAAACATGCCTATCGTAAAAGCAGCTCCGGGTTTAGTGGCATGTCGCGCGCTGTGTTGCGCAGTGTGTCAGTGGCTCGAGCGTCCATATGCTCCTACTCCAAAGCGCCATTCCGAGGAAATGGGGGCAGCGACTATGAAAGTGTGCTGTTATAGATTCTTTATTGAACATTACTGCGCGTTGGAGACTTGAAACTGAATGTCAGGTCATAACTCTTCTGAATTAATAAGGACGAACTTTCGAGATTTTTAAGGCATTTCCCCGGCGAAAGTTAAAAAAAAAGTGTTACTCGTATTCTGTACCATGGTGACGATGAAGCTTCTAGAAGGGTTGCGGATGATTCTTTTGTGTGGACTAGTTGGACTGTATTTCAATGTAGAAAACATTAGAATATTGTAGTATGATATGAAAGTCTGGCATTTCGTTTGATTTTTGTGAATATCCGAAGGCACACTTAAGACGACGCTTTTAACTTTTTCATGAAGTCAGCGTGAAAGGTGAACAGTAAATTGGATGAATTTTATTGATGCTTACACGATGTATTTAAAAGCATTTAGACCCGTCATTTTATTGATAATTTCAGTTTTCTTCTGTTTTTGAAGAAGCCTATTTTTTTGTGTAATAATAAATTGGATAGCCTTGTTGCAACAGGCTTGCCTCCTTTCGCGCAGTGTCAGATTCAAGAATAATTATATTAATTAGTGCCTAACAGGGATCGTCATATATGTCCCGAGCGCATTCCCAATTGGCGTTCTTCTGACCGTCCGTTGTATCGGCTTGCGATCTAACGGATAACAACTTGCTTCTTGAATAAATATGTTGTCTAAATGAAATGGATCTTCATCCCACCCTGCCCTGATTCAACTTTACTTTCCGATCATAATTGCCTATACTTTTATTTATAATTTTTACCATTTTTTTTTCAGCCCAGGGAAAAACAACTTAGAAACATGTTGAGAATTGCAACGCGAACGTTTTATGTCATGAACGGTTTCCCCAGCAGAATTTTGTGATATGCAACTTCTTACATGTTAAGAAATTTACGATGTCACCTCACGAAAGTGTGTCTTCTCTTATTCACATCACATTGTCAAAAAATCTTTAAAATCATTTTTACATTTTTGTTTGTGGGCACTGAAAAGGTTTCGAATATTGAAAGGGCGAATACAACATTATAAATAACTGACTATACAGGGAAAGTGCGAATAACGGAAGTAAGCAGGCTCATTTCAGCGACCTTATCGGCATTATTTTCTTTGCGAAACACCACGATCCACTGTTCCGTTACGACGTTTCGTTAAGAAAATCGAACAGATTAAAACTGAACGAAAGTCAATGCTATAAGAAATGAAAAGTTTTGATTATAGGTTTATGGATTAAATGAAACAATGAATAAAATGAACAATGCAAATAATAATAATTAAGTAATTATAACATATTATAACATATTATTTCTGTAACGTGTTCTGTAAACTTCTCTCTTCCGGATGGACTGCTCAGTAAATTACAGCAAATGTGTCGTTTGAAAGCTGGACGTTCCCGATAACATGTTAGTTTACCTTATCGTGTATCTTATGAAAACATAAACATTAAAAATGCCGGTCAGGATAGCGGAGATCGCTAAGACTGAAAAGCCATTGTTACCCCGTGCATGAAGGGCCGCGGGTTCGAATCCCGCCCCGGGTATGGATGTTACTGTGTCTGCTTACATTTACCCTCAATGTTACGTACAGTGGTCGCTTCTCACCTTCGTAGCTAAAAAGCGACCTTGTATAAGTATACATTCTCCCCCCCCCCCTCTCTCTCTCTCTCTCTCTCTCTCTATATATATATATATATATATATATATATATATATATATATATATATATATAGAGAGAGAGAGAGAGAGAGAGAGAGAGAGAGAGAGAGAGAGAGAGAGAGAGAGATACATACATACATACATACATACGAGATGATTTTTTTAAATGTTGGCATCACGCACTACCTAGCGGTATGGCGGGTAGTATCGGAGACATGCAAGGCAACACGGGGCGAGGACTGTGGCAAGGAGCAGGATGGATGTAACCAGGCCAGTCAGAGCACGCCATATCAGGCCAGATTAGGGAGAGGAAACATTGTAGACATAATGCATTCATTTTTCTGTCTGAAAAGACGAATAAGATAAATACAAGTAAATAATACAATAAAAACAAGTAGAACGATTCGGCTTCCCATGATACGAGGGTCATCCAGAAAGTAAGAATAAAAGGCTATGTAGTACACGGGGGAATAGTTTTTTCAAAGTTGGCAACCATGTCATGTAGACAGTTTCCTAATGGTAATAATGAGATATTGAGCGCCTCAGTTCGTTACAAAATGTCGTCGCAGCAGCTGATCGTCATCCAGTTCGTCTGCCTTTTGCTCCAGTTTGCCCCTTTTGTACCGCAGATGTGAGATTTGCTGTCAGTCGTTTCCTTACGTTGCGCAACCAACTGGCGCCCAGTATCCATCGCCAACTTCTGGAAACCTATGTATCCGAGGTAATGAATCGTCGGAATGATACCAAATGGATGACGTTGGTGCAGAGGCGCCATACCTATTCGCCAACACAAATTCAACATTCACAGAGAAAAATTATGGCAATCGCCTTTTGGAACCAGAACGGGATTTTGTTGGTCGATTTCATGCCCAAAGGGACCACCACTATTGCTGCTGCATATTGTGAGACCGTAAAGAAATTGAAACAAAAAAAACAAATACAAAAGAAGGGAAATGCTGACAACGTCAGGCCCCATAGTGTCCGGCTTACTCAGCACCTGCTCGCGTCGTTTGGATGGGACATTGTGACTCACCCACCCTACTCTCCGAACCTGGTACCTTCGGATTATAATCTTTGCACCAAACTGAAGGGGTTCTTGAGTGGACAGCGATTTTCTAATAATGAAGTCGTGGAGACTGAAAGAGGTGGAGCGTATGGTATATCACGAGGGTTCACACAAGTTGGTGCCCAGGCTTCAAAAATGCGTTGACCTCAACGGCTATTATGTAGAGAAATGATAACATATCTTGACACTTATCATGTAAATTTCATTCAAATATATTCATTTTTCAATTTTTAACAAGTGTTGTATTCTTACTTTCTGGATGACGTTCGTATTTAATTGCACGGGATTCCCCTAGTGAAAATTAATACAGAATTAGAAAGAGATGGTTAAAAATGATAATGGAGCATGTTACCAAGAAATTATTGCCTATGTCGTCCTAACAAGGTGATTTCTTAAAGTGTAAAGGCAAAAAATTAGAACAAGTAATTACGACTGTTTTCCGCCGAGTCTGGGACCCTTAAAGAGATTTTCCGATAATACTAACCGACAATTTTTGTGCCTTGTGATGAACGTGAGTGTACAAGATTTACGAACTTTTAATTATAAGTCCATCCGTTTGCGAGTAGCCAGCGCCAAATTAATTTAGAAACAAAATGTTGATTTTGCGCAACTTTGGTTAATCACTAATTAATCATTTAAATTATACTCAAAATAAAACAACTTGTTCTCTCGTATCGTACACGTGAAGGCTAGAAATTTCCCATGTGAAATGATTTAAGCTTAATGCGCTCTGTACTCTGAACATTGAGTTCTATTCCTTGCGGTATGATTGAGGCTTTCGGCATTCCAAGAATTGTGACGCCTTGGAAATTGGTCCAATGAGTCTATTTATTATGGCGTAATTCGATTGACTACACTGGGGAATAAAAAAAGAAATTACGATTATTAAAAGTGCTATGAATATTTAAAAGTATGTATGCATTTCGTATCGAATTGATTTTTATGCAAAACATAGGTATTTTTAATCATAGTTTGTATACACATATCTCATTTAATGTCTTGCGTTCATAACAGACCACTTTGTGGCCTGTCAAATTACATCTTAACATCTTTGAAAACATATTCCAGTTGGCGTTAGCGCGGGCGCAGTTCTATTAGAGTACGCGAAACGTCTTGAGACTACTGTAGAGAGAATGCGCATTACGGTGTAGAGATGATTAAACAAATAAAACAATTGCCATTTTCTCACGCAATACAAACATTACACAGTGAACTTTTTACAGTTAATTAGGGTCTTATAGTGACGTTCCTAATTGAGCAAGAGTGATAGTTTCTTATTAGAAAATTTGCTCATGAGGGTGGGCTGAGTTTTGAAGAATAGGGCAGCAACCCCCTTCTGGCCCAAATCGAAGGAGTTTCCCAGAAAATAAAATAACGACTGCGATAACATATTTCCGTAAGAGTGACAGCTCGGTGAAGGGGTTTACACTGTTCCCAATTACTTAGCCTTGATTATCTGTGGAAAGTTCAAGTTCGAGATTGACAAGACACCCCCCCCCCCCCCCCGCCCATTTCCCGTGGACAGATGTAGCGATGACACTACTTCTTATTTGGAGAAATTAGACTGCATGGAGAGAATAATATATCCCGTAGTTTTTCGCAGCCCAGCGCATTTTTCTTCGAAGTTGTCGAACCGAGTTTAGATGAATGCCTACACAATTAGTGAAATGTATAATGTCTTATTTTCAACCGAAACTTCTTGAAATGGCGGAATCGGAAAATCTGGTGACAGCTTCACGTCCAGATGCAGAGAATGCGTGCTACCGGGGCGCGGCGCTGCCTCTAGCGCTTTATTCTGCCCCTCTTGGCAGCAGCGCTGCGTTCATCCGCATTGCCTCTTGGACTGCGGGCGTCTGCCGCCCAAGTCCCACCCCCACCTCCGCTATTTCGAACTGCACACAATCCTCTAGCGCGCCAACACACATGCGGACGGTCTCTTGGCTCTGCTTTCGTCGTAGGGTGCTGTGTGTTTGCCCTGGACACAAAATGTCGTAAATGACGTAAAAAGTGTTGGTTTTACAAATATTGCCGTCGTGTAAATTTAGTTTTTCAAAATAGTAATAGAGGATACTTAAGGGGTCAACAAAGCAACAATCTGAACATTTTGACGTTTTTACTTTTTAGGCTCATTTCAAACTTAAGTTTTCTTTAAAAAATGATATATCGCACAAGAAAGAACTCTTTATTTTAAGTACTATTATGCCATTTTGAGGCCTGAAACTACCAAATACGTCTGTATTTACACCTGTGGCATGACGGGGGAAGTAACAAATATAGAAGAATGTGATTTTTAAATAAAACGTAATAATTTGTTTCCTTTTGTACTTTTCTTGTAACGTTAACACTCCTTTATGGAGGGAAAGCGATAGCTATGCGTTAAAGCCGTGCTTGCAGTTCTGTGTCTGCCGTACTACCTGATCTGCCATGCCCATTGTCGCAGCGAAGATTTATTCCAGGGGCAACTTATTTGGCTTTTAAATCCGCGCGAGGGGCGCAAGCAGCGGCCCAGGCCCTCGTTGTTTGCCCTCACCCGCACGCGCGGAGCGAGCCTCTGATGTCGAGGGCACTGTTTCATTTGAATTACGCTGTTTGTGCTGCATCTGCCTTCCGGCTTTCGAGTTCTGCGCGCACCCTTTGCCCCCTTCACTTGCTGATGCAAGTTGCTCGCAGTTTGTTTGACGGTGTTTGGCGTAAAAGTTTCGTGTCGTCTCTTCCCTTTGTGCGTTAGCCTCATGGTATGTTCGGGTATTTTGTTCAATGGAATGATCGTTCAATTTCAGAAGATATGTTCTCATAACTTAAATGTATATGACTTCCTTTCAACAAGAAAAGTAATGGTGTCTGGTGAGGTAACGGATTCGAAGTTAAAGAATGATCTGCGTTGAAATTCTGACATTCTGCACTTTGTTGGAATTACTGTATTACTTAGTAGTCAATGAAATTCGTCCCCCAAAAAGTAGAAAGTTAAAACAGAAGATTGATGGGAAGTTCAGCAAATATTGCATGATGGAAGGATAGATCAGAACCACTAAGTGCCTTTCCTCTCGAAATTGTTTGTTGATGCGTGTCTCCCCATATCGCAACGTGCGCCTCTTATATTAAATAATAGTCGACTCCGGTTATAGTGAACCTATGTTATTCGTCCCGTTTTACTTGCATTACCAATAAGCATAGGAAGATTCGGTTATAGTGAACCTGAATATCGTCTATATGAACGTTGCAAATCCGTCGTGGAAATTTCGCTCCTGGAGGAAATGTATCGCCTCGGTACCACAAATTCCAATACAAGGCAGCTTGAAAAAAATATCGACGGCTGAAAGTCATTATCGAAAAAGTCTTCCCTGAGGTGGATGTGTAGTGGACCCGGAATGTTTCATTCAGCGATCAGTTTCATTAGCTACTTTCGCGATATGGCTACCGAAAGGATCTCGTATACTATTAGGCGAGTAAAAAAGCCTTCAGAGTGTGGGACGGTGTTCCAACAGTGCAAGAGACATTGATGGGTGTCAAGATTGTATTACGATACTTCGAGACAGTGGACAATGCAGAATAAAGGATGGAGAGAACACGAACTGGAGAAGGATGTAGAGAAATGATAAATGAAAATTGTACGAAGAAAACAATTAAAAATGTTTTTGTTTTTTTAAGGTCAAATAAAGATATTGAAAATTTCAGATGGTTCTGTTAATACATTTTGCTGTATTAATAAAATGAATCACTATGGAATTCTATTTAATTTTGACATCATCGGATGTAATGAACTTCAGATACAGTGAACCTAAATGTGTCCCCAGTAGTTCACTACAACGGAGTCGACTGTACACATTTGAATATCTTTAAAGATACAAGGAGTGTGTTATTAGTCTTTAATTTCAGTCTTGAACGTTTAATTCTTGATTTCTGCAATTGCAATTCATGTTTCATGGTGTGTTTCTAGTGAAAAAGTAATTAATGAGTTGTTTATGCAGCTAACGATTGTGTTCCTAGAATTGGTCCGCAAAATGAAAAGTATTCAAATTGTTTATATCATCTATCGTAGTGCAATTGTAAATGAAGTATTTACCAAACGGTCTTCATGAACTTCATGTCATGTTGAACTCTGTAATATTAATTCTTCGTATTATTTAATGTGAGAGTGGAAATACGAGATGCAACATTTCTTCTGGCTAAAAAGAAAAAGATACACACGGATTGTTTTATGGGAAGTGGGAATAGAATATATATTACTTGCAAAGGTGAAATTACATATTGCATATGTTGCATGTTTTTATCAACATATTTCAAATATATTCGTACTGTGAGTTTTCTTGAACATGGATCTCTTACGTTTATTCAACGCGAAGAATTGAAAGCCGATTGTGTGAATGGGAGCTTTAAAAAAATCACAAAATCGGGAGTATTGCGCTAGTTTTGATTTATTCGATTCCAATCCCATCCTCTGGGGACTCGCCATAATAAGCTCGTTTTTGTGCGCGCGCGCGCGTGTGTGTGTATCGATGCGGACGAAACGAAATTGAATTAGGTCGGAGCGGACAGCGTTCCGCTTGACGCATGATTTTTTTTGCTCGCTGCCCAATTAGCGGACCCGCGATGCGCTGCACCTATGCGAGGGCTTCCGGGGCGGGCGGGTGGGTGCTTGCCACAGTAGCGCCTCTTTGTGGGCGGCTAACGCGAACAATGTGGTGTTTGTTTGGCGGGAAGTTATCGCAGACCTTCATTAATAACCCTTTGTTCGCGCATCTTGTTAAGGGACTTGCTGCGAAGCCCGTTTGCTTGCGTTCTACGACGAAACTATGCGTGCACCCCCACTCGCGTTGCCGAGGCTTCACCGCGCGGAGGTAGGGTGGCGTGGAGAGCGTCGTTTGAAAGAGAGGCGGTGCGCCTTTGCGGAGAGAAAAAAGCTGCTTGACGTAATGAGGGAGCCTCTGTCCTCCGGGCGCCTCGCGAGACAGTCGTTCGACGAGAACCTCGTTGTTGGAAGACTCATCGCATCTCCGAAGTGTTCTGAATAACAATTAGCGAAGGCTAATGATACGCTGAGAGGTAGGATCTCATAAAAAGTGATTGTTTCAAACAAACTTGCCCCTTAACAAAGTAAAGATATCGCATTATGTACCGTTTATTTATTAAGATACACATTAATTGAAGCTTCGTTTTAAGGATTTTTTACTTTAAAGGAAGTAGTCCAGAAAATATAAATATGTTGGCAAGCCTTATAAATATTTTTCCGTTCTGTTAGTTCACCCTCTCCAGGTTACTCTGAAGTAGACTTCCATGTAATATATATTCTATTCTTGCTCTTGTCATTAATATTGTTTGCGTTCACATATTTAAACAAACGAGCTAAACTGGATGTCAGTATTGGTTGTAGTCCATATATTGTACCGGTTCGTGCGCTGAGACTTGCCGGTTTGATTCAGTTCGAAAAGTAAACATATAGTACGGAATTGTTCTACAGCTGTCGCCGTTTCTTCGCTCAGTCTCCATGCCTCTATTTGACCATAGATCATGCATTTTTCTTGCCGACATAACCCCTTGCACTCCCTGCTGCCATGCAAATCTGGGTCTTCCTCTCTTCTGTCTTTCTGTCGGCACCCATTGCAGGACTCGTTTTGGCCATCTTTCGTCTGTCATTCGCATAACATGACCGTACCAGACCGTTTTTTCTCTCTATTTTGTCAAGGATAGATTTCTTTTCATCCATTTTCTTTCTTATGTCGTCGTTCGTGATTCTGTCACGTCTGCTATAACAGCAACTTCTACACCACAAGTCCATTTCAAGGGCCAGCAGCTTCCCTTTTGTTCTTTTATCAATCTCCCACACTTCTGAACTGTATGGTGTAACACTCTTAACTTGTGAGGAGTAAAGACGTCTTTTTCGTCGTGTTAGTGATGGTTTTGTTCCATAAGACATAGTTTATACTTCGTGTCACGTTTCTCCCCAAGCTTATTCGTCTCTCAATTTCTTCCTTGCCATTTCCCTTCTTAAAAAGTACACCAAGGTATTTATATTTATTTATTCCTTTCATTTTTCCTCCATTTTCCAGATCTTCTATCTAATTATTACCAACTGCCAGGTATTCAGATTTGTCCATGTCAATATTAAGTCCTGCTTTTAAAAAGTGTTCATTGAGTTTAAGGATCGTGAAACTCAAATCGTCCGCATCTTCTGCAATTACTACCTGGTCATCGCCAAAATATAATGTATACAATTTATCCTCTCCGATCGTCATTCCCATTACTCTGCATTGTTTCTCCCACTGCTGTAAAATTTGATGCAGATATATTTTAAACAGTGTTGGGGAAAGACAGCAACTCCGACGAAGACCTTTACTGACTGGGAATGGATCCGAGAGCAAGCTCTCGGAAGTAAACATTCTTCAGATTAAATCCCAAGGACACACTTATTCGGAGGGAAGGTGAAATTTATGCCTTTGTAGATTACAATGTATATAAGAACCGTAGTACAGTGCAAATTAGAAGTTATTAACCCTACCAACAGGTTGCATAGATGAGAAAGTTTGAAGTCCTTTACGTTTTATAATTAAATGTGAACCGACTGTGCTGCAGTGCGGTGAAGAGCAATAGTGGGACTAAAGTTAAAGTTAACTGACAGAGATCGGCGAACATTAAAAAGGATTGCGGCCAAGCAATGTAAAATACCGCGGCAAAAGTGACTGCTTCAACTCACTTAAGCACTGTTACCACAAAAACAGCACGAAGGTAGCTTCACAAAGCTAACATCCATGGAAGGGCAGCAATTGCGAAACCCTTCTTATCGGACGCCAACGCAAAGCTGCGAAAGAAGTGGTGCCATGATCATAAAACCTGGGCACTTGATGACTGGAAGATTGTGATATGGTCAGATAAATCATCGTTTATATTTTCCTACGAATATGGAGAACTCCAAAATAAGCCTACGACCCGGTTCTGCTTTCTACAGACAAGCATAGGGAACGTTCTGTTAACGATTTGCGCGGCTATATCCTGGTATTCAGCTGATCCTAACATTACCCTCATTAGCCGGATTAGTGCGCATCTCAACATCTTCAACAACGAAATGCTTACAATGACTAGCCTATTGTTTCCTAACACTACCATGTTCCAAGATAATGCGCCCATACACCCAAAAAAGGTTTTGACGTGGTTTGCGGAGCATCAGAATATTATCGAACATCTTCCTTGGCCAGCTCAATCACCAGATCTCAACATAATTGAACCGTAATAGGGCATTTCAGAGCAGAGTAAAGTGCAGATTCCCAGGTCCGACATCGTTGAAGCAATTGGCGGATGTTTTTGTACAATAATGGGAGAATATTCCGTTGGAAGCTATTCAGACATTACAAATCTTTTCCGCGATGAATTGCATCTGTTCGAA
This sequence comes from Gryllus longicercus, assembly GCA_038098605.1. Lineage (NCBI taxonomy): Eukaryota > Metazoa > Arthropoda > Insecta > Orthoptera > Gryllidae > Gryllus > Gryllus longicercus. The sequence goes on from JAZDUA010000077.1 coordinate 2,136,007, forward strand.
AAGATAATGGTTGCCCAGCACACTAAAAAAAATATTGTATATGTCAGGTGTTCATATTTTGTTCAATCCCTGTGTATATAAAATTGGAGTATCTGTCTGTGATTTCAAAATAACTGCCTTTTTATAATCTTGTATGCTTATTAAGATGACACAAAAACCAGTTCAGTTGTCTGCTGCACGAAATGCGACTGCTTGTTTGTGCTGGATACTCTTCGGTACGGCTAAATTGGTTATAATGGGCATTCACTAAAAGGTAGAGCATATCGTGGGCTGCCTCTTTTCAAAATCATTATTTTTTATCAAAAACATGCATCTCGTTTTTTAAATATTCTGATCTTGATTAAATTGTGTACATGACATTAAAATAAGTTACTCTCCACTTGACATTTCGTAAAAATTCTCCTAATCTCCGTATCTTTTAATCAAAATTTGTCACTTTCAATTTTTTCGCAAATATCTCAAAAATGAAAGAAAATCAACTAAAGGAAGTATAAGAAGCATTTCCGAAAGCTCATAGGTTTCTACAAGCGTCGTCGCAATTCATTTGGATAGCACAATTAGAATTTGAGTAATGAAGATCAAAATTATCACTGAAAGTTTGCCGGGAGAATACGGTAATACATTTTTACTGCATCGCGTATCATCGTTGGTGGTAGCAAAGGTGATCGTAGCGAATAGGGCAGGGCGAGTTGGGGCGTCGCCGGACAAGGCAGAATGGAGGGGTGCAAGGGGAACTGGGTGGGTGGGCCGTAGCTGGGCGGGTTTGGGCAGTGCGGCGCAATGCAGAACAGGTTAGGGCGGGGATAACAGTAGATATAATCCCTTCCTATACCTGTCGAATAGACGATTGTGAAAAATGCCCGGGTTAGGCGGAGTAGTTCTGCTACTAGTCGAATATGGCATTGTGACGTAGTTATAGAACTAGTAAAAGTAAAATGTAAAGTATGAAAAGAACCTCCCAGGGGCAGTGTGCCCGGCTGCCGCTGGCGCTGGCGGTTGGAGGAGGGGCGCGCCCAGCGGAGGGCTCCTCGTCGCGCATAAGCTCCTCTCATTTGCACGCCTTTTGCCCCGCGCTTTGCCTTTGTCTGCCGCTCGCCTCTCAGCGGCTACTCCTCGACCCCCGCCCCGCCGGGCTCCGAGCAGGCTGGCTTCTCTTGCTCTTTCCCTCGCTTTGGGACAGCGTTCATCACCGGGTCTTCTGTTCTTCATGCAGCTCTCTTGTCTCAGTGCGAGAAAGGATTACATAAATGTTTGTGTGGCCTAATATTAGCATCCCTCTAATTTAAGCGAACGAGCATTCATTGGAAATGTTTGCTTCAAATACTAACCGAATGATATTAAAATGATGATCGACTTAAACTTAACTGTTATGTTTGATAATGAGATAAAAATATAACCGGAGATCACTCCTTACCATTATTGAGTGAATTTGAATTTGAAGTTGATAGTAGAAGTCATTGCCCTTGTTTGCACTAAAAATATTTTTTGATGAATTTTGTATTGCGGAGTTCATATGAGTACCAGAAACGTAGTTCACGGTTCCATTTATGAGGAATTTAGGGTAGACCTCCCACCGAGCACTGCTGCATTTTGCGCCTCAGAGGGGAGTAGAGACGATAGACAAAGGATCTGGACGGTACAAATATAGATCCGTCGATTTCCGACCCCATTCATATGATGAGGGAAAGGTGGTATTCATATTTAACTTGACGATTTGTTGTTGGACCTATGAAGCAATTAAGTTTTATTTCCCCTGAAACGTAGATACCTGGATCTGAATTAACATCTGAAACATTGCAGCTCATTACTGGAACGTTTCTCAGCAAATTGACAGAGATATTTTCTTATCAGTGCAGCATTTAGGAGGCAACGGCTAATTCTTTATGGCGATCTCTCTATAAACAAAAGGATATTCTAAGAACAAGTGTAAAGTCTTAGGTTGCCTACGGCCATATCAGCACGTCTGCTGCAGCAAAAAACCGTGTGCAGCAGAACAAGTCAATGTGATTTGCAAGACTTTGTGCAGCATAACAGATCAATCGATATACCGTTTCAAAATGTACCACCTAAAAGTAATCTCAATTCTCTTGATCTCGTTCCACAGATTTCATTGAGATTCTCAAGATCTCGTTCCAAAACTTTTGGTGATAAAACTACTTCCTATTCTGATAATTCGAAAAGAGAGAAGAGTTTCTGTTGACTGGGTGCAAATACAGAACTGAACTAACGGAAAGCGGTTGCTTTTCTTACTGAAAAAAAGGAATCAGATTACGTTTTTTCAGTACCTGCCAAAAACCATCCGTAGAACGCCGTATCCTTCACTACAATCCCTTTCATCGTGCCGCATCTAGAAAGGTTCATCTTTATTGTACAATTTCGAAGGAACGTTGTTCAGTGTGCTGAGCAAGTGCATGAATGGAGGTGTTCTTTCGGGATGTGCAAGCGGAGTTTATAGACGGACTCACTTTCTTGCCGTCGACCGAGCTGCAGTCTATTCTAGGAGATCAAAAGGATCTGCTCGTCATTCGTAGAAACGGAGCAGCTCAAAGGCGCCCGAGGAAGTGCCGCGGAGAGCAAAGCGAAGGCGAGACAGCCGAGAAGCGCCGGGCAATACCGCGCTGCGGGCCGGTCTGTGCCTCGGCCGCCGCGCCACGGAAATACCGGCCCGGCAGACATAAATATTATGGCTGAATTGTGAGCGCGCCGCGGCTCGCGGGGCGGCGCGTTTGTGGACTTCGCGCTTCGCGGCGCGCGCGGCTCGTCTGCCTTCAACTCTGTGTGCTTTGAGGGAGATTCGAGCGAGTGTATTTTTGGACGTGTGCCGATTTTCTCTTGTCATGCTGGTGAAAGCTTACCCCAGCTTCGTGGATTATAGCAATTGGGAAGCATGTAAGACGCTTTGCACAAGTCACCGCAATGCTGTTAGCCACTGAGACTCTTATAACAGGAGAGAGTTAAATAGAAATTTCATTTGGCGGCGAATTGTTATCACTTACTCCAAGAAATTTTAGTTTACTGTCATTTCATGAAAGATGATGTACTGCTTTATTGGGTTTTAATAGTTGAAAAGTTCATTGAAGGTATTTTCAACGATTGTCAAATTATGACAGTGTTCAAATTACTTTTATAGTTGCTAGACATATCGGATATTACCTTTATTCCATTTGTTGAACTTCAATTTAAAGTGAAGTCATTACCGTTTCTAGAGGGGATGGTAAAAGGAACACAACTTTGAGACTTCGTAGACATAATGATTCATGTTGATGCAGTATTTATTGTTTTATTTTGCAATACGTAAAGTAAGAATGTATATTTGTTTTTGTGTTAGTATTTAAAAGTTTCCATCGATGTTTAAATCTCTGGAAAATCTGTTGCCCTTCGAAATTGCTGAACATGAAGTTCTTGTGCTCGGGTAAGTTCATTGTGGAATTTGAATTTGGCAATGGCCATCTTTTAGGGATTATAGTAGTATTCGTTTTTGTTGTTATACTGACATGATATTACGCCTTCGGCCTCGCGATTCGTCGTATCATTGCGTTATATCGCTGCTCGAGACAGGCATTCGCATTCGGTCACACTGCGGTGGCGCAGCGCCTGCGCCAGCGGCGACGGCGACAGCGGCTCTTCTGTTCTTGCCTGGCGCGGCGCCTCTCGTAACGTTCGTCCCGCCCACAGCGCGCGTAACCCAGCAGCAGCGCGCCGTGCGCCCAGCGCCCGCGCGCCCCCGGGAGGACTGTGGAAGATCGCAAGCGGAGGCTGCGCGACGCTCGGAAGGCGGCGGTGGCGGCCGGCGGCGGCAGCGGCAGCAGCGGCGGTCTTGCGAGCGGCGATGACGCCGAGGACAGCGGCGTGGCAGTGCGCGACTCGGACTCGGAGGGGAGGGCGCGCCTGAGGCGACGGCCGCGGAGCGGAGCTCCGACGGTGGCGACGCTCACGCTGTGCCAGTGCTCGGAAGTGTGTGCGTCGGTGGAGGCCCAGGCGCTGCGCGTGTGGCGCCCGCTGGTGGTGCTCGACCCGGCGGCGGTCGACGGCGGCGGCGGTGCGGGCGGCGGAGGCGGCTGGAGCCGCCCCGCTCTCTACGAGTACTCGTACGCCTACTGCTCGTCGCCCGTGCGCACCCGCAGCGGCGGCTTCCGCGAGGTCGGAGAGGCCACCTCTGCGGCGGCGCGGAGGCGCGCCGGGCCGCGCAGGGCGTCGTCGGCGTCGGCGTCCGCCTCGGCGTCGGTGACGTCGAGCCCCGCCCTCCCCGGGCGGGCGGGCGCGCGCCGCGCGGGCGGCGGCGGCGGCGGTAGCGCTGGCGCTGGCGCCCCGGGGACCGGCCATGCACCCGCCGTCACCATGTCGGGAGAGCTGAGCGCCGAACAGCTGCAGCAGCTCTATCTGTGTAGCTTGCTGCTAGGCCGGAAGCGGTGAGTGCGCGCGCCCACCCCACCTTGTGGTAGCTCGCCTCTTCAGCCAGTGAATGGTCATTTTTCTGAATGTCGTCCCGGGACACTTACTGAAAAATAAAACTAACTTTGTGAATATCGTGTTGTTTATTTACTGTGTAATTGCGTTTCGGTTTTTGCATTAAATCGTTTCATCTTGTTTACATCGTCTTTTGGTTTTGTGAATATGTTTTCAGTAAATTGCCTAATATTTGCATATTTTGGTATAATTTGTGAATGTATAAGTACAAAATTATATGTCTGATTATTAATGTGATATATTGTGATTGAAAATGACTTTGGGGTTTGATAAGACTTTCTGACAAGTTGTTGTTTTTGTTTGTTTTTTTCCTTTTTTTCTTTTCTTTCTTTTTTTCTTTTTTTCTTTCTTTTTTTTTCTTTTTTCTTTAGATAAGCTACTTTGGAATTTTTTGGGCGCCATCGTCCTAACTCACTAGAAGAGAAGAATTTAACTGGAAGTGTCATTGTAAACTTCCCGCGAGGGTGACATGATTTCAATGCCTAAGCAATCGAAAGATGCTTCATAAAGTCACTGAAAACTTCGCGAAGACAATAAATGAAAACTCGAAGAAAAATTCTTACAACTTTCTCTGTCGTTTGTAAACAATTGAAAATATACAAATTATTACGTACGAACGACTGTGGGTAATTATTTGAGGGGTGCTAGGAAGTATTGTTGTCAATATCAAGTTTTCATCGGAACATGACAACACATTGTCCCCTGAAATTAAACCACAGTTTCAAATTGTCGTTTAATTTGGCATAGAATTCGTGATCATGAAAATCTAAGACTAATAATATGTGTTGGGGCTGCCTAGAAGGTCACCCAAAAATGTTTTAGACGGTTTGAATAGATCTAAGTTTGTAGATTATGGCATGGGGGACATTCTTCGACGCATCAGTGTGTTGCGAATTTCTTGCGGGCCCTGAATGGTGCTTTGCACGAGTGTGTTTGTCTGGTAGCGCAATAATACAAATTGTACATTTTTCGTCTGAAAACTGCTTTCTGCACCTCAGGAAAGAATTTCTAAATAAATACTTTCCAAAAATAAAATTATTATTATTATTATTATTATTTCCCACATTCGCGATTGAAGGTTTTTGTTAAATACAAAATCTATTCCCGGTTGCAATCGACTTTCTAAGAACCTGCTCTAATGACTACAATTCTTTGCAAAAAAATGTGGTCCGTTTCCAATAACGCAGCGCAATTGTCTTGCGCTTCCACTCTTATGGAATTACCTGAAGGTTTGGACGAGTTCTTAAATAAACATCGCAGAACAAATCCTGAGCTCCAATGACTCGGTACGACCTGTGTTTACGCCCTTCATCTGGCTGAGATCGAAAAACTCGTGTAATCTCATCAAAACATTCGTAATACTGCAAAAATTTGTTGAACGAATTTTCACCCCGACCGGGATTCGAATCCGGGTCTCCTCGTAATTGAGACACATTGTTCGTGGTACCGATGATCTGTTTGCATGACACAACAACATAAATCAAAGCGATCTTTTCTCCAAATCCCGAACATTCGATTTATGTTCAGGTATCATTCGATCAGTGTGGATTATTTGCTCATTCAATACTTTACACAGTCCAACAGAAGTCACCTGTTTTGGTGAGTGTTCGTACCACTTGCATTTTGCTACATTTGAACAAGTTGAGTGGAGATGATCAATGGTTTCTGTCTGTTCCTGACAAATTCGATATTTATCACCACAAGAAATTTTGAGAACAGCATAATAAAATTTATCATTGTATAGAGTCAGTTTAATTTTATTTAGATTTCGAGATCTGAAGATCTGTGCGTCGGAATGAGTACTCAGGAAGGTTAAACCCTCAGTTTGCAATAGAAGGTACAAATGGGTCCCATTTTAGTGATTGCAGGCCAAGAAACAAATGACAAGCTGTAAGGACAAAAACCGCATTTTAAAGATCTAAAACTTATTTTTCGCATTATGTTAGATGCTATCATGGTTTGCAGCGTGATGTGTATTGCGGATATCATGTGCGTGCTGCGTAATGCACAAATGTTCATATTTTTCGTCTTAAATCTGCCTGATCCTTTTGGGGGTTATTGAAGTGTTATTGCATCTCCGAATGGTTATTTACATATTTCCTTGGCATATTATGAATTGAATCGATTGTAATTATAGGAGTAATGATTCTCTTTATGGTATAAACACGTCTGAGTGTTAAGAGCAAGAGGCATAGTGAGATTTTTTAAAATATTACCAGTTGGAACTGCTGTTAAGAGTTTTTTTTTCTCCGTGAGCAAGTGGCAAATTAGTGACTGCCTTACCCTGTTAGATGGGCCATTTCTTGTCATTGGGTAGAACGACTTTAGACATCTTGTTTCCTCTCATTTCATAATACGTATTGGCGGTGGCCCCAACGACGGCTTCTTAAAAGCTGTTACCCCCGCCTTTTGAAGGCTACGCGACGAGACAGTGTCAAATCCAATTTTATGTCTGGGCTTCTTGTTGTGCCTCTTCTCCGAACTCTCTCCAACAGTCTTTGAAGAAAATGGGCAGATTGTGTTTGTGAGAGTATGGGCCAGATTTACGGGACGAGATGATGACGAGATAAGCGCACTGTCTCATGCAGTAGTGATGTAATGCAAGTCTCGACGTCCAACCGACGTGAACCAATTTGCAGTTTTAGATTGTTTTCTTTTAGTAAGGACTTTAATAAAATAACATGGATACGTCGCTTCTAGAATTGCTTACAGCTCCAGGTCTGTGAGAGGTTACACAAGAAAGTTATAACCATTTCAGAGTAGGTTACTGCAGTGCAGAAGGAATTTGTACGCCCGGGAGAAAAGGAATTTAATTGGGGAGTAGCGGAGAGTCCATGGAGCAGCAATGAACGAGAATAATGGTTTTTATCACATCTATGTCTTGGTCTTTGTCGGTTTTTTTAAATTTTAAATAGGGTAAGGTGCCCATTATTATTACGCCACCCCTTAAGCTTTCTATAGAAATCATTTCAAAAATACTGCACGTTGTTAGACAAAATTGAAAAAAATAATGTATTTAATAAAAATATTTTACAGGCTTTCAAAATCCATTCTTCCCAAAACAACATCACAACGTTACCTTTTGTATCGAGTACATAGAAAATATATCCAGTAGGCTATCTTACAGAGCTCTATTCTGAAGTGTGGCTTACTTGCAGAGCCAATCTCAAATACACATCACAGAAGTAAAACAAGCATTAAAATTATTAAATCTGTATAAAAGTATATTTTTATATGAAACTTAGTGCTGAACCATACACCTATAGTATCTTCCTCCAGTGAAAATCATAGTTACGCAGTGACAGTGTGCAATATATTTGGAATGTTCCTGCCGTTCGTATTTCTTTCTTACACTAAAACTAAGCAATGCGAGAACTGTAAAAAATAAATGGACAACTGGAACGTTCGGCTAAAATATCTGTACATCGTTTTATGATATTCATTTCTAAAATGACATGAAGGTAAAATATGAAAATATACCTACTGCTTTTACTTTTTCTCATATACTCGTGACCGGGAGAGGTGGTTCTGATGTTACTGCAGTGCCTCTGACCGGTAGGTCCTAGGTTCGAGTTCTGGCGATGACAGGATTTTCGACACTAGTTAGATAGCTAGGTCAGTTCAGTCGCTGTCTGGAGAAGAATTCTAGCGGACGGCTGGTCAGATCGGCCGTTTCCCGGGTTTTCTCCAATCAAGACCAGGGGAATGCCCACGTTAACAAACGGGTCATCACGTGATCTTTCCCTTTCTTTCTTTTCTTTGTCATATCACCCCTTACTTACACCCTTACAGTAACATTCACTACCCTACCACATATACCGGGAGACCGGTCGGGAGCTTAGAGCTTGTCCCGACTGGGGCGGTATCTCTATGGGAGATGCCTGGTTGGGAGGAAAACCCCATTGTCAACGGTAAGTCGTCGCCATATCACCATCCAGCGGGTGAAGATCACTGCCATCTCACGAGCAAAACATGCACTACACTTACGGGAATAATGACCCTTGTTCATTGAAGCGCCCGGAATCACTTATTAAACGATAAATACTTGTATAGAGAAAGTTTTATAGAGCAGAAAAAAATAGAATTTTCGGACACGGTTTGGGAGATTCTGAGAAAGCGTTATTTCAAGAATGTCTCTCCGGCAATCAGTGTGTTGTTCCGTTGACCCTCCTGGCCGTGTTTGTCCTTGCCGAACGTCTGTCCTCATTCGTCTGTTGTCCATGTGTCGCACGACCGTTCGTCTTTCTGCACATATTCGTCCGTCGGAGCGCCCACCCGCCCGTGACTCTCCATCTTCTTGTGTGACCGTTCGTCTGTGAGGCTGAGAGTTGAGATTTGTGATTGGATGTCATTGCGAACAAACAGTATTAACATAAAAATAATTGGGAGGTTGCTCAATGTAAGACTCGAAACGTATTCCAAATGATTACGTCACTGACCGATGTGTGGGCTTAGAATCCCATGTATGTACTCTCCTTTTGATTATGGTGTAAAATACTACCGTATCCTACGACAGCAAAATATTGGTCGTCCTTTCATCAATGCTATGAGGACTTCATGAAGCAGAGTACGAGTTTATCTAATACTTGGGCACTCGTTTCGCCTACCACGTGAGATTGCTAGGGCTTGCTCGTGAATTTAATCATTCAGTATGTGTCTCGTTACAACTGGGCCGTGTACTTCCAATCTTTGACGAGTCAGTTGCTATCTAAGGTCGATTATGTTGGTGACACTAGAATGAGAACGTTGAGCGTTGTGGCGACCGACGAGACCGCGGCACGTAACACCACGCCACGTCATACCACTCCAAGCGAGGCCCCCTCCATGCTCGCCACCCCTTCCCACCCCACCTCACTCCACTCCAAGTGAACGCATAGCCACCTCACCACAAGGGTATGCTCCCCCCTCCAAGGCGTAGAGTTTTCGTTTCTTTTATTTAGCAACATTTGTTTAAATATTTCTATCAAAACTATGTAATTATTTTTAAAAAAATATTGTATAGTATGCGCTAGAAAATAATATTTAAGATAACAAATGTTTATTAATCAAAAATCTATGATACCCGCTCCAAACGGTCGCCTAGATCCGCCTCTTCCTCACCACCCCATGCCACGCGTCATGCCCTGCATCACCCCTCGCCACCCCCTCTCTCCCCATCTGCCTCACGCCGCTCTACCTCACTTCTCGCAACCTCACCTCGCCTCACGCCATTCCACGCCACTCTACCTCGTCTCACGGCTCCACACCTCATCTCACGCCACCCCACCCCACCCCCACACGCCACACCAACCCACCTCACCCCACCCCACCTCGCCTCACGCCACCCCACCCCACCCCACCCTACCCCACATCGCCACACTCCATTCTAGCTCCTCTCACGCCACCCCACCCCACCTCGCCTAACGCAACACCCGCCACGCCTGCAGTCTGCGCCACCGCCGCCGGCAAATTTGCCGCATCCGCAAGGCCAGGGTGAATCGTGCGAAGCACGCCGCTCGTCGCAACTGCCGCCGCCGCCACCGTAGCACGCGAGCTGCGCGCCGGCCCGCCCGCCCGCTTGCCTCGCTGCGCTCGTATTGATTCCGGGCGCGTGGCAGCGGAGGCCTCCGCCCTGCCGCTGCCCCCGCCCCCGCCCCCGCCCCCGCCCTCCCCTCCCCGCCACGCCTGCTCACCCGCCCCGCGCTCTCGCCGGCCACGGCCGCGCGGTACCATTCACAGGCGCGGCTGCCTCAACGCCGTCCGTTCCCGCCCGCCCTGTCCCTCCTACGCCCACGCCCAACGCTCTGTTGCGCCACTTCACCTCGCGATGCTACGCGCAGCCCCCTTCGTTATGCGCGCCCCGTATTACTTTTGCACGGGGGGTTAGTAATCTGCGGCTGCGACGGAGCTCTTCGTTATGAGTCTGCCTCTTCACATTCATCTTTCTTGGTGGAACTAGTGTTGTTGCGGTAGGAAGTAGTGGGACTGCCTCAGGTCTGTAGTAATATGGAGATTATTTACACCCTAATATAGCGGCGTTATTGTAGACAAGCCCAAGCCTTAAGTTAACTTATCGCACAAGTACGCTCTCTTTGTTTCACCCGCAATTTAAATTTCATTCCTTTGCAGTAATTTATTGTCGTAATTTAATGATATTCTCGTAATGGAGTCCTATCTATTAAATAATGAAGTGGTGCTGCACGTTAACCGCAAACGACTAGCGCCTAAACGGTTCTCAGGATATTTTTCGAAAATTGACTTTCTCCTATTGATGTGGCTTAAATTTATTCATTGTGCAATTCAAACAGATCTTACTTTTCAGGGTATTTTTTGTGATATTAAATTTTGAAGTAAGTTTCAAAGCCTAGACTGATTTTTTTGTAGAGGGAAAGAGATTTTGCTTTTCCATGATATTCCGATAGTTTCATTTCAATTAATGTATTAAATGTTCGAAAAATTAAAAATATAAGAAAATATGTTTTGTCATATCGAATAGTTCATCAATAATTATCATTACCATAACGAACATTAAATCTGTTAATTGAAATATGTACATTATCTTAAACATAAAATTTTCGTGATGAGTTCTGAGACGTGTGTGTGTTGGAGCTGAAGAATTTGAAGTTGAACAATCTTTTGAACATTGCTATCTTGCATCTTTTATGTAATGATTTATGTTGGGTTTTTATTTGCAAGGCAGTTGCTTCTGCTTGGTAGTTGTTACCGCAAGGCAGTTGCTCTTGCTACCGCTTGGTTCCATTACGCCAGGCATCCAAAATTCAAAGTCAAGCTCAGAGTGTTCGTGTATCATTGTGATGGAAAAAATGAGGCATTGTTTCTCCCAAACCTCGCGTTTAACTTTAGAAGTAAAATTGTATCGGTGTTGCTGAAGAAACATTGCAAACATTATTGGGATTTAAGAAAATTTATTCGATCTTCCCTCAGAGGCAAGTTTTCATACATAACTAAATCTGCAAATTATTTTCAATTCAAGCGTGAATCTATGAGGGTACTTTAGAATATTCTCTCACAATTTGTATCGTTTTTTTCTTTCCTTCTTTCCAAGGAATCCAACTAGTTTAGTTGTAATAATTATAGTTGTACAATTTTCCCCTGTTTCGCCAGAATCGTACATTTTCTAACATTACATCACGTATTCTTCTCCCGATTAAAACGTTCGACGAATTGGCAGCAATCAGCTGGGACGCGGTTATCCAATCAGAAGTTCCGTAACAATTTAATTTTTTATTTTGAAGCTACCGATTGGATAACAGTGGCCCAGCTGATGAAAAGTCAATTTGCCCGACATTTTAATCGGAGTGTCGTGGGTAATGTTACTAGTCGTGGTAGGAGTGCGTTTGAAGATTATACCTTTGTTGTCTTACATGATACGATTTGAATTATGTACAGTAGGTGCAATCGCAAATGATTCATAAGGAAAAGTAGAACATTAGAATTTGACAGTATAAGATAGGTCATTGAAGGTATATCAGCGTGCATTGTTTGCTTTCAAAGTACAAGTGAAATGTTTTCACAACATATTAAGATTCTAAGTGTGTTAGGCTTCAAGTTGTTTTGCTTGATTTTAATGTTATTTTTCCATGGTCGATATTTCGTATCTCACTTCTTCGCCCGTGTTCAATTGTCAGTGAACCAAACCCATTTTTGACGTTCATTTTTCGAGAGTTCGCTGTGGCATTTCCGTTTATCGCCAGAGCCAGTGTCGGGTTATCTTGGTCGCATGCCTTGTGACAGAGTAAACACTAATTAGTGATCGGCGGTCGCTGCGTCGACCGTGGCGCAGCTTGTAATTATCTTCGTTATCTCTCTCCGGCAGTACTCGAGTATGTCACGTTGTGTAAACCCACTCCTATATTGAGTTCCACTATCTTCCTGTTGGCAAAATATTATAATTTCGAAGGAATATCGCAAAGCTATAAAAAGAATTATTCTCTTTACAGAAAGTTTCTTAAAGCTAAAGATGTGTAAATCCACTTTTTGGAAATTGTGTTAGTAACTTATAAATACGAAAAATTACTTGCATGAAAAATGATGAAACAGTTATTTCACAAAGAAGCCGCGCTTTATGATAGGACATAATGCAGTCAATACTGTTGTCTGCCTGTTGCGAGCGAAAAAGGAATTTCTTGGAACTGGAAAAAGGCATTCCAGTAACGGTGTCATAGTATTGTGAATGTTATGTGCATCTGATTGTTTATTCATCACATAGTTTAGTAGTTGAGAATAGTTATTGAGTTTTACTTTTGTAAGTACAATAGAACCTTGTTAACCCGGAGCTTAACACAGTTCACACCCTTTTTAGCGTAGTAAATTAAGTTTAGTGTTATAGATTATAAATCGCGATTCACAGAAGGAACTCGAATTCACTTACCAGCAAAGGTGGCTCTGGGCATCTAGTGACGTTGCTGCTGTGCCTCTGTTCGGTAGGACCTAGGGTTCGAATCCCGACAGTGATAGGATTTTCGGTGTTAGCTTGACAACTGAATGGAATTCAGCAGCTTTCTGAAGGGGAATTCTAATAGCCGGCTGCTCTGATCAGTAGTTTTCTGTAGTTTCTCCGATCAATATCAGACGAATGCCGGAGCAGTACCCTAGCAAATGGATCTCTGACCGCGTGTGATCTTTTCTTCCTCTTCCTTGTCGTAATCCCTACCCCTTACACACACCTCACGGGCAGGTACTACATTACCAAAATTACTCAAAGACCAGTCGGGCGCTTAGAGCTTGTCCCAGCTGGGGCGGTTGCCAAACATGTGGGAGATAACCTGGTTGCCGATATAAGTCGGATCGGATACTCGGCCGGATCCAGCAAGGGAAGATCACCACCTCCAGACATATAAATCATGCACTACAATTACGGGACTAACGGCCTTGGTTGACGTACTCAGAATCACTAAATCAAATAATTTTCTTGCCAACGGTCGAGTTTATTGTCCTCACCCGAACTAGGAACCTCTCCTTCCCCTACCCGCGCCTACAGCGGCGGGCCGCCCGCAGAGGGATAACGAGGAGGGGAGGACGTGGTCCTGACGATGTAATTTGTGCATCAGGAATATCCTTTAGCGATGGATGCGCACAGTCTAAAACAGAGGCGGGCACGAACGCAAACGGCGGGCAAGAGTAACAGATTCGCCCGGGGAGAAAGAAGACTCGCGAGCTACATCGGCACCGAGTGACACGGTTGCCGAAATTGCGTCAAATAAGTTATCGCATCTTCATCGCTTCATTGTGTTCCGAAAACAATGAGCCATTCGAAAGCTAAGCAGCGATCTTCCCCTCTTATGTGTTTTAATTCCTCATAGTTTTTCTTCTTCTTCTTCTTCTTCTTCTTCTTCTTCTTCTTCTTCTTCTTCTTCTTCTTCTTCTTCTTCTTCTTCTTCTTCGTCTCCAGAAAAAAATATTAAGTTATGGGGACAATTGTTTTCTTGTCCTAGGATGGTGTATAAAATCAAGCCACTGAACTTCTGTAGCTGATCACAATATGAAATATGATTTCCTTCTGAGCTCTCCTCAAACTATTGTTCCAAATATGGATGAATTCGTAAATAAATTGTCATTATCTGTACATGTCAAACTTTCATTACGAAATTATCCACATTTTATTTCACAATCGCATTAACAACAGCTACTATGTTTTCTCTTAGTATGTTTATGCTATTCTTTAATTACATCATGCATTAATTAAACCAGTTTGAATTTTTTATTATTTTTTTTCGTTCAGTTATCAATCTGTAAGCGAAGGTTCCGCTCTCAAATGACGTTGCCATAGTTGTTACGTTGAGTGGCCATGCCCAACCCGATCTAAACCTTCACAATTCCAGCTCAGCTGAGGGCAACGGTCCTAACCTAAACTAGCAATTAAGATTTATGATAAATGATTTCTACATTTATGTATATTTGTAGACCAGTGGTTCCCAAATGTTGCGTACGTTGCATAATTATATTACGCACGTTGTACGAAATATATTTCTCATCCCAATCAATATTTGTTTCTTGGATTCGCTATGAATTTTTATTATATTGCACGCAATGGCTTTAGTGTAGATGTGATTTCAGTAATTGTATTTATTCACACTATTGATTTCTTGAACAAATTTAATTGTAAAGCGAAGATTTATTTTAGAAACTTTGAGAATAAACATTCATTTTCTTCGCCCCAAATAATTGCTTTTCATTATCCTGTTGGCATGTTTTTATAAAATCAAAGATTGTGACTACGCATATGTCTTTTCATTTCCAAGATTTTTTAGTATAGAAATATTTCTTTATCTTTCAGCATTCTATAATTTTATCCTTAATGTAATTTCTGATACAGAATTCTTACGTTAGACTTTTGCAATTATTAATGACGTTCTATCACCCTCTGAATTGACCAAAAGCTAAATTTTCTCGAGGGTATTTGCTATAGTGTAACCGGCTGGGTGTCAGTGTCATACAGTTTGCGATGTACGAGTACATTGATGCCTAATTTGGGAATTTAAATGTTTCATTATGTGTGTCATCACTATATTACATATTCCAGAAAAAAAAATTTAGTTTCCAGTGCATTTTGAGCCATATGCGTACATATTTTCCTTTATCGCGCTTAAGAAGGAACTTCTCAAGAAGTCATGTAATGCTACGCGAAAAAACGGCGAATTTTCGTAATAAAAACTTTTATTACAGGGCCCTGGTAACGAAAAAGTGGGCAAATCCAGTTTGCTTCATTTAGGGGGGAAATCCTCTAGCATGTGGTTTAGACAGAATTGTTTTGTGGGACCTTGTTACCGGGAAATAGATTGACGGCAAAACGTCTGTCCGTCCGGCTGTTAAAAACACTTGCGGCTAAACCGTTCAGCCGATTTTCTCCAAAATTGATTTTCCTTAATCGATCTGGCTGATGTCGCGGCTCCTGGAATTTGAAATCGATATTTGAATTTTGGAGGACTTGAAGCCCCTGGGACATTTTCAAAATTTTCAAAAAATGACGTTTTCTACCGAAAATTCGCTGTTTTTCGCCCCTCTACTGCGTAAGCGTAAGTAAAAGACTACAAAGATGGTATCGTGGATGTGCAGCGTTAAGTGGATCGATCGGAAAGAAGCTAAACTGGTGTAGATTGAAATAACAATATACAGATCGATTTTTGGAATGAAATGCCATATTTTACGTGGCGAGGCTCAGGCCATGAGGCCTATTCTTCCCTCTGACCACGCAAATTTCGCTACGCTCCTTTCACCAACTAACGGAAAAAGGAGGTATTTCCGCTCTTAAAAATCCCCAGCTTGGGATTGAACCCTCGAACTTCGGTATAACAGACCAGTACCGTTACACCATCGCTGCCGCCTGTTAGATGTACAAGATATTCGGAGTAAAGATGAAAATATTTGATGCGAGGCGACGAGTGAGTTTATCAGAAACGTGCAATTCACTATTTAATATTGCTAGTTCGCGAATAAATATCTTAATAAACTCAATTAGCTCTATTACATTAACAGATGAACACAATTACCCTTAGTGCTGCCATTCAAAATGTTTGACATAACTTCATGTGATGTGTGTTATGAAAGAGGATGATTTCTTTCATAGTGGAACCACCGACAAAGTTTTCAAACGCTTTCCCAGTTTTTCTTGTTTATTTTTGGAGCGTTGAATTGCTTACTTTCTCATCTATTTTAGCACATAGTTTTCACCGAAACGTTGCAATGGCTTTTAATACTAATAGTGTTTATTTGTTCAGAATGCAATGTACACGTTCACAGGGTAAATATATAAACTTAACATAATAAACCACACGGTTTGACTATTTTTCTTTGAAGGCAGTGTTAAAACAGGCATGTGAGCTTAATGAATTTGTTGTAAAGTGTCTGCCTGCTTTTGACATGTTTCTACTTGCTTACAGTGAGTCTTTCATACAGCTTAATCGTAAATTAAGTTAGCTGTGTCAGTAGTACTCATAAAGGCATGTTCCGTGTGTTTCAGGGAGCAGCCAATATTCTCGTGCAAAGCGCACGTGTTCCACATCGACCCGAAAACGAAGCGCTCGTGGATCTCCGCATCCACGGCGGCCGTTTCGGTGTCGTTCTTCTATGACTCGACCCGCAGCCTCTATCGCATCATCAGCGTGGAGGGGACGAAGGTAAGAGGTTGAGAACTTCAGCACGAATGTGCTGATCGAGAAGAAAAAATACTCGACGGGGAAACAATTTTCACTGTTCTTACGAAACGAGCTGCACAAATCATATCCTACCAGTGAATTGTCGAGCAATTCTCCATGCACTCGTATGAATATTTCGCGAATTCATTCGTTAATAAAAATAATCTTTAAGTAAGCACAACACACAATTTGAATATGATGCAATTAGTTTCCAATGTTGTGCTTTATTACATAAGTAGGTGATTTGAAACCGAGCGACGTAGGAGCTAGTTTTCAAACTTATACGAATGCAATAAAGCTTTATTATAAACGTGTTGCATATTCCAAATTTTGTAAAAAAAACTAAATTTATAAAAGAATCAAAATTAATTTTGGAAACAAATTCAAAAAGCAGTTTTGCAGTTAGTAAGATAGTTTCTATAATATCACGGAGGGAGGACGGGCAGGGAGGTTAGAGCTGTGCCATGAAATGCTATTTTATTGACGATTACATGCAATTGTAATGATGGTTTATAAAGCTGGTACACAAAAAACCGATTTCTACTTTCATCATATCATCACTGTGAAGCGTACATTATTATGGTTCTGCATCATACTACTCGTAGGTGCTCAACGCTTCCAGTGCTCCCACATTCTCGAAAAGTAAAAGACAAAAGCAGAATTTCTTGGGCAGGACATGTGCAGAGATTGGGAACGAAAATAATGTCTAAAAACATACACAATATTAAAGTGTAAGAAAACGTGGTAGGCACAAGAAAAGTTGGGTCCAGGATGGTGTGAATGGCCTGAAGATGAAAGTTATCGGGTGGCTGGAGAAGGCTGAAAGAAGAGAGGAAAGAATGATCATGAATGCAGCCCTGGTGTAAAACGGGTTGTAGTGCTTTGGAAGGAGACAAAATCAATTTCAATTCAGAAACAGCAATTAAGATCAGTTTTCAAATTACGTTTATAAATATCCTATATATGAAGAAAAACTGAAAAAGGTTGACATTCTCAATTAGAATCGGTTTACATTATGCAGTAGAATGTAAAATAAACAACCACTCTGAGGGGTATCAATTTTTTAAAATGTCATTACCATTTGTATTCTTCATTGATTATTTCTTTTACACATTATACTTCTACTAAATTCTTCAGGATTATAGACAGTTCGCTCTCTGTCCACTTGTCCACCACTCTGGCCACTTCTCTCGATCCACGTGTTGAGGATGCAAATATAGCTTAAGTGTTTTGGGAGAACTCATGAAGTAGTTGGATGAAAGGAAACGGGAATACGTTCTTCTAACCCTTTGAAAGAAGGGAATTCTGAAAAACGAATAGTATCAAGGCTGGTAGCACCCGTAGGCTTTATGTTCATTAAATGTTGAAGAACATGGTTAGTGTTACCTTTGTCTGGGCGAAAGGAAAACGTTTGCTTGACTGATTCAATTAGTTTTGTGGTGCTTGCCTGATTCAATTCGTTATACGTAGCTCCGCTGTTTCTCTCGCTACAAGGCACTGTGCACGGTGATTGCAATCAAAATTGGCTTCCAATTACTACCAACCTTAGATTTTAGATTTATTTAGTCAAAAAACAGTAAAAACTAAATGTGACGTAGGGGGTAGAAGATTATCTGCACACGTTTTCTTGAGGTCCAGAATCTCTTCCCGTCATTTTAACTATAAATAGTTCAAAGATTAGTAAAAGTTTAACATAAATAAATAAAAATAAATTTTAAAAAAGCGTGAGATTAGCAATATGAAAAATAATAATTTTTGCTTCCGAGTCATAGAACACTTATTTGCATCAGATAGAAAACTTATTTGCATCGGCTCACGAATTGCAAGTATGATTTTTCTGCTTTGCTAACAAAATAGCAATTCGCCCTTACCTCTACTCTTACCATTACAAGCAAAAGGAGAGTTCAACAAAACGGGCGCATAGTAAAGCTACATTTACGTCCACAAGCAAAACAAGGGGCCATCTCAGCATTTGCTCAATGGATCAGGGAAACTGGACAAGAAACTGATCGAGATGGGGGTCATTGACCCGGAAGCTAAAGTACATTATTTGTTACAAACATATTAAGTCTTTTAAAACAATTTATATAATAAAAATGTAAACTAATTCATTATATATCACTGTTTTGTTAAAATATTATTTTTCTTTTTGATAATCAGTATAGTCTCTAATTGTAGAAACAGTTATGCAGCAGAAAAGATTTTACTTTTAACTTAAAAATTGCGAACAGACTTCAATTCTTTAATGTCATATGGCAGTGCGTTGTAAAGTTGTGTACATATATTGTATGTGGATTTCTGATAGTGAGCTGTTGATACTGATACTTGATGAACGTGATTTTTACGACGTGTGTTGTAATTATAAATATCACTATTGAATGAAAATATGTTCCCACCGTTAAGTAAGTCACTTTTGACAAATATTACAGATACGTAAATATATAGGCAAGGCAGTGGTAAGATTCCAAGCTCAATGAAGAGAGGCTTGCAAGGGTAACGCGGATGTCAGTTTTTCATTCGAATAATTTTCTTTTGCAATCTAAAGATCTGAGTACTACATGATGAGTTTCCCCAGAATTTTATACCATATCTCAGACGGAAATGTACATTTGCAAACTACACGCAGCGAGCTGCATGAAGGCTGACAGAATTTGATAGAATTCTGAATGCGTAACATAATGAACTTCATTTAGTGTGTATTTTTGTTATATGTGCATTCCATTTGAGGTTGGACTGAATTGAGAGACCTAGAAATTTTGTTCTAGCTTCTAGATTAAGCTTCTAGATTTCATAGGGCTTGTGACCAAATCTCTGTTCGCCGGTTATCTTTCCTAGTGTCTCTTTAAGATTAACTTCTCAACGTTAGCAGTCATGATGCTGAGTTTTGACAAGTCCGATGTTTCTATACCTCTGGCTAAAATTGTAGACAATAAAAAACGAATTAAAATGTCTGGCCTGTTACGACTTAGCTTTCTTTCCCTCTCCGGGCACATTTCACCATTATACCGAAATCAGTGTATTGTTTTGTATCCTCTCAAAAAGTGTAGAGAAAAAATGGCCGACCCCACTATTGAAGCGTCGCTCATACAAACTACCCAACTAAATGACCGCACAGCTGTCAAGATTATATCAAAAGCTGTTTGAATTAATGTAAAGAATGAATGAAATAATGAAAACTTTAGCGGGCTGCATTAACGTTTCTGATGGAGGAAGTTCCCCGCTGTCTCATCGTCAGGCAATACAACTTCATACATTCTTACCTCCGTCCACGGACGCAGCCGCGACTGCTCTTTCACAGGGCTCTTCAACCGATCGAGTCTCGTACGTCTGAGTTTCGAAGTAAATGTACTTCCTCCCCGAATCTGCTGGGAAATAACTTTCATTCACACCAATATCCATGCCGCGCGTTCGAGAAGAGGTAGAGCAGAAGTTGCAGCAGCAGTAGCGGCAGAGAACGCAAGCGAGGCAGAGACCGCCCAGGCAGCCGGTAATAAACTGCCGCTGGGGTGGGAAGGGGAGGGAGAAGCGCCGGCCGCGGGGCGGCAGCCGTTGCCGATGAGCACCGCCCTGAGTTATATGTCCCATGTGGGGCCACGCGCTCACCGGCCTTCGCCCCCCTGGCCACACCCTCATACTTCTGGATGTTCTCCCCTTTTTCTAGCTTTCTCTTTCGCTCACTCTCCCCCAAGCGCGCACTCTCTCCCCCAAGCGTGCACTCTCTCCCCCAGGCGCGCACTCTCTCCCCCAGGCGCGCACTCTCTCCCCCAGGCGCGCACTCTCTCCCCCAAGCGTGCACTCTCTCCCCCAGGCGCGCACTCTCTCCCCCAGGCGCGCACTCTCTCCCCAGGCGCGCACTCTCTCCCCCAGGCGCGCACTCTCTCCCCCAGGCGCGCACTCTCTCCCCCAGGCGCGCACTCTCTCCCCCAGGCGCGCACTCTCTCCCCCAGGCGCGCACTCTCTCCCCCAGGCGCGCACTCTCTCCCCCAGGCGCGCACTCTCTCCCCCAGGCGCGCACACTCTCCCCCAGGCGCGCACTCTCTCCCCCAGGCGCGCACTCTCTCCCCCAGGCGCGCACTCTCTCCCCCAGGCGCGCACTCTCTCCCCCAGGCGCGCACTCTCTCCCCCAGGCGCGCACTCTCTCCCCCAGGCGCGCACTCTCTCCCCCAGGCGCGCACTCTCTCCCCCAGGCGCGCACTCTCTCCCCCAGGCGCGCACTCTCTCCCCCAGGCGCGCACTCTCTCCCCCAGGCGCGCACTCTCTCCCCCAGGCGCGCACTCTCTCCCCCAGGCGCGCACTCTCTCCCCCAGGCGCGCACTCTCTCCCCCAGGCGCGCACTCTCTCCCCCAGGCGCGCACTCTCTCCCCCAGGCGCGCACTCTCTCCCCCAGGCGCGCACTCTCTCCCCCAGGCGCGCACTCTCTCCCCCAGGCGCGCACTCTCTCCCCCAGGCGCGCACTCTCTCCCCCAGGCGCGCACTCTCTCCCCCAGACGCGCACTCTCTCCCCCAGACGCGCACTCTCTCCCCCAGACGCGCACTCTCTCCCCCAGACGCGCACTCTCTCCCCCAGGCGCGCACTCTCTCCCCCAGGCGCGCACTCTCTCACCCAGGCGCGCTCTCTCTCACCCAGGCGCGCTCTCTCTCACCCAGGCGCGCTCTCTCTCACCCAGGCGCGCACTCTCACCCAGGCGCGCACTCTCTCACCCAGGCGCGCACTCTCTCACCCAGGCGCGCTCTCTCTCACCCAGGCGCGCACTCTCACCCAGGCGCGCACTCTCTCACCCAGGCGCGCACTCTCTCACCCAGGCGCGCACTCTCTCACCCAGGCGCGCACTCTCTCACCCAGGCGCGCACTCTCTCACCCAGGCGCGAACTCTCTCACCCAGGCGCGCACTCACTCTGCCCCCCAGGCGCGCACTCACTCTGCCCCCCAGGCGCGCACTCACTGTCCCCCAGGCGCTCACTCACTGTCCCCCAGGCGCGCACTCTCTCCCCCAGGCGCGCTCTCCGGCTGGCTCGCTCGCGTGTTTTCTCCCACGCACTCGCTCTTTCCCGCTTGCTCAGTCTCTCGCTTGCGCGCGCTCACTTATACGCCCTCGCTGAGTTCTTGATTTCTCGCTCGCACTTTATCGTTTTTTTTTACTTTCTCTCCCTCCTTTTCTCTTCTTTATTTTTCTTTTACTCTCTCTCTCTCTCTCTCTCTCTCTCTCTCTCTCTCTCTCGCCCTCTCTTTCTCATATGCCTCTCGCCCTTGCTTTCGCTTGTTTGCTTTGTTTCTCTTACTGTCATTAAAGCAAAGCAAAATGCAAAATAGGTGGTCTTTTTTTCTTTTTCTTTTTTTCTTTCTTTTTTTGTAGTAAACTTTATTACAATATGTAGACTACGTTGATCTTATTATGAACCTTACCTACATACATTGGTCTATACATAATAATTTTATAATCTGAAACTCATTCTAGGTGCACAGTAGAAAACTACAGATGGAATGCTTATTACTTTTTGCACTTGAATAACGTTTTTATGTATAGATTATCATTAGACTTATAGCTTAGGCTTATGAGATAGGTTCATCTTACGCTCTTTCAGGAAGAAGAAAGTAGCCTTCTGGTATTTTCTTGGCTTTTGTAACTCTTACTTTCTTCGTCATTATATGTTTCTCGATGTACGGTCAAATTGTGGATGGTGACGGGTGATCTTGTGTTTCAAAGGATTTCGATTCTTTCAACTCTTTTCAGAGGTTACAACCTCTTCGTTGTCTTAGATAAATGAAATGGATGTATTGACCTGAACATTCTGACCTCAACACTAAAACGACCTTCGTTATCCAATATTTTAGTTCGTACATTATATTAGCAAACCAAACCAACTGTGTCAACACTGGAGAGCACGTTGTTGTACGATATTGATCAATCGACGGCTGGATAGACTGAAAGCAGAGCACTGTGCATAATCTGTCTCTGCAGACTTTAAGACAACTTAATTGAGCCCTCATACACTGCCAATTTCATCTTTCTTGCCTCTACGTATGTACTTTATTTAGCTTTATATATCGAGTCATTCATCATCTGCTTCTTTGGATGAAATTGAAATATTATGTTGGAGTTCTGTTCAATTCATTACTTACTCAATTTTGATAAAAATTAAAACCTTATCCTTTTTTCCTAGACCCTCGGCAAAATTGACTCGTCTGAATAAGCATCATAGAAGTACTGCAGCTTGTAAGCTATTATCTGGTATCAGGGAGGCAGAATGACGAAATTTGATAAATCATAAGCATAGTCCTTCTTGTATGGTATCACATAAAATGTACTACTTAAAAGCATGTAAATAAGTAAATAAAATATAGGTCCACTTTTGGGAATTGAGTTGCTAGTTCGCTTTCTGGTGAAGCTGTATATCAGGGGCAGGCAAGAACCCAAACTGTGGGTAAGGCCAATAATATAATATATTTATTTTGGCCACAATTGGCGTCTTTGCCAGGTGGTAGCCAATTAATTACACTATACAAATGAAAATTAAATATAATGTATTACCTAGAACCGTGTATACCCCAGCATAGTAAGAAAGCCTCCATTTCACGCGTACACATGTGAAACTCAGACTCTCTGTGCACACACCCAAACACGCACGCACCACGCACAAGTACGTATACACACACGCACATACATACATACATACATACATATACACACATACACATATATAGTCGTATACACATATACATACGCATATGCATATACACACGTACACGTGCGTATACGCATATACACACTCACATACATATGTACACCCCAAAAATGTACTTACAGCTAATTAATACCATCTAATTATATTCTATCGTATTCTATTGTATCTAATTCTAATCTTAAATTTTATTTCATTTACTCTATTCACTTCTGCTACGTCTTGCTGCGCTGCACTACACTGCAACGCTCAGCCCCACACTCCACTACACTGCAACGCTCAGCCCCACACTCCACTACACTACACTACACTGCAACGCCCAGCCCCACACTCCACTATATTTTATTTTTAACATTGGTAATGTCGCATATAACGCTGAATTGCACTGAAACTGCACTTCACTTCACTAAAAATAGCTAATAATTTGAAGAAAAGAAAAATAAAAAAATTAAAAAAATACTATTTGAGACTTCTTAAGCGATTTTTAAAACACTTTACATCCTTGGGAAAGGGCTCCATGACTGATGCAGGTATTTCGTTCCAATCCCTAATTGTGCGATTCACAAATGAATATTTACCGGTATCAGTTCGCTGCCGTTGAGTTTTTATTTTCCATTTATGATCTTTTCTCCCTATACGTGCAGGACTGTCTAGTCTTCCACTTATTCCCTCCCACGCTGGAGATTTATTATACGCTTTAAACATACAACATAATCTTGCATTCTTCCTGCGAGTACTTGATGATTCGAAATGTGTCACGTTCCCTTGCAAACCCTCTATTTATGAATTTCACTGCCCTTTTTTGGATCTTTTCTAATTCTTGTATTTGGCCTATTCTGTACGGATCCCAACAAGCTGACGAGTATTCAAGAGTTGGCCTAACTAAAGATGTGTAAGCCAATTTCCTACTTTCCATGTTACCTTTCTTTAAAATTCTCTTGACAAAATGAAACGACTTACAAGCTTTTCTTACTACATAATTTATATGTTCCCCCATCCTAAGTCGCTACGCAAATTAATTCCTAAGTATTTACAGCTGATGACTTCGGGGATCAATGTGCCGTTCATAGAATAATTTAAGGGATTCTTACGTATAGATTTTGTGAAACTGATAGTCTTACTTTTGTCGGCATTTATTTCCATTTTGTTTGATTTAGCCCATGTGTATATTTTATTTAGATCCTGTTGCAGTGCACTTTCATCTTCAGATGATTCTATTATTCGGTAAATGAAGCAATCGTCGGCAAAAAGGCGCATTACTGAATCAATAGAAGTGAGTAGATTGTTGATAAAAGCTATAAATAACAAGGGTCCTAAGACACTTCCCTGAGGAACTCCAGATGTAATTTTTGCCTCCCCAGATAGTACTTGTCCAACTCGGACTTGCTGCGACCGCTCTATCAATAATTTATGAATCCACTTAACGACCCTAACGTCGATACCGGTATCTGCAATTTTCTTAAGTAAAATGTCATCTGCAACAAGATCGAACGCTTTAGAGAAGTCTATTACGATTGCATCCGTCCGTTGTCCACGGTCCAGTGCGTCAGCGATATCTTGACATGTAGAAATAGTTTGGCTCTCGCATGAAAATGATTTACGAAACCCATGTTGGCCTCCATACAGCCATCCTAATTTGCCCCATTCATTTCGCAAGTACTCAGCTATGAGATGCTCCATTTGCTTACAAATGACAGAAGTTAAACTCACAGGTCTATAGTTAGAGACGCAAGTGCGATTTCCACTTTTAAAAATCGGCACCGCAATAGCTCTTTTCCAATCACGAGGAATGCTACAATTGTTGACACTGATTTCAAATAGTCATGTCAAATATGTAACAATTGGTTCCCCCTCCTATTTTTAATAGTTCTCCTGAAATGCCATCGAAACTAACTGATTTGTTCATTCCTATGCTTTGTATCCGCTTGCGAATTGACTGTACCTGTTCCTGTACCTATTCACCTACGGGCGAATTGGCGGGGCATTGACGAGAAAGACTACAGACGTGTTTGAATTATTAAACTGAAGCATGTGTTTTTAATATTCCTAAGTTCCATGATATAAAAATTGGAGAGAAACGCTTAATACCTTCTTGTTACGCACACTTAAGTATTAAATGTATGAATGTAACATGTATACGGGTGTAAACCTATAATAAATGCAAATATTTTACAAAAATGTCTTTACCTAATAATTTGAACACGTCTGTAGCGCATTTCGATATCCTGAACAGTTCCGAAGTTAAGGGGTATTCCATAGTTGGTGGGACACTTATATACGAACGCGTTGACATATGCACACACAGGTGTCCTACCTAATAACTTCTAAACGGTTCACGATATCGAAATTCAGTTTTCGCTAAACAATGCGGAATAATGGGGCAAATAACATGGCGTAGAGACATTGTCTATACTATTTTTAGATTTCAAGAAATTTAATATTCTTTTATTTCCTAATTTTTGGGCCGCCATTGGTCGGCCGTGGCCCGTATTGGGCTGTCGAGCCAAGATCAGGACAGGACATGACATAACTTCTTTTTACGAAATGACACACGGAGTAGTTACAATTAGTTCGGCACCTATAAGTTAATTTTCGCCAATACACCTATGTGACACAACAGCAAACCTGTCCAAAACTCAATCTGATATAGTATTAGATAAGACATGATTACGAAATGTAATATTATCTTGTTAAACTAATCAAATATTGCTACCTGTAGGTAGAAATATTCATCACACTTCTTCTTACATAAAAGTGTACATTAAATTAATGCGAAGGGACAATACCTAAATCTGGAAGATGATGCTCCTGAACATCTACTGGCATAACGTCTGAATCAGTGTTGCAGAGCTGTAAAACTCAGTACATTGAGAATCCGTTTTTTCTCTTTTGAAATTCAAATATTTATACATCTTAAAACGTGTATTTTGTATACGTTTAGAAGTTTTTGGTTGGCCTCTAGGCTAACATTTTTCAAACTTCTTTTATAAAGGAAATTTTTCATTTCAATAAATGCTGAGTCACTTAAAGTCATTACAAGTGTGGAAGCGTAAGATAAATTAAACAATTGATAGTCACTAACGCGCGTTGCCGCTAGCGTTAGGACAACGAATTACGCCTGGAGCGATTGATAGCAAATTGAGTGATTTTGTTTGTTCAGTTTTACACTGCTGTTTGTGAAAATTTCAACACCAAGAAGGAGACATACTCTTATAATGAAATTTATTCCACAGAATAGGAATATCACAATATACAAATGATTAAAATTTCAGAACAGTACACACATTTTGACCTTGAGTATTTAGTACTGAAGCCGCCACGTGCTGTAGTCAGTCTCTAGACGTCGTGGCATGGATTGAGAGAGAGCCTAGATATGCTGCTGGGGAACACACTGCCACGCTGTTTCTATGCGTGACCACAAAGCATCGACAGTGGCTGCAAGAGCCCCAGAGCGAATAAGTTCCCGACCGATCATATCCCAAACATATGTGAGGGCACATGTCAGGCGAACGTGCAGGACAGCGAAGCAGTGGTACCTGTCGTTCTTCGCAGAAAGCTTGCACATTCCTCGCCACATGCGGTCCTGCTGAATTATGGCTCGTGGAGCTGCTTGCAGGAGCGGCACTACCTCGAACTCTAAAACCTCCCTGATGTAGTGGTTGCTGTTCAGATTGCCCTCAGTACATATGAGGCGAGATCGCACACTCTAGCCAATGGCGCCCAAAAACATCACATTTGGTGTTTGTCCGCTATAGCACGGAACAATGCAGTCTGGTTGACTGACTTCACGGTAGCGTCGAAAACGTACGTAGCCATCGCTGTAGCACAAATTGAAGCGGTACTCTTCTGAAAAACATTTAGTCACTCATCACACCAGTGACCACGTTCATGCGCTCATTGCTGTCGGGGGCGTTAGTGGTTTCTGGTCAACAGAATCCGTCGCAGTGGATGCGTACGGACCAGCCCTCAGCAGACGACGTCGAATCGTCGAAGCAAACGTGACCACACCCGTTCCAGTGTTCCAAAGTCGAGCCAACACTGTGAACGACGCCGTTCTATCGGTTACAATCATGTGGACAAGATGGCGATATTCTTGCGATGTGGTCACAGTGTTTGTTCCAGTACCCGCTCGTAGCCGAGTACGACCCTCTATCCACTGGTTCGTCACTGTCTTAGCAGCGCACCCTGTTCGAACCCCAATGTCACGACAAACCTGCTTCTCGGAGACCGATCATTCTGCTCCCATTCAAACTCACTCAGATGCTGATATTGCGCCCTTTGGTGTCTACGAAATATACTGAGACTTGCTTGCAGGTTTCCATGTCGTTGACGGCTTTACACCGACCGTGTGTGGCGTAACACTGACTTGTCACACAAGAGAGCGCTGAACCTCATCATTATGCAAATTTAAACAAATAATTAATTTATGCAATTCAATCACTGTGCAAAATTATTAAGGCAAAAAATCTTTATTTTTAATACTTTAGTTGTAGGAAGAAAGAAGGAATATTTTGAATGTTTTCATTTTCAAAAAATTAGTTTTCAACGAACATAAGGCCTGCGCCATTCTCTTAAATGCCCTTCACACTATCCAACAACAAAATTTAATCAAAAACGATGGAGCCATGTTCTTGAAAATCTTGAAAGGTCCCAAGGGATTCATTAAAGTACCCATCCAAATAGTTAAATATCGGTTTGAAATTCAAGGGGCCAAATTTAATAAGCCAGATCGGTGGGGAATATTAATTTTGGAGAAAATCGGCAGAACGGTTTAGCCGCTAGCGTTGTTCACAAACGGACTTACAGAAGTTTTGTCAATCGATTTTTCGGGATCAAGGACCTACAAAACATGGATTTTGACTACACCACGTGTTAGAGGGTTTTTGTAATTCTAAATATAGCATCTGGATTTATTCATTTTGTCGCTGCCAGGGCTCTGTAATAAGAGTTTTCCGCGGAAAATTCATGGTAGTGGTAGCGAGAAAGTAAAAAAAAAAAACTCTATCATCAATATTGTACTTTTGCAATGTTTATTTTTCGCAAATAAAAAAAAAACAATAAGTCTCCGAAAATAAGACCTCTGACATATTTTAGCGACCTTTGGGGTACTGAGGAAAGCATTTAAAGAAAAAGGCCGTTTTTAAGAAAACATGTAAAAACGACCTAAATATCACGCATATTGCTCGAAAATTATTCATATTTTCGAAAGACTGTACATCTTATTTAAGTTATGTCTTCTTATGTCTTAGAAGAACGATATCATAATTGAATAAATTGTATCTTCTCAATATTGTAGTTATAATAAGACGCGGAAGTATATTTGAACTTTTCAATAAGTTTTCAACAATTCTGAGAATTCAACGAAAATTAGACCTGTGACTTTTTTAAAACGTCTTTTGCTCTATCCCAGAACAAAAAATTAAACACATTGGATCCTTTTTAGAAAATTTTGAAAATGTTATGGTTTTTGTAAAGTACCTCCAAAAATCGAAATATCCCTTTCAAATTCGTAAGCATGGAGTTCGGCCTCATCACATGAGAGAACATCAATTTTGGAGAAATCGACTGTACGGTTTAGGCGCTAGCGTTGATCGCTGGCAGAGGTTTTGCCGTAAACCAAAATGTTGGTATTAAGGGCCCACAAAATTTGGATTATGACTACACAACTTGTTAGGGGAATTAATTCCCTTCATGTACGAACAAGTTTTACCTACTTATTCGATATCAGCGCCCTACAGAAAGAGGTTTTTGTGTCAAAAATCACCGATTTTTGATACACCATTACAATATTGTGTCTATGTTACGTTTTTAGTACGCGAAAAGATAAAAAGGAGGGGCAGATTTTATATCTGGGATGCAATACTAGTGATAATTCCGGTATTTTCCATATGCTAATGTGTAAACCATGGGAAATCTCGATCAGAATGGCTTAGGGCCGAAACAGGTTTGAAATTCGTAGTTAGGAAGGAAATGGAAAATAAAACGAAATAATGTAAGGGAAGAGGGAAAGTAGATGTTAATAATGAATTATTCTTCTTTGATATTAACAGTTTGGTGCACAATGAGTTCGTACCGCTTGAACAGCCTGTTTCTGATCATTTCTAGATGCAATTTTTCCATAGTTTGTACGATGCGATTCGAAGGACGCGATGAGCCTAGTGGTAAAGGAAACTGGTGTCTGAATCAAGATATGTTAACGTGCCAAGTCACACATTGCTGTGTGGCGCAGAAATTCCTCGCCGAGAACATTCCTATCTTCCCTCAAACATCGTACTCTCCGGATCTCGCTCCCAGTGACTAATGGCTGTTCCTACTCTGAAAATGGGCCCCAGAGTGAGATCGAATGCGACAGCTCAGCTCCGATAGGTGCCGAAAGAAGCTTTATAACCGCTGCAACCAACAATATTATCAACTATGGAGCAAGTGTATGGGTGCGCAAGGGTCCTTCTACGGAGTTGATTAGTTCTTGCCACAAGTTATAACATTACCATGTTGAATGAAGGAACTAAAACTGCTACTGGTAATTTCAAATCATTTTAATTCCAAATTATGGGCTATGAAGTGAAAATTAAAAACCTTATTATCTAATTTGTACTCTTATTTCCTTGTATCAAAGCTTTTCTGACGCTCTATTATGCAAGTTTATCCTATTCAAAGGAACAAAGTTTAAACAAATCTGGTGATTGGGAGGGACCTGAACATAGATTTAGTGAACACTAGCTGGAGCGTGTGCGTACGCGCGCTTGATATACAACTGCTAATATCTCAATATTTCCAAATACACAAATATTTTGATACAATACTATATGTGACTTCTTGAAGTCAAATGACTTAAACACTCAAACTTAATTGTAGTAGGTATTAATTTTGTATTCCTTGGTTTTCGACCGCAAATTCTGTTCTGTTCGTAGGCCGTAATCAACAGCACCATCACTCCCAACATGACGTTCACGAAAACGTCACAAAAGTTCGGCCAGTGGTCGGACGTCCGCGCCAACACGGTGTACGGGCTCGGCTTTTCGTCGGAGTCGGAACTCAACAAGGTGAGGACATCACAATAATTATTGAACGTACGCGTATATATTCTAGGCTCCGTAAAACATGCTTACTCTCGTGGAAAACAGTTTTATACACCGAAGTGCCAGTTTGCGTGAGGTCGTTCCATGGTCAAGTATGTACAAGCGGTGAATTCGTGAATATATGAGCAACAGTTATTGGCGTGTATCTGTGAATTTAAATAATTGGAACGACGCGAAGATGTACCCAGAATAACCATAAAAAAATCGAAAATTCAGAACACCTCCATTAAAAGTCTGCTCAGGCGTTGCTTCAATATTTAGTTGTTTCATAGACGTTTGTTAAAACGGAGTTAGTTTGTAGTCTTAGAGTTAATTTTCAAGTAGCTTGGATCAAGGAACGCCTGCCAACTAAGACAAGACTTTTGGCTTTCGAATAATGCTTTAATGCAATGTAAAAAAATACGTAAATAATTCAAAGGAAGTGTGAAATGAGTGTTTACTCATTCGTTCACGTTTTTTGTCCGATACTTTGAAGCGTACGCCCCAACGAGTTGTTCGTCTTGAAAGAAATCCACTTTCCGTAAGCTGTTGTTAGCCCCCCGTCCCGCCCATCCCCGCGCAGCGCACCACGCCTCCCTGGGGCTTCTCGGACTGACGGTCGCGCGGCGCTCGTTCCGCAGTTCATCGAGAAGTTCCAGGAAGTGAAGGAGGCGACGCGGCTAGCGGCGGCGAAGGCGATCGCCAACGGCACGGGCGCGGGCGTGACGCCGGTGACGAGCGCCAACGCCAGTCCCATCACGGCGCGGGCGAGCGCGCCGGCGGGCCGCGGCGTCACCCCGGGAGACGGCGGCGCGCCACCGCCGGGCTCGGGCGGCGACGCCGGCGTGGGCGGCGGCGGCAGCGGGTCGCAGCCGCTGCTGGAGCCGCCCACGGTGGGCGGCGCCGTCACCACCCCCGCGTCGCCGGCGGCCGGGGCGCCCGCGCCCAACGCTGTCACCGTGGTGACGACGGGCGGCCCCGGCGACTCCGGCACCCTCAAGGGCACGACGAGCACGGCGCACTCGCGCTCGCAGTCGCTGTCGGGCGTGCAGGCGGGCGAGAGCCCCAAGCACCAGGCCAAGGGCGGGCCCGGCGCCGGTGACAAGGTGTCGACGGGCGGCTCCCTCACCAACACCACGACCGCCTCCGCCACCTCTGCCGGCGCTGGCCTTCCGCCCGGCTCCTCGCTCGAGGCGCAGCTCAAGTACGAGAACGACCGCCTCAAGTTGGCGCTGGCGCAAAGGTGAGCTCGCTTTCTGCCCTCTGGTCTGGATTGGTAAATGTTTTAATTGAATTCGAACTTTTGGAACAAAACAGTAAATATTTTTGTGGGTGGGAGGGGTCTCCGTCGGTATTTTTGTTTCCTATCGTCATCCGGACAGAATCTTGGATTTTTATTCCACCGACGCACAACATAGTTTTTATCCCTTACTGCTGCTAACATGATTATAATTTTTCTCTGATAACAAAAAACTTAATTCTATGTTTAAAAAAATCACTGTTGCGAATTTTATTTCTTTGTTCGATATATTCAAATGCCTCCAGTTATTGTTTACGGATCTTTAAGAATTTCAAAATGAAATTAGAATTTGGACACACGTCCAATACTTAGATTTTGTCTTTAAAACTCTCAGCTTTCATTTACCTAGTAATGGATTGAATAAGAATCACCACCCATCTTGAATAAGATGACATAAACGCCATATTGCTTTCTTCTTTTTTCTTTTCACAAATTACAAAAAAAATATTTTTTTGACCTCTCTCTCGTCGTTAATATTTACATTAGGAGGCAATTTGTTTATATTAATGTATTTATGAGTACATGTGCTTTAAATAATGTCAAATAAAGTGCCTCGAAAACTCAACAGTTTTCTGTGAAAATGATCTCAAAATTCTGATACTCAATTTTCAGATACTCAAACTCCATTTTCTCAAAAATTGCTCTAAATGTTTTCTTCAAACTTTTAGTATGAATAGTAATAATTGCACTGTTTAAAATAACATAAAGTTTATATTAATGTATTATTTTCTTTTTACAAAAAAATAAACAAACTTATTTTTAAAATGTATCTCACGCCGTTAATGTGCACATTTCCAGCGATTTGGAAACACAATCGCATTAGTGAGTTAAAAGTGCCTCAAATGAATTTAAATGAAGTTTTTCGAATACTCAAATTTCTCTGAAAAAGGCATTTACACTAGAGGTTAAACGATATTTTCTGCAAAACGGCATCAAATTTTTCAACGAAAATTTCCATATAAGACGAGTCTTTATCCTTCTTTAATATTTCGAATCTATTATGAGAAAAACGTAAAAATTGAGAAAATTAAAAAAAAAATGCATTTATGTATGACGGATGGCAGTCGCCAAGAGGATGGGTCTAGACCGTAAAACCTAACCCACACCAAGGAAATTAGAGAATACGGGAAAGTTTGTGTCATTCTGTGGCATGATAGTTTATGTAATGTGGCGACAAACATACTCGCCCGTTCGGAATTTACTGCGCTGTGTGAACATAATTCCAGGCAGTTGGTTGCTTTGTAAGTTAAAATTTGTATATTATTTCATATTTCCTTGTTCGTTTCTTACATTGGACCTTTTGTTATACATTTACGCATTAATATTTTAGAAATTATGTAAAACTTATTTGAAATGTGTGAAATTAAAATTTCTAACTTTAGAGAATACCACATTGGAATGCAACAATGACTTTCCGCGCCGCGAATCGGCAGCAGTAATTTCGTAAATTTTCTCATTGTTGGGACTTGCTGTAGCTGTGTAAAAAGTAGTTATAAATGTCATATTTGTGTTCATATTTCTTGAAAATATTTTTTTTTCGCCAACGTTGTTCGATTTGTAATGAGTTTTACTAAAAATGACTTGATGTGTTAATTCGGATAGAAATTGTTGAATAAATAGTATTACTAACTATAACTAAAGGCGAGAAAGGAGGTGATGTTCTACTAGTTTCTTTAAATTCTTTGAAAGATTGGAGTAAAATTCACATATAAAGATGGCATAGGTCAGTTGTTCCCGGTTTACTCTAAAATTGCAAAAGTTTCATTTTTTTCTGGCTTCCTACAACTGCAAAAACTCCTGCCCTGGTAACGAAAAAGTGGATAAATCCAGTTGCTAAATTTAGAAAAAAATCCTCTAACACGTAGTGTAGCTAGATTCCAGGTTTTATGGGTCCTTGATACTGAAAAGTCCATTGGCTGCTAAACGTCTGTCTGAACAAACTACCGGCTAAACTGTTCAGCCGATTTTCTCCAAAATTATTAGTCCTCAATCAATCTGGCTGATGCCGCACCCTCTTGAATTTGAAGACAAAAATTTTAATTATTGAGTGCTTCACACGAAGCCGGTGAGATATAAAAAAATGGCGCCATCGATTTTGATAAACATTGTCGTTTGTCTGAAGGTCATTTAAGAGAACGTCGCAGGTTTCGTCTCTGTTAAATCCCTAATTATTCGAAAATTGCAAAATCTCAAAATTTTTTCGGCGTCTTCCTACAACTAAAATATTAAAGATAGAGATTTTTTCCGATTAAAATATCGGTCCCTTAAAGATAGGTTTTGAAATAAGGTCATGTACAATTTTGTGGAAATTTTTTTCTTCTTCTTTTCTTCTTCTTCTTTTCTTCTTCTTTTCTTCTTCTTCTTCTTCCTTTTCTTCTTCTTCTTTTCTTCTTCTTCTTCTTCTTCTTCTTTTCTTCTTCTTCTTCTTCTTCTTTTCTTTTCTTCTTCTTCTTCTTCTTCTTCTTTTCTTCTTCTTCTTCTTCTTCTTCTTTTCTTCTTCTTCTTCTTCTTTTCTTCTTCTTTTCTTCTTCTTCTTCTTCTTTTCTTCTTCTTCTTCTTTTCTTCTTCTTCTTCTTCTTCTTCTTCTTTTCTTCTTCTTCTTCTTCTTTTCTTCTTCTTCTTCTTCTTCTTCTTCTTTTCTTCTCTTCTTCTTCTTCTTCTTCTTTTCTTCTCTTCTTCTTCTTCTTTTCTTCTCTTCTTCTTCTTCTTTTCTTCTCTTCTTCTTCTTCTTCTTTTCTTCTCTTCTTCTTCTTCTCTTCTTCTTCTTCTTCTTCTTCTTCTTTTCTTCTTCTTTTCTTCTTCTTTTCTTCTTCTTTTCTTCTTCTTTTCTTCTTCTTTTCTTCTTCTTTTCTTCTTCTTTTCTTCTTCTTTTCTTTTTCTTCTTCTTCTTCTTCTTCTTCTTCTTCTTTTATTCTTCTTATTCAAATTCAAATTCAAAAAGACTCTGTGTTTGTTTTGAATCAAAGCTGCTTGTTCCAACTTGGAAGGATAAGTCCGTGTCCGAACACACTCACTGGCAGTGGCAGGCAAACAAACAACTTGCCACTTGCGCCCAACAACAGCTTTCATTCAAAACAAACATGGAAAATATTCCTTTTGCTTGCATGGTCACCAAAAAAAAAACTTAGAGACTTCTGGTGTTAGAGACTTCCTAATGTGAAGTTATTTTGAATTGATGATTGACAATGAAATAGTCCTGAAAAAGACCTAACAATTGAGAAATGGCCAAAAATTACCTATTAACTATACACTTCTGTCACCTATATAATCAGAATCCGAGCCCTGATTATGAGTAGTAGTAGTAGTAGTAGTAGTAGTAGTAGTAGTAGTAGTAATAATAATAATAATAATAATAATAATAATAATAATAAACAAACCAACAAAAAACACTAAATTAATAATTTGTTTATATTAAGGCTTATAATTTGTTACGAAATGCATTTTAAATCAGTGAAATTTTGCATAAGTATATATTGTACATTTTAAGTAAAGATTACCGTATGAACTAATAATGACTCCAAATTTATACTTACATAGTCAGTTCAAAAAATGTAAGAATTGTTTTTGAAAATTTTTGAATTTGTTTGAAGCGGTGCATTTTGAAAGAAACACAAAATCAAGATTTTGTATTAAAGTTCAAAGACTTTGGAAACCTAACCCCTGTTGAGTTGTATATCAAATAAAAGGCCATAAAGAAAGCTGCAAAAGTCATCTTTTTCAGCTCTCTATCTTAATTTGGAAAGGTTCTGCATCAATTTAAAAGTTTTAGGAAACCCAATTTCATAATACTTTACATGGCTGTATTTCACAAATAGTAGAAATATTTTACTCAAAATTTGTGGTTTTCTTATTCTTCATTCATACTACCTATGTATCAAATTTCATATGAATGTGAGATGGTGAGGTAAAATTTTAATAAAAAATGTGTTGATGTTTTATGGAATGACCCTAATGCTTCTGGTAAAATGAAGTTTATGCATCATATGATTCGTAAAGAATACAATTATTTATGCTCTTATTTATAAAATTATAACATAATCGGAGAGAAAATCTTCAAGAGTGGGTTGAAGTGTGAGGGACCAGTTCTTTTGTAATACTTTGTTTCATGGAAGATTATAATTACACTAAAAATGAAGAGGTTTAAATGTTTTGAAAATAAGACATTTTTCACTTTTAGATCCATTTGACAAACATGACGGGTCACTATTAAATACTATTTAATGCCAACAAAAAACGGAAGTGATCTTCACTCTTTTCTTACTTGTGGTGTCAACAGTACTAATAAGCAAAATTCATATTTAGTATGAATTATACTGCGCTTTTTGCAACTCTGCCCCTGGCAGGTATCAGCTGTTGACAGTTTCATCCCATCGGGAGCATGAACATGACTGTGTGATGTAACTGTAACAACATTTAAGCTCCCAATTGGATGAAACCGTCAACAGCTGATACCTGCCAGGGGCAGAATTACATAAATCGCAGTTTAGCGACCATTGTTGCTTGTAACTCATTGTTGAAATGCCGCACAGTAGGTGATCATGACTGCTGCCTTTTCTTTCACAATAATATAAACCAATAATTTTATAATAATAATTTTATTTACTGGTAAAATACGCATTATGCTTCGTTGGTGTAGTTCACGTTTATGTAGAACTTTAATACACTGAATTCATTGGCAGAAAGGTGTTATCATTTGAGCATTTGAATTTTAAATAATGTGCATTTTTCACGCTTTGTTGTTTAAGAATTTTTCAAATGGTTGTTGTAGTGAAATACAGAAACTGCCATATAATATTACATTGCCATTAACAATATCGCTAGAAAGTATGTGCTGTGGTAGCTCCACTGGTTTGGATAGTAAATGTACAAGAGCTTTCAGGGGCATTTCCCCAGAATATTATTCCACATTTTAGGAGGTAGTGAGCCTGACCTAAGGGTGTATAAGGCACAGTGAAATTTTGTAAGCTTCTTGTTCAGATTTGAGATGTTGGCATTCCATTTTAGATTTTCGTGGACTGTCAGACTGAGGAAGGTCGTTTCATGAGATATTGTTTCAAGGTTATTGTTTATGAGCAAATGCAGTGAGTATTTTTCTTTGCATTGGGAAATCATGGCATTTAGAGAGAGTGTATTGCTGATGTGTATGATGAGTTTGTTGTCTTGAAACAGTTTTACTAGTGCATGAATTTTTTGAGAGTTTCTTTTTCTAATGATTGTTGGTTTTTGCTTTGGTGATTGTCCAATCTGAAAACAAAATTATTTTGTTTTTAAAACCAAAGGAATTGTAAGGATACTTGCAGGGAGACTGCCTTACACATTTTCACCCTATGCTACTTTTAAATCCTATTCCGGGTGCTAATCGAAGGAGTCATTCGAGCAGATATGCTTTGTAGGTGCCCCTTGTAGTGCATTGTCATGATTCTCACTTTTTCCGCTGGACATAGTTTGTTCTCACTTAATAATATTTGGACTGTCTCTTGGTGAAACTTGAGATCTCTTTAAGATGGGATATTGCTGGGGGTAATTTTCATGGACACGTTTTACTATTGATGCTCTTAAGGTTCAAAAGATTTTTTGTTTGTTTTTTTAATGGCCTATGGAATAATTTATTTCCTGAAGTTGAAACTGGAATCTGCCACTTTTCCATTGTATACCTGACATTCTACTATTGTTACATGTTTCAGTTCAGCGAATGCCAAGAAATGGGAGGTAGAGTTGCATACGCTCAAGAATAATAATGTGCGTTTAACAAGTGCACTTCAAGAGAGTACAGCCAATGTTGAAGAGTGGAAACGCCAACTGCACTCCTACAAAGAGGAAAATCAGCGTATGAAAACAAAATACCTAGAATTAGAGGCTGCAAAGGGTGAGTACATGCAGTACTTGTTCTTGGAAAACTTTCCTTCTAATTCTTAATGTTATCCCTTAGTTTTTTTTTCTTTTATTCTTGACATTATTATTTAATCTTCCATATCTTCATTACCCTTCATGAATGGTCAGTGGGTACAGGGTCATCTCCAATTCATTACAGATATTGAGATTCTTAAAGTGCAGATGTTTGGGGAAGAGTCACTAAAATAATATTAGTGAGGACATTTTAGATTGTGTTTCAGAGCTATTTAGGAAAGAACATCCAGTCTCAAATTGTACCATTTTTATTTCCAATCGTCTACCTTCAAACAGGCTGTTAAGATAAAGTGTCCATGCATGTTCCTGATTCACAATGATTAGTTTTTAACTTTGAATTTTCCTTTATAACAACAAAATAAATAACAAATTACATCCTATCCTGAAGACATGTAAACATCCAGGCAAAATTTGATGCAAATTGAAAACGTTTGAACATGTTCTGTGAATAAAATTCACAGTAAAATTCTTGAATATTTATTTTTCTGTTCCTCTTATTGTTGTATCATAAGAATACCTTCCATAGAAATTAAGATTTCCACCAAAATGTTTATTGTAATGTCTTTTCTCACTACGTCAAAACAAAGACAATTTAAACTAAAAAAAAAAAAAAAAAAAAAAAAAAAAAAAAAAAAAATCCTAACTTTATTGTAGGTAGTTAAAACAATGATATACAAGTATGCATCTATTGTTATGGGATAAATATTGGTGAGATAATTTCATGTGAAATATTTTCCCACAATTCAAATTATTCAACTTGATTTTCTCATCATTTGCTAATTGATATGTAAGAGCTGAAAATGTTGTCTCCAAAAGGTTGCACGTGTACTACTGCATTGTACTCCTGCATTCTCTTGGTGAATAACTGCTTGCTATAATTATCTGCCAGTTTTTAGTTTGCATTCTTCTTGTAGTTATTAGTGCAGGTGAAATAAGAGTAGAGTTGCCTGTGCTGAGTTCTCATGTAGTCAGTTACAGTTCAATAATTTTGTACTTTCACTTAAAAAGTTAATTGTATTTGTCTACTCCATTAATACATATTAATTAGTAATAAAAAATACATTATGATGTGCAAATTCACATGGCTAGTTCGCACCTTAAACACAGACTTCTCGACTCTTGAGATGTACTCCAAATTTCTTGAACACATTGTCTTTTGAAGAGAGATACTACTGAATTGATTAGAACAAAAAGAGTACATTTAGTTTGGTTAGAACAAAGAGTACAACACTGAGAATGTTTGGACCTCTCTGTACGAATATGAGGAAGTAAAATGGATATGGAGTAAAGTGGATGAAATGTATAAATTTATAAGTGGGATGTTCTGTTTTAATTCATTTTTTTATTATCATTGAATTTGATACCTCAAATATGGTAGTATATTAATTTTCAAACATATCAGACATAAGTTGTTACAGAATTGGTTTTCCTTTATTAACTTTTCAT
The DNA here is from genome assembly GCA_038098605.1 of Gryllus longicercus. NCBI lineage: Eukaryota > Metazoa > Arthropoda > Insecta > Orthoptera > Gryllidae > Gryllus > Gryllus longicercus. The sequence goes on from JAZDUA010000077.1 coordinate 2,175,000, forward strand.
GAAAAATTGTTACCTAGAACTAGGCTGTATAGTACTGCACTAGAAACATAAACATTAAATATCCTAATTACTGTTGTGAAAGTTGATGCAATGATCATTAAAATACAAACCTTTAAAATGCAAATTAAGTTCATTTCCGCTAGAAAATTTAAAAATTAAAATATGGGAAACACTTGTGTGACCAGGCACAGATTGCTGTGGTGAACTGTGTTGTCAAGGAAGTCAGTACTAAAGAAAATAGCCCTTCCAAGAAGCAACCACCAATGGGACTTGCAATGGAAAAAAAAAAAGAAAAAGAAAAAAAGAAGAAAAAAAATTGAAACCATCCAAACATTACAAATCGTGTAACTTTACCATTTAAAGGTAAAGAGGAAAGAATAACTCATTTTAAAATATTTAATTCTATGTAACTTCAACTATTAGAATATTGCTGTAAAACTAAGATCTACAATTCTAAAATGCAAAATGCGTTAAAAAAGTGATACCTTCAAGTGAAGTGGTTTTCAACAAAATTTTTATTTTTACCAGGAATTAATTTGAAAACCTTTGGGGAATAGAGTAATGGATATAATCAGTCTCCTAGGCAATTTTGTCAGCTTTCATTTTGAGTACAAAATTTTCTCGCTATGATGCACACATGTCTATACAATTTTACTTCAGAGCTGTGTTTGGAGTAATAAGCATGTTAATGTGTTTAAAAAATCTCCGAACATGGAGATGCGCAGATTACAGGAGGGCTCTTAGGAAGCTTTTGCACAATGTCAAGTAGACAATTATAATTAGTATTTTTTTGCCATAGCAACCAATAGCGAAAAACAGGACGTTTCGATATTCCAACAAAGTTCCTCTGGACAATGGGGCAGAACTCAGAAAATACAGGACGATCCCGTGTTTCCAGTTACGTTACAATATGAGTTGTATATGAATCCCTAGTTTTGAACATTGAAAATTATTTTATCACTTTATGGTAATTCAATTATATTTAAAAAAATGTAATATCAAAATTAAAATTTGTACAATTTAAAAAAATTAATTATGTGAAATGTATGTCATATTATTATAACTTAGATTTTCAAATAAATTAAATGTTATGGTACACTATGAGACTGCATGTTATGGAGCAATACACCTTCCTAAGCTTACATATTTGAGATTTTTTTCTCGTTGGCTTGAATAATGTCTTATAGTACTTTTTTTTATTTTGACCACACACATTCTGCTATTTCTTAGAACCATCTCCTACCCAAGGTATAAGATTGATTCCCTATGTTTGGTGTTTGATTCCCTTTTTTTAATTCATAACTGTGTCTTTGCCATAAGTTTTGAAGAAACAAAAAGACTATTCTTCCCAGAATCCTAATTTTCCTCCCATAAATCCATTATTGTTGGAATAATAAATACCCTCCCAGCAAAGAGACATGATCTGTGAACAAAGCTTCTTTTGAGTTTATGTAGGAAATGCTGATGCTGCAGCAGAGCTACGTAAAGAGCTGGCAAGTCTTCGCACGCGGGTAGAGCAGTTGGAGCTGGAACTGAAGGCCAAAAACGATGAAATCCAAGGTCTCAAAAAGTGTCAGCAACAGCAGAACACTCCAGATCCGGCAGGTCGTGCCCAAGAAGAACGAATTAAGGTATGAATAACATCTTTCATTTTCTTTCAAAGGGTTAATATATTGTACGAGATACCTGTTCAATCATTCAAAATGACTTATCCGTATCAACACAATGTCCATAGCCAAGGAAATGTTGAAAAGGGCCTGGAAAATATTTAAAATGTTTGGACAGTAATTTTGAAATCTAGCAGTATTTCTTTTGTTTCTCGCGATGTCCACTCAACAATAAAAAAACAGTATTGTATATTTTACTTTCAGATGCTTTTATTAATAAAAATTCAATGCAAAATTCATACAGAAATAAAAGGCCACAAATCAGCAAGCAAGCTAGCTAAATAGTCTGCTGAATATAAAGAATTACCTATATCGAAAACCACATTAATAAAAAAAACTTAATGATGAGGCACGCTTAATTTGACAGATCAGTTGGAACAATACAACAGAAGACAAAAATCAGAAAATCCTTTTGTCCTAACACTGTAGACAGGATAGGACAAAAATTGCCAACAACACCAGAATTCACATCAGTTATTACAGGACGTGGCTAAACTAAATTGTCTCTGCACTGATTCTTATCATAAACAGTCCAGCATGTATGTCTGGGAGAGAACAAACTGTGTGACACTTAGTTTATGAATGCCTGTTAGTTCTAGTTTTCTTCATTCTTCTAGTACTGAGCGTTAAAATGAAGGCAGGATCATGGCCAGCAATACCTGAGAAATTAATGATACAATATTTACATTAATTTAACCAATTCATACAAGAAATTTAAAACATAGAGGTTTACTTAGAAATTGTCCTGATGTTTAGAGATATATGTTTATTTATACAAGGATTGCGAGCATTTTGTACAAGTTAACATTTTGTTTAGTGATTTAAAATTATTCTTTCAAAGGTTTAAAAATAGTTATTACAATTGGTCTGTCACCTTTGTTTTATTACAAAAAAAGAATATTTAATCTTAGAATAACATGAAGTAAAATGTTTGAGCTTATTGACGACATGCAAGAATTGCTCTAGCATATGCAGATGCCATTCAGGAAGTCCATGTTATGCTTTTCTGGTTCCTTTCTCCATGTCATTTTTATATCTTCTTAAATAAATGCTAAACGTTTATCTCACATTATAGCAAGTAAAAATTTGCTTTCTGTGATGTTGACTTCATTTATTATATATTAGAGACTGTCAGTTTCTAATAAAATGTTGTTAGTAAAACAAAATATATGAAATGCAGGTTTTTGTTACAGAAATAATTGGTTCTATTTGTTCTTAAACAAAATTTGATTGGATTTGATTGTTAGGTGCTACAGCAAGAGAATGCAGAGCTACAGGCAGGACTATCACTAGCTCAGGCCCAGTTGGAGACTGCACTGGCAGCTCAAGAATCTCAGCGGCGTGTTCTAGACACACTCAACGCTCAGTTGGCAGCTCAACTTTCTGAAATGGCTGGTATCCATCGTGAGATTGCCACGGCCTTGCAGACGTGAGGGAGTATGGGCCCCCGGCAGCTGTACATGGCCCGCTGGTCGGCTGTGTGAGTTACACCACCCACGTTGCATTCCTCCCTTGTGTGTGCACATGTGCCAGCAAGCTCTTTGAGCTGCAGCTGGAACTGTTTGATACTAATGGAGGTAAAATCAGGACATTATTGATGTGCGAAGAAATGATCCTTTCTGAAGTTTCACCAATGATTTGAGTGATTTAGCATCTCACAAATGCTATCAAACTGGAATTAAAAATAAAATTCAGGAATAATTAAAAATTACTGGTGTAGAAAGGAATTTTGTCTTCACAAATGTCCTATGTTTTGAAAGTGTTCACACTGAATGTTTCTAAGTTGGGAACAGATGTATCAAATTGTAAAGCGAATATCTCCACTTCCACTAATCTATCAGTTGCTTTATGGTAGTGTTATGTAAATTAATGAATAAAGCAAAACGATCCACTATCATAGATTGTGTATTTGAATGAAGGGTCAGAAAAGTTTTCTGTGCATAACCACACAGATTCATTTTCTGTTTTCCATGCGACAGAAACATAAATCATTCTTTTATTTTTAGGTAGGGATGTTATAGTTGAGATGCATGCTTAGTTAAAAATTCTCTGCCGTCGTGCAAAGGAAAGATTTCATCTGTTAAACACTTGTTGTTTTAACATTATCTGTGTAAGGAGGAATGAATATGCATATATGAACATATGTATATAAGTATATATAGGATTGGTATTGAAGCTGTGTCCTTTGGGCCGTTCTTCCTACACTTTTGCCAAAATAAACCGTAACATCAGTGTTCAGTACTTTTATTAATATATTTCTACATATAAACAAGAAATGGAAGTTGTATATTCCAATCATGGGATGAAGTTAAACATGTGCATATTCTGTTGCAAAGGAATATGTGATATAGTTTATAAAATACAGGCCCATGCAATATATGGATTGTTCCTTCTGCAGAGAGAGGTGCTCTTAATAGTGTTTGATTGAAGGTGCTGCGAGAAGAAAAATCATCCTCATTGGGTTACTTTAACTTCCAGGCACTCCATACTAAGTTGCTTTCCAGAACGACCAGTGATATCACTTAGTGCAGTGATTGGACAATATATTTTTAGTGTTGACAATTGATAAACTGTCATCCAGGTGAAAAGGGAGAAAAGCACATGTGATTTAATTGTTTCAAATCATGTCTTGGTATGCTTCCAATTCATGAACTATTGACCTGTATGAAAGTGTATGTCATTACTCAGGAGAGTGGAATTTCATTCTTGATCGATAGCAATGTGTATGTTGATAGCGTGTGACATTAGAACATTGAATGGACAGTGAGTACAACCCCCCAATGTATAAGAATAGTTAAATTTTAAAAGCTTTGAACTATAATGTACATCAAGCAATCTGCCAAACTCAGTTGGTTGTGGCTAAATGCAGTACTATTTTCAAGGCCATATTTGTCACTAATTTTACATTTTATCTTTGTACTTTGTCTTGACATTTTAGTGACATTGAAGCACTCAAAAAAACTTATAGAAAATGATTGCTTTGGTAAAAGTAAAACAGGAAAAGATCACATAAACAAAATATAGTTTTAAACTGTAATTGTAGAAAATATAATTGTAGTTAGTTGAAATTGTTTCTTTTTGACTTTATATCTGGGTTCTTTGGATAGTTACCATAATACTGCTGTGTGTGCATCTTCAAGATGCTAGGACGAAAACAATTAAGTGACAAATATGGTTCTAAAACTTTGCAGATTTATTTAATATTTGTATTATTTTAATTTGTAGCCAGGAAATAAATTTGTGGAAAAAGGAGTGAAGAATCATTTAAAAAACAGTATTGGTTTCCTGGTAAAAACATTGCAATCTTTTTATTCTACAGAAATCAGTCAATGAAAACTAAATTTCTTGAAAAAAGTAGCTACGAAGAGAAAAAAGGCATTTGTTATTAAAATCATGTTTCTCTAGGAAATCAGAGGTTTTATACTAAGCCTAATAAAATTAATTGATTTCATTAGAAATATATACATATATCTATCAAATAATATTGAGCTTCCTATATTACAGACTTTATGTACATTGCTACTGAACCTCCTTGATCATAGCTGAAAGTAGAGTATAGCTACATTCCGTTCAAAAATGTGTGTTCTGCCATTCATAGATGCACATGCCTCATGCCAACCACAGGATAAAATGCAACTAACTTGGCTTTATATTGTTGTGTGCAAAAACTATTGCTTTGATACTGCTGCATGAACATATTGGTGCATATGTACAAGACCTGTGTGTCTGAAACTTTTTTCTTTCTGAATGTTAATTCTTTCTTATTTTCCTAAATCAACAAGTCTTAATGATTATTCCATTTTAATTTAGGAGCAGACAGTCAAATGAACATCTCCCTAAATTTGGAAGCAACATTGCCTCTAGATATTGCATGATGAAATTTTTGCACAGGTCCTTTAATGAACAATGATATTGAAAAATATGACAAATCAGAAATCATTTTCAAATGAATTGCTGTGGTAGCTGGTTTTATAAAATCATTGATTTCTATACAGCTTAATGCAGCTTTTTTAATTTTGTTTGAAGTGTACTATAATGGTGAGCAAAAGAGGTAACGCAAGTTTTCAGTCCTTTTATTTATCGATTAAAACATCCTTTTATTTGTTTATTTATTCCCGTCATTTTATTGACTTTCTTTAAAAGAGAGATGATCTGTTGAAAAAAAAGCTTAAGTTTAAATTAATTTTCACACATTAAATGTATGCATGTCTCGCATATTGTTGTTAAACACTATCAGTCCTACAGTGCTGCTGCTGCTCCAACAAATCGATTCATAGATTTTTGCTGTTCTATTTCATGATGGAGTTCATGATTTTTGTACGTTCTTTCCTGCCAAATTTTTATTTTTATTTTTTTAGAACTTTTACTTTATTTTGAATGTAATGTCAAGTAACATATTTCACTACTTTATTAATAGTTTGTTAAAAATTACCACATTGATGTGCAGCATTTTATTACAACAATAAATCTCATTGTGTAATTGCTATATGTGAATGAATGTGATACAGTGAATCCCAGGATATCAGCTAAAACTTATTTCAGTGATCACGTCCCTCTAACATTGTTTTAGAAACAATTAGGTGAATTAGAAAAAAAGTACCAACTCCCAGTAGCGAGTTAATGTTCGTTTCCATGAATAATTGTGGAGCGGCAATAAGGGTATTTAAAATACAATACTGTATTTACAGCATACTAATTAATACTCGTCTTTGTAGGTTGTTGTGGTTGTAGGAAAGTGCCAGCATGGTACTACGAATATCAACACTCATATTTTATTATCCATGACCAGAGTGAAATCATTCATTGTACAGAACAATATATTTATTGTTAATCTTGTTTTAGATCATACAAATACTTTTCAGAAACTGTAAAAGCATTTATGAAAGAATTTTATGATGAAACTGCTGTCCTTGTTGAGGAACAAAAAAGATAGAGTAGTGGACATCGATATTATCATCATCTTCATCAATATCATCTTATCACCACCACCATCTTCTTAATTTTCATCTGGTTTTTGTTATCTTGTAAAATTCTCTCTTTCCAGCTATTATAGCTTAACATCATATTTTGAAATATTCTCTTTATTCAGGGATCAAGGTTAGGTTACAATGAACCCATGTTCTGTTCATTATTTTTTTCCCTCGAACAGGCGTGATCAGCTTCAAGTTCAATGTGATATTGCTCCTGTTTGTTGAGAATAAATGTCAGTAACCATGCCAAAGAGCTTGAGAAAGGAGCAATAATCTGCTTGAAAAGTATTGTGATGGAATTGTTGTAGATTTCAATATAATTGATTACTTACTGTCCCAATTTTGTTTCTGCTTACAGTGGATACATATGATAGCAGTTATTCACTTAGTTTATATAGGTTTCTGGTAGAAACTTAAAGTAGAAATTAACTATTGGTCTAAATTAACAAAGCCATTTTTATGATGCATCTTTTATGTACAACAATTTCATTATATTAATTTTGTATGTGTGATCTTAAAAATCACATGGAAGTCCTTCATCAAGTTAATTGTAGTTCTTTTCATTAAAAAAAATGCAGAAACTGATCAAGTCTGATCTGGAACAGGGAGTTAGGTTTAGAATGAATCTCTACCATGTAAAAACACTTGTCATTTTTGGAGAAGACTGAATGATTGTGTCAAAACTTCAAATTTATGCTCAATGCATGTGATGTGCTGTTTAAGGAGTTGTAGCTATGGCATGTTGCTAATGAGTCATTAAATCTTGAGAGTTTAGTTTAGATGATATTGTAATTTATTTTAAGTGACATATGCTTTGTTATGAACATGCTTGTCATTTAGATATATACTTTTGACTGTCTGTCTGCTTTTATTTGTGGAACCAAAGTTATGCTGTGTCATCCTTTTTGTTTGAGATTTAATTGAGTACTTGCAATGTTGCATGTGTGCTTGAAAAATTGCTGCTAACATAATCAAACTCTTGCCTTATTTCAAGATCACTTTCATGCAGTATAGTTTTAAACATACTGCTTTGAAAACTCTTAGCATTGAAGTTTTTTGGTAATTAAAAACCAATTTGACTTGAATGTTACTTTTAAGTTTGATATGAAAAATTTCAGAATTTTCAGTTTTGTTTTGTAAACTATATATTTTCAACATACACGTGTATTTCAAAATGTTGTAAACTTGACTGTCCTTAAAACTAAACAGGCACATATTAAGAAGCTCAATTTGTGTATAAATATGTTGATTACTAAACCATATATTGTATGTTATTTTTAATTATGTACTAAAAATGTCCATATGCATTTTCTTGTAGCATCACATTTTCTTTTAATTCAATTTAATGCATTTATTTTACACATAGTTTTCCATATTTTACACTGGTAAAACATGTTTCTCTTGTGATCGTTGAGAATTCATATTTTTTTACTCTTGATTGCAATTTGTGAAAGTACTTGTTCTGTATTCAGTATTTGTAAATCATTCCATTAGAAACAAAAACATAATTTATTTTAAATGTTCATTTTCAAAAGGAATATATATATAAATAACAGTGAAACAATCAGCCTAATCTAAGAGTGTATGTCATTCATTTAATGGTAAAAGGCTGTGTAGGTATTTATGCCTTTGCTTATTTTATTGTACAATGCCACACATTTGAAGTGCTATTTTTATTTAGGAATTGAATCTCTTTTCTTAGAAGACGCACTAGAAATAGTACTATCCATATACTTTTAACATGTGGAAATCTCAACATTCTTCATTAATTTTGTAATGTTTATCTGTGAAAGATTCTTGTATTTTGTTGAAATTATTGTTCTTTTTTACATGTACATATAATTTTGGAAAGAGAGAAATGTATTAAATCAACATTTCTAAGTTTAATTAAAAGTGCAATTTGCCTCTTCTCTTGTAATCCATGTCCTTATTCTGAAAAGAGGGAGTTTTTGCACAGCACAGTGTATATCAATTGACTTCAATCTATCTTGACTGTGCATGCATTTTTGCATGCACAGATGCACAAAAGTGACCCATAACTCGAATTAGCATGTGCAGATGATCTGTCGATTCTTTTAAAGCTTTGCTGGGCAAAAACTCTCTAATACTGAGGTTGTAAAAAACGCAGGCACAAACTCATAAATTTCTTCTTCGGTATATTGATGAGTGGGAACATATTCTTTAGAAAAGAAATTCTTCGGAGAATTTCAGTGCTATCATCCGTTCAAGAAATTCTCGCAGTTAAAATATACTCGTGATATTGATAATTGTTATGTATGCTTACACTAGCCTTATAAAGTAGAACCCCTATTTAACATCACCTCTGGGGGCCTAAAATTCTTACATTAAATGGGGGTTTGGGATATTCTTTGAAGAAACAAGTTAAAATTAACCAGGAATAATCGATTTTATGTTAAGAAATGCTTGATTTTTATCGTACTAGTTGTCCATAAATTACATAACACTAAAGACGCGGAAAGAGGTTTGAGGCAGTGTTATATAGGGGTAGGGAGTCATGGTTTAGTGTTACATAGTGCTGATATTTATTTTTAACAATTCTCTTTCTCAATTCTTTTTCTGAAATAATTCCTTTTATTTAGTCTTGTATTAAAACATTAAAATATATCAAAATTAACCAAAAAATTTGAATAAAATAAAAAGACTATTTACAAATTGTTATAATAAAAGAAAATATTTTTTCAATGAATCTGTTAATTATAAAGAATTTTTTTAAAAAAAACATCCACTTTAATTGGCGTGGTAGATTTGCAACCTACGCATCATCCATGACAGCGATGTGTGCACGGCGTATTTTCAGAAATGTTCTTGTTTAGATGTCCTTCCTTCAAAAATTGTCCTATTCTTTTTGTATGATGCAGTCTGCATCACCACTAATTCTGATTTCATCATTTATTTTAATATTTAATACAAATAAAATTTATACAACTTATGTCTACTTTACAATTTATTTTTATTTATTGTAAATTGGGAGAGAGGAGGGTATTATGTAATTAGTTTTGGGTGATTCAAGTGCGCATTATAGATAAGTTACAGGAGAGGGGGGTATTAAAAACTCTGTAAATTTGCATTCCAAAATTAATATAGTGAGTGGTTCCATACATAATTAAATCACAATATTATCATAAAGTTGTATCTGTGAATGTAAAATTTACACGTTTGGGGGGCACTCCCATACATCACTATCTGATTCAGAGCACAAACTTAGTATAACATCACTTTAATTCAGATGTATACAGTGAATGAATACTAATTCAGATGTATCACTGTGAGTTTTTCAAGTCTGCCCCTGGCAGGTATCAGCTGTTGATAGTTTCATTCAATCACATTACCATAGTGACGTTAAAGCTCCCAATTGAAAGAAACAGTCAACAACTGATACCTGCCTGGGGCAGAGTTTGAAAAATCACTGTATGATGGCAGCTGTTAATGGTTTCATACTCTACAGTAGGCAGCAATGCATGACAGATGGTGTTAGATGATGTATTTGGCAATGGTTCCCAATTCGTGGAGGAAAAAAAAAAAAATAAACGTTTAAAAATTTTGAACATTAAATGTTGGGTAGTGCATCAAAGCTTATGACGTTAAATCGAGAATAAAAAATATAATAGCAAATACATATAGATATCATCAGAACTTTGAGAAATTAATGTTAAATCAGGCTTCTACAGTATTTTTTAAAAATATTTCCCTCATTAAATTTGCCTCTCTTTTTGGAAAGATCCTATTAAATTAACAGGATCCGTTTAAAAATTTGTGAAATCAAAAATACTTGTCAATCGTGTTGAATTGTTGACTTTATGATTATGAATAGAAGATGATAACATTTGATATTTAAAAATGGGCATTGAACAACTCTCTTTTCAGTTGATACTCATTCTTCAAATTTATTCATTTTATTATAATCCAAATCTCTTAATGTAAGAGTACTGTAAATTCTTAGAAATAGAAACATTTATTACACAATAAGTTATTGATATGCCTTTAAAATATCTTCCTTGTAAAAAAAGGGGGAGGGAGCATTTATACTTTTTTCTTCTTTCCTTAGGGTTTTTTTTTTTTTTTTAATGTTGAAATCATTACATTCTTCATTAGTTTTGTGTTTATTAGATGATTATAAAGGGAGGGGGAAAACTGGTTGTGCTACAAGAGCTCATTTGTATGATTACAAGATATTGCAACTCATAACTTACAAATTTATCAGCCTTCAGAATCTCTTTGCTTCCATTACTACCTTGAAGAAAATATTTAGGTACATCTGTAATTCCTTCAAATACACACTTCCCATCTCTTTTTATTTCCTTGCTACTGCTTATTTGTTTACATCAGGAACATTCTAAGGCTGAACAATGATTTTTGCAGTATTTGTTGACTTAAAATATTTGATTTATTGTAGTGTTATCTGAAAGTGTTTCATTTGTTGTCCTTGAGCAGCGTGCATGCAATTTTTTTGACAACCATTTTCAGTGGTTTTGTTTATCAGGATTTTTTTCTGCTGCAGGCATTATTAGGGGCTTGTTAGTTAACCACATTTTGCTTTTCCGAGAACTGAATTGAACAAGGGAATAAAGCAGGTAACCACGTGAACTCCACACTCTTGCGCTCGGCAAATAGCATACCCACAAATTCATACAGGCGCATAAGGCAACTGCAATAGGATATACGAGGGGCGTTCAGAAAGTTTCTGGAATTGTATTGTTGACGGCGAACTAGCGATATGAAATATAACACAGCAAGTCCACTCTTGTGGTAGGGAGGAGTGGCATGATTGTTGTTGGTCTGGCCAGGTTTCAGTGCGCTGTTTTGACACAGTTCCTTGTGACGTAAACGCAAGTGGCGAAGAGTCGGCGCAAGGTCGCAATTCGAACAGCGTGCGAACATCAAGTTCCTGTTCAAATTAGGAAAATCGGCTTCAGATGCGCTAGCAAGTTTATGGGGATATTGCACTTAAAGAAAAGCGCAGTTTATGACAGGTTTGGACGGTTTAAGAAAGGGCAGGAGACGTTAGAGGATGACGAGCGCAGCGGGAGACCGTCGACACCCCGAAACGAGGAAATGATTGCAAAGGTGTAGCATCTGATTCGAGATCTAAGTACGACAATTGCGGAGTTGGTTCAAGAAGTTGGCATCTCACGTGGTTCAATTTACGCCATTTTACACGATTTAAAAATTAGACGAGTCAGTGCGAAGTTTGTTCCGAAGCAGCTGAGCACACATCAAATGAACACTCGCATGGTAATCGGTGGCGAGCTGTTTAAGACGAGTGCAAAGGACTCACCGTTTCTCCAGCAGATCGTCACTGATGAGACTTGGGTGTTCGCTTACGATCCGGAGACGAAACTTAAATCATCGGAGTGGCACACACCATCGTCTCCAAGACCAAACAAATCACGCCTCGTCAGATCCAAAATCAACGTGATGCTCATTGTGTTCTTTGACATCGATGGTTTGGTGCGCCACGAGTTTGTACCGCCTGGACAGTTTGTTACTGGCCATTTCTACGTATACGTTTTGCCGAGGTTGCGCGAAGCGATTCGAAGGAAGCGACGGGACAAGTGGCGAGGTCAGGGGTGTCTGCATCACGATAACGCACCAAGCCACACATCGCTTGTTGTGCAGAAATTTCTCGCCGAGAAGAACATTCCTGTAGTCCCTCAACCACCGTACTCTCCAGATCTCGCTCCCAGTGACTTTTGGCTGATCCCTATTCTGTAAATGGGCCTCAAAGGGAGACGGTTTGCAACCGTGCAAGACAAAATCGAATGCGACGGCTCGTCTCCAACACATTTCAAAAGAAGCTTTCTACAGCTGCTTCCAACAATGGCAGCATCGATGGAGCAAGTGTGTGTGCGCGCAAGGGTCCTACTTTGAAGGTGATTAGGAAAGTATTGCCATAACATTATCCTGCATAACCACCATTCCGGGAAGTTTTTGAACGCCCTTCGTATATACACGGACCAATTTATTGTTGCGATAAATTGTATCAAAAAATCATGAGATATATTGCGAAGATAAATCGTACATAATCTATTAACGCACAGTTTTATTGAATCAATATTTCTTCTCAATCGGTCCAATTTATTTGTGCATATGTGTTGATTGTAACGGCTATTTGGTCAAATCTAACCAATTTATCTGTGATCGGTGGTCTTTCGCCATTTCATAAAATATGACCGATTAAATGTTGAAATTGAAAATTTTTCCAGTTTGATTTTGTGCATTGTAAAAGTTGAAATTGCACGAAACTGCTGCGTGATTTATTGGAATGATGGGGTACATAGTTACAAAAAGAACAAGGAATCGTTCTAAATGGATCAAAACATAGCTGCTGACAAAAGATGTCGCTTTGTAGAAAATTGCCTTCTATATCATCACCTCCAGCTCCGTTTCTTTTTTAGACTCCTCTAATCTTCTCACATCTATCAAAAAAGCTGTAAAAGGTTTTGTAATTTTTGCTGTACCAATGTCTTCTTCTTTGAAAACGTTTCTGCTATACGCAACTAACTCAGTCTCTTTTTATATTTTTGTTTGTATATTCAGAATAATCGTTTTCCATAAACACGGATTATTACGATATAACTGAAGTAAGCCCGTAATAAACTCGTTGCTCGCCATTTCTAAAACTACCACGAGCGCAATCCTATCGCCGTTCAAACAAAGCTCGGGCATCTCGTAGCGTAGTTTGCAAATATTTTGACAGATGTATCTGCAGATTATTCCTTCTGTTTATGTAAAACAACGAAAATGTATCGTTTCATATTATTGCCGTGTTTTTTCGAACAAATTTATTAGTTTCTACAGCCCCTTAACGAAGCGATTTATCTGTACAATTTCGGAGATCTAACGATGAATTCCTCGGATTGGTCGATAAATTGCTGCGTGTTTATCTCCCGGCTGCGGTATATCCCCCAGCCCTTGCTGCGTGTATTATCGTAGGCTTTGGAAATTGTCGATAAATTCCGAGACGAGGAGGGACTTTATCTGATAATTTCTAAAGCATGAGTGGTATTTAATATTATTCGACGAATGAAATTACGTCCAACAGTGTTCCAAAATGGCCAAATATTGAAGATAACTGAAAGTATGTTGAAATCAAAGAGGTACATACGCGGTTTATTGCACAACATACGAGTAGTACGCGGTTTAGCTCAACACAGCGATCGGTTCATACCGCCTCCTAAGATAGACGAGTCGAGCTTATTTATTGGCCAGCAGGGAGGGACTAAGAAAAAGTGATTAATTTTTTACACCGCCCTGATTGGGGCATTGTATATGTAAAGCTAAACTCTACTGGTTTTAATTTCACGAATGGATCAGTCTGTTCTAACAAGTGGTGCTATGGAACGCCACAGACTTTCTCGTGTTACTTATATTTCTAATTTCTTTGGTCTTGGCTAGCTTTTCGATTTTGTCCCACCCTCTTTCCAGCTGTCATCTACCGCCGCCCAATATATATGGTATATTTTTTTCACACTTTCTCATTTTTCGGTTCCCTCGTGGTAGAAGATATGGTTACTTTCTCGTATACGTACGTATATACGGAGTAATACACGTTGTATAAAGGGAGTTATTTAATTCTGAAGAAAATCAATTTCGAGATGTCAAAGGAAATACACGTATTGTGGTTCTCTGAAACCGAGAAAATGGTGACTTTTTCTTTCAAAACGTCCGTCCGCCCGTCTGTGAACAACATTAGCGCCTAAACTATTTACAAGATTTTTTCCAAAGTCAATATTCCCTGGTCGATCTGGCTCGACTCGAAGTTCTGCGATTTTGGAAAAAACATCTTTAAATTTTGGGGGATTTTACATGAAGCTCCTAGGACATTTTCACAAAATTTGTTACCCATTTTTCCCTAATTTTTGTAAGAATAGTATGAATTACCCTTATAAAGATAGCGTAGATCCGGTTTTCACTGTTAACTCAAAAATTGCAAAAGTTTGATTTTTTTGGAGTCTTCTTACAGCTACAAAATTGAACAAATTCCTTGAAATTAAATTTCTTCATAATTTATTATTTCTTTAAGTGTATGGCCATTTTTACTTTTCCGCTACCATTTATGCAGGAGAGAAAGTTATGTAATGCTGCGCGAAAAAATGGCGAATTTTCGACTGAAAAACGTTCATTAAAGAGCGCTGGTAATAAAAAAGTGGAAACTCCAGTTGCTACACTTAGAAAAAAATCCCCTATCACAAAACAAGGATTCAGTCACATCTACATCACGTGTTACAGGATGTGTTTGAATCCTTGTTTTGTGGGAGATCCATCAAGCTGGTGAGCCCACCATAGTAGAAACCAACCCAACTAGTGCCAGAATTTTAAACTATTTTATTACTAATTTATTACCGCAAAATCATCTTTTTCGGTCATCTTCAGCCTCTCCACTCAACAAAAAATGGGAGGCGGACAGATTACACAGGCACACAAAAAAAACTGACCGACCCACAGGCTTGACACATATTTCTCTATGTACAAGTATGTCAAGACGCTGAATCTGAAACTGAAGCCAGAATTGCGCCATCCAGGGTTTTTTTCGCGAAATAAACACCGTGAAATCGTAAACTGTTAATTGTACTGTGGTTTTTAGCGATTTAAAAAGTGGAAGCTGGTGGAGCTATTCTGGCTTCGGATTCAGCGCGTCTACATACATAGAGAAACATGTCTAAAGTGATTGGATCTGACAACTTTTGGCTTCTGTTGAGTACGAGGGGGGAGGGACGACTAAAATAACTGTACTGAGAGAGCTACTTTTTGGACAGGGTTCTTACACTGACAAAGAATTCGCTTAAAGGTTTGAGCACAAATATTGAAAGGTCGTGGACCCCTCACACTACACAAAGATTCAGTGTCAACTAAACATTTGTTATGGAAGCAGGGCGTATTGCGTTGTACTCAGCCATAGCAGCGTGTTTCGTTGCCCAGAGGTGGAAAGTAGCGTAGTTGTGTTGTGGGCAGTGTTGAAGGAGACTTTAAATAGTAAGAAGAAAATAGTGTGGGTCAGGAATTATTTGAAGAAACGACCGACCCATGGTCATCGTAACCTACTTCGCGAACTGCGCTTGGAACCTACAGTTTTTCAAAATTTCCTGAGGATGAATGAAGAGGTGTTTGAGCAATAGTTGAGTATGGTTTGCCCTCTGATTGAGAAATGTTATGCATGAATGAGGACAGCGATTTCGCCAACTGATAGGTCTGAGTCTCACTCTGCATTTCCTAGCATCTGGGAACAGCTTTGAGAACTTGAAAGTTTCATCGTACATAGCTCCGACCACTATCAGTCAAATCGTTATGGAGACATGCGAGGCACTTTGCACATGTTTAAAGGGTTATACAAAAGGTAAGAAAGCTGCAAGAATTGAATCTTTAAAGAACGTGAAATTACAAAGGTAGGTACTATATGAAATCGTGTTATACGAGTACACATTATTCATGCATCGATACTGGGTAATAGAATTAGAAAGTTGTAATGATAGTTCAGAAATTGTATTAACTTAAAATAGAATAGGCATATCAAAAGAACATGACTTGTGAATAAAAAAATGTGGAAAAAAGTGTGAAAAAAATTGTTTAACTGTTCGAGTTTATTGGAAACTGGAAAAGTTAGAACGCGTATCTTCGTGTCGTTCTCGTTGGGGTGGTTCTTGTAAGAGTTCATTACCCTTATCATTGCGAACAACAAAATTTAATATTCTGGTGGGATAAGCATCGTACAAGGTATTGAAGGCTTCATAAATTGGTGATGGTTGTGACGTGCCGATCTCAGTCGATCTGGAGTGGGAACTGAGGAGAGCGCTTAATGTTTCACGTATTAGTTGATTGATGGCTACTTAATGACGGTAAAGTGTATCCATTTGTCCCTCAAACAGGATTTCATTATTTTGGCGTACATCTGCTGGCCAGATGCCATAACCTCGAGCTCTTTTGCCCAAGTTGTAGCAATATGATGATCATCAGCAGAAGCAGGTTGTCAAAGTCGTGAGCATGCTAGTTCAAGAAGCTCATTAGCTGTCTGTTGGTTATTAATATCAATTTTTTCTATTTCTGTGACCGCTGCTGATTGGAATAGGAGGCTCCCTGGTAAATCTGATGAACCCGGTCTGAGAGAGGCTGCTGGCTCCATCAATGTCATTATTTTCCTCAGCATGTTGAGAAACAGAATACTAAAACAAAAAATTGATCTTTTTGTATTAAATATACAAAAATAACCAAATGAAAAGATGTTTCAAAGAACGAGTTTATATAAATAATGGTTTTCATACACCTACAGGACGTATATAACATTGTGTTGGAAATAGATAGGTAGGTTTAGATACAAAATAACTAAAAAGCTAAAAATAGTATTGGTTCACCTCTTTTCATATTTTTTTCAGTTGCCTAGGAATCACGCAGAGTGGGAGGGTTTCTGGATCATTTTACTATAATTATAAAGGATCATTCAGTGTTGTACTACTAGCTGTAGAGAATGCTAATTACGAATTCCTGATGGCTGATTGTGGCATAAATGGTCGTGTTTCTGATGGTATGTTGAACACGCAGTTTGGAGAGAAGGTGTTGAACGGTAGCCTACACTTTCCTGATGATACAAATTTGCCTGATTTTACAAGATCTGCACTTTATGTTTTTGTGGGTGATGACGGATTTCCTTTATCTCCAACATCATGAAACCTTACCCAGGAACTGGCATCACTCAAGAGCAGCGAAATTCAAAGAAAAATTAACACAAATAAATAGCACCCAATTTACACATTTCGACTGCTTCTTTATTTCTCGGTTAATTTTTCTTTCTGAACAAATATATTAATTTTTTGTAAATTATAAACAAGTTACATTTTCTGAGGGGTTTCTATTCTTCTGCAATTCAAATGTTTGCCTAGAAAGCATTTTTTCAAACCAGTGCTTATTGCGGCTCAACCATTCGGAATATCCCAGTGGTTTATTAGACAAAATATGCTAAACATTGTCTTAGCTTATTTGCGAAGTTTCGACGCTCCTGTAGGTTGTAGGGACTGGGCAAAGTGTTGCTGGATTTTAGAGACCAGAAAATATACTACACATTCCGCTTCAAAACAAGCGCGGTGTCAGGAATCGGACGAGAGCAAAAACTGTTAGAGATTTATTCACTGATACTTTAATGGCCCTCGTGCAATTGATTGGCATGAGGCTAACCTACATTATTCACCTACTCAAAACCAATAAATTCAAGTACAATATCACTTTGATTACCCACTCGTTTTAATTTTTGACGGTATTTATAGAAGGGGTAGGAGTTTCTTGGTCTGTCAGGAATTGTACAAAGGCATCGTAGATCCATTTGGTTGATTTCTAGAAACTGGTTCTGTTCCTAATTTTCTACTGGCAAGTACTTTCTTCAACTCGTCTCTGATGTTAGTCCGCAGAAAGTTGAACCTCTTTTTGACATCGTCTTTCGTAGCTGAGGGATATTGTTCTTGGTACATCTCCAGTAATGTAGTCCACACCTGGGCCTTTATGTCACTGTCCCTGTATTCATCCGACTTTACTTTCCAAAGGGCCGGAGGCGACCTATACACCTACTAAAGAAATGTTTCTACATGTGGAATTGAACACTTTCGAATACACGAAAGCGGTGTTCATCATAAAATTATTACTAAAATTTAGGAGAGGAGGGGAGTGAAACAAAAAATATCGCACAAATTTATTTCCCCCTCTTCATAACAGAGTACGCCGCCTTCATGGGCCTTAAGGTGCCCATGAAGGCGGCGTTCTCTCGTGAAAACCCGAAGAATGGTGTGTCAACAATTAATGAATAAATAATTAAGAATCACTCCGCAGTATTTCCACCTATTTAATGAAACACAATCACAATGGTGAACTCAATGGTAAAGTGGGGGGTGTTTAAATGTTTGGAATCCCAACCATCCCCTCGTCACGGCTACAAAAATGATAGTTGAAACATGTTTTTATTCTTCGAACTGGTTACTACTTATAAACAATAACTAATATGTATGTTGCTTACCTCAATACATTGGAGCAGAAATTATTTTTCCTCTTCCTTCCTCCCTGCTATCACTTTCTTCGCAGCTAGTTCATTCATGTTAACGCGGCGACAGCTCCAGGCAGACTGATGAGATATTCCGCAATATTTTGTCAGTCCCCTCACATTGCGCTCTCATGCTACAAAATATTGGTAGGTCCGCAAAAACTTTCAGAAAACTTTTGAACGCCCCACAAAATATTGAATACTCCTTTTTCTGTACAATATTTATCCTCACTCTCAATATTTTTGCACAAAACCGTCATCTTCAAATTTTTCTTCCAAAATTTTGCCAATGTGAGGGAACCATTAGAGACTACTCCGGCTAGGTGAGGTTAATAGAGACCTTCATGAAACCTCTCTTCTGACGGCGTCAGTTTGTATGAGACAGTTTGATCGTAGTTTAATTTTTTTCTTATTGTTCTGGTGTTCCGCCTGAGAAATCGTTATGAAAAATTTAAAAGAACTTAAGTGTTTTTAAAATTTTGTTTCCCATTTCAAAAATAGGCAACAGAAGCTTACCAAATGCTTCAACAGGCTTTTAAGGAGGATGCTACGAGCCGCACACAAGTTTGTGAGTTTTTGGGCGCTTTAAACGAGGTGATATGAGTGTTGACAACAATGCTTGTTCTGAGCACCCTTCAACATCTCGAAACGATGAAAACGTTGAGAAAACCCGCCAAAAAATCAACGATGATCGTCTTTCAGAAGAAACGGGAGTGAGTTGGAGCTCATGCCAGCGGATTTTGACTATTTGCAAGTGAGACGTGTTGCCGCTAAATTTGTTCCTCACCTTCTCACAGCGTCAAAAAAACATTTGATTGCACTTGTGCCAAGACTTGAAAACCGGGTGGTCTGTCGTTCGCCACCCCCGTATTCCCCAGATCTAGCTCCTGGTGACTTTTTTATGTTCCCAATAATGAAGAAAGTCTAAAAAGGAAGCGTTTCGATGAAACAGAGGCAATAAAAACAGCTTCGCAAAGGGCCCTGGTCGATATCAAAGTTGAAGAGTTCCAAAGGTGCTTTAAACAATGGGAAAAAAAGACTTGACAAGTGCTTTGCGTATAATGGAGAGTACTCAGAAAATGGCTGAAGAAATTTTGTAAATAAGATATTGTTTTTATAACAACGAGGATTCTTTTGAGTCCCCCTTCGTATAATGCTGCAAGACACCAAACTAGTATTCACATGAGTTTTTCGCGAATGATAAATAAAATAAAATGGAGGCTGGTGGCGTAATTCTGGATTCCCGTTCAGAGCGTCGATATACGTGTTTAAAAAAAAAAAACAAAGCCGAAGATTTTTTTAAATCTTGGATTACATAGAGTGTCGATTTTGTTTTGAGAATGGCCATTCGGTCAACAAAATTGCAGAGATCGGCGCACGTATGAAAGAAGTGATTGTGAATTTTTTGCTTGAATGTGATTTTATTGTCGATGTGATTATGTATATAAAGACAGAAGTGCGTTGACTTACAGAGGGTTAATCTCTGACTCTACTGAACTAATAGCGATGTGTTAGCTTCCTTTAAAGGTCTGAAGTACTACAGGCTATGATTTACAACAAAAAAAATCAACAAAATCAAAACATTTACAAAATAATTACTTTTCTGGACATTTTCGCCTAGCTTTAAATTTTTACAGTATTTCCCGGCAGTTGGATACTAGATAAGTTAGAATTTGTGTATTATTTCATATTTCTTCGTTCGTTTCTTACATTCGAGCTTTTGTTATTCATTTTTTTCAATAAATCTTTTATAAATTATTTAAAACCTATTTGAAATATATGAAATAAAAATTGCTGGCCTTCACAGAATATCAGATAGAAATGCAACAATGGCATTCCGCATGGCGACTCGCGAATTTCTATGGATTACGTCTCATTGTTGACAGAATTTAGCTGTATGAAAAGCAGTTATAATTGTCTAATTTGTGGTGACATTTGCTTGAAAATATTTAGTTTTCGCACCAAATGTTCTGCTATTTGTAATGAGTTTTACAAAAAATGCGTAATGTGTACGATGTGTAGATACGTGGATGTGTTCGGAGAGAATGTGGTATGGTTTTATATAACCATTTCTAAGAGCGAGACAGAACGTGCTATTTTTGCCCCACTAGTTTAGAAACGATTTCATTGAAGGCAAAATTATCTCTCTTCAATATTGTACTTTTCCAATGTTACATTTTTGCTATTTTTGAATATACACAGAGTTCGCCGAAAATGGATCCAGCATTACTTATTTTACCGTCCTTTGATACATAAGAGGAGAAATATAAAGCAAAAGCCGTTTTGAGAAAATAACTGATTAAAAATTTCCTTTTTTACTTTCACGCCTTTCTTCGAAAGAAGACTACTTGATTTTCTCTTCTTACGAAGTAAGACGATAAAGTAACATGTATCGATTTCAATTTTGATAATGACGGAATTTAGATTCATTTAATACAGAAAGAATGAAGAGGGGAAGAGGTAGGAAACTCACTGAAATGTCCCTTCCCCCATTATCACCACGCAATACGCAGTACTTGGAACAATAACAACGACTCCGAGAACTCTCACGAATTTCGCCAACGGGTGTATACATGCAGCTTACTACGGAATTCTCGGAGGTCTATATAATCTGCTTTCTTGCCTTTTACCAACATATTAAAAAAATCTACTGAAATAATCAAAATATTTTCTTTAAAACCTACAAATATACGAATAAAACAATGTATTGTGAAAAAATAATGAAATATTTATTAATTTATTAAAATTAGTTTTTAAATAAAGATTTGGTACCACGTTATCTCCCCTTCAAATACTGCCAGCAAAAGCATGCCGTTGGGTGTCACTTGGTGTGCTACAAAGCAGCAGTGGAGGTGAATAGCCTGCTTAAAAAATACCATTGGCATTCAACTACATACAATTAAAAAAATTATTTAAACTCATTCAATTTCGTCTGCTAAATAAAAGTACAGAATCAGTTCACGGGCTAGAATTAGTTTGTAATTCTGTCAGCAGCTCTTAAAAAGGAGTAGGGCGAATATTTCAGAGATGGAAGGATGTATATGGAATTTAAAATTTCTGCTAAGCCCAGCAGACCTGTTGTGGATGACCTCAAGGTGGGATTCTCCTGCATTAATTTAATTGAAGTCTAGAATGCACTAGAGATCAGTTTTTAATAATTTATTTGTTATACATAACTTTTTAATGTATTTATATATTTTTAAATAAATTTTGTATTGACTCAGTATAAGACTGATTAAAAGGAATTATTTCTGTAAATATTGAAAAATAAATAATATTATGTAACACAAAACTAACATCCTCTTGAGCATTATGTACTTTATGGGTCATCTGTAGGAGTATCATTTACAATAAAATTAGGTTTATTATATTCAATAATGTGTCAACAAATATAACAATAATCTATATATTTTAGGGAGATATGCCATTATTTTCATTCTCTATTGACACAGAGTCTTCTTTTGGTCAAAGTTAAACCCGTATTAATGTTTAGGTATCATGTTTACAGAGGGCTTTCAATAAGTAACTCGGTTCGCATAATAAGAGACAACGACAGCAACATCTGTGTATATGAATTTAAAGCATCAAAAATGTAGAGTAAAATTTCATTGTTGCAAATCATTATTACACTCGCTAATTGTTAGACAGGGATTTATACGCATGTTGTTTGCAAGTCAGAATGAAAGATGGATAGAATTGCAATTTGTGGAGTTATCCATTTCTTGCTTATGGAAGGTAAAAATATGAACGAAATCCATCAAAGGATAACACCTACACTGGGTGACTTGTGCCCTTCCTATGAGAGTGTGAGACTTTGGGCCAACGAATTGAAGTGAGGCAGTACTAGCATTGAAGATGCACCACGACCCAGGGCTCAAAAATAGCAGTGACACCAAAAAACATCAACAGAATCCAAGATATTTTTTGGCAGACAGGCGAGTGAAAGTGCACAAGTTAGCAGAGGCCACAAGTATCTCAAATGACCAAGTGCATTTAATTTTACATCATGAATTGAGCATGAATAAGCTTTGCAACAGATGGGTGCCGCGATTGCTGTCTGAAGAGATGAAACAAAATTGTAAGTGAACGTCTGCTGAGCGTTTGCAGCTACTCAAGAAAAATTCAACAGATATTTTGTGTCATTTTGTTACCATTAATGAAACTTGGATTGACGTTTACACTCTGGAATAAAGGCAACAGACAAATCTATGGACTACAAGAGGAGAACCGGCTCCAAACAAGGTGAAATACACTCAATCAGCAGGGAAGGTGATGGCATCAAGTCTTTTGGGACGCTAATGATATTCTTCTTAAAGACTACTTTCAAAAGAGAAAAACCATCACTGGAGAACACTATACATCCCTTCTTGACAAACTAAAGGCTACATCCTGGAATGGCAAGGAAAAATTGTTGTTCCATCACAGGAATGCACCAGCATTTCGCTGAGCAAAAATTGACTTAACTTGTCAACTGCTTCCATATCTGGCCTATTCACCAGATTTGACCCCCTTGGACTTTCATTTGTTCCCAAACTTCAAATCTTTCCAGGCTGGACAAAAATTTGTGAGCAATGAAAAGCAATCTTGAACCTGCAGAAACATTGGACCAAGTGGATTGAGTGGATTATATCGAAACGGTAAATTACAAAACTCAAATTATTGTCTTTCACATTGAACCTAGTTACTTATCGAACAACTTTCATACTTAAATAGAAATTGCTAAACATAAATTCTATTACATAATGGAATTATTACATTCTCTTACACATAGTATGAAGAAAGTTGTATAATTTCACGGAAAATCATGGTAGAGGTTTTAACGGAAATACACATTTTGGGATTCCCTGATAAGTGAAGTGTGTTTTTGTGTGCTATCTGTCTCTATAGCACCGGCAGGGTATAAGCAATTCTGACAATTCGATGCGCTGTTGACACGCATTACTATGCTCATGGCACCATCTACATGACTGATAAATTAAATCTCAAAACATTAACAATTACTGACAGGTGACAACACATGTTGATATCATGTTCATAACTTCGCCACAGCGGAACATTAGCACCTCCGCGAGTTCATGTGAATCAGATGAACAGCATTGCTGAATGCCAGCTGTGAGGAAGTAAACAAATCCTTGCAAGCTCATTGCTTTACAGTGGGGTCACACGACATACCACAGCATGTGTCGAGAGAACTGTCAGAATCGCTTACATACTGCCGGTACTGTAATAAAAGATCTCATGCTCTTCACCTAGAGCTATGGCTCAAGTACCAAGATGGGGTCATGAACTACCTCTGGTATATATGTAATGGTCCAAGAACCAACATTGGCCTAAGAGGCATCTGAGCACAATGTTTGGAGAGCGCGAGGGTGCTATTAATTTATAATTTTCACCATGGGAGCAGTAGGTATAATAATGTAGGTCCTTTAGAGGCTGCTAGATAGTAGTCAAAAACAGGGGAAGCTGTTAAACATAGCCCCGATAAAAAGACAAGGAGAACCAATGAGAATATCTATACCATTTTGTACCACATCTGGTTTGAATGGGTAGAGAAGTTCCAGAAGAATGAATGGATTGCTGTCGTAAATTCTCTCAAATTT
The DNA here is from genome assembly GCA_038098605.1 of Gryllus longicercus. Taxonomy (NCBI): domain Eukaryota; kingdom Metazoa; phylum Arthropoda; class Insecta; order Orthoptera; family Gryllidae; genus Gryllus; species Gryllus longicercus. Next base: position 2,199,274 of record JAZDUA010000077.1, read on the forward strand.
TACTTCCGAGAGCTTGAACAATTGGGAGAGTTAGGTTCACATTTGGTGATTCGGGAATGTGTGTTTGCTGCCTGCACTGCTTTGTCAGTTTATAATACAATAACAGATGCATCACATCCGATAAGCAATATTTCTCCTATTTCTATCTTCTGTGTTACTCAGGACATTTTGCCTTGGGGAAGGTCACATTGCATGGCTATCGAAATGTTGGCACCTGTGCCTGGAATGTGGCATCTCCTGGACTGCCAAGTAGCTACCAATATTTCTTCCATGCTAGTTTGGTGACAATCATAAAGAGCAGTCATTGTAGCTCTTTCCATAAAATACAGCATACATTTGTACCATTTTTGTTTGTACAGAATTTCAAGCAGAAATAATAGATGGATCATAAAGAATTTCAAACAAAAATTTTGGTTGTTTCTAAATTCTAATTACCATTGTTTGGCTTTGATATACTTAAAACTATTTGCAATGTTGCCCCACATAGCACAAACTAATATGAAGTACAGTGTATATGCGAACATAAAGCCAACAAATGAAATTCATTTATATTCAGTATTTACTAGCAATCTTTATTTTTAACACTTGAGATTGTGATCCAATTTAAAAAAAAAAATGTTTGATACAATGAAGTATGTACTGTTGATGGACATTTTATAAAAGTTATTAATCACTATTGCTAGTTAAGAAAATTATTTTTAGTAAACCACCTTTGCAACACAGCTTTTATACAATGGTACATCAAGACAAAACTTACAACATATTTTCTGCCATTTATTAGAGAAAAAATATTTAAGCATAATAATTTAAGTTAGCTTTCTTCTTTGCTTGTACTTCCAAGATTGCATCCATAAAATCTTCATGAGTTACAGTGGTTGCATTACGCCGTAAAGCAATCATTCCCTAAACAAGAATCAATTTTAATAAATCATTTAAAAAGACATTGCATTCCAAAAAATATTAAAAAGAAAAAAATCTTAATACAATAGTTAAGATGAAAAATATTTACTTACAGCTTCTACACAAACAGCTTTGCATTGGGCCCCATTAAAATCATCCGTTGAACGAGATAATTCTTCAAAATTAACATCCGGACTGACATTCATCTTTCGTGAATGAATCTGCATTATGCGAGCTCGTGCTTCTTCATTGGGATGTGGAAATTCTATTTTTCGATCTAATCTGCCAGAACGCAGCAAAGCAGGATCCAAAATATCCACTCTGTTAGTAGCTGCTATAACCTAATGAATAGAAAACATTAAGAATTAATGAATAGAAAACAAAATATGTATTAAAATATTCATATCACAAATGGTTCTCAGCAAAGAACCAGGAACAAAGGTTAAATATTCAGAATTGCAGTTTCTACTTAAAATAATCTACAGAAAAATTTTGTTTCACATTTTTTAAGAATATAAGTAAAAAAATAAATACAAAAACACCAAGACATTGAGTGACTGAGTAAAGTCAATGGCATTTATATATTAAAAAATATATGACATGTGTTTCCTAATTTTCATCAACGTGCACTTGTTTCTTATTATTATATTTCTTCTTTTCTTTTGAAATTTTTCAGTTGTTTATGATCATATAATCCACATCAACACACAAAACACATTTCCTTAATTTATTTACAGTATAAAACTCACAATAAACTATTGTAATTTGGCAATATTGCATCTAAATTTATTATTACTAATTGTATTAATATACATGAAGAATTTAAAGGTTTGAAAATCTTTTGGAATTTGAATTTGTTTTCGAATCAATTGAGAAATTGTTTTACATCAAATAAATAATCTTCATTCCTTATGAACTGGAACCTAAATCTGTTCACTAACCTTTATATCTGCTGTAGAACTGAAACCGTCCAACTGATTAAGCAATTCCAACATGGTTCGCTGCACTTCACGATCACCAGCCTTTTCAGAATCAAAACGTTTTGTACCAATGGCATCCAATTCATCAATGAAAATTATTGCTGGTGCTTTCTCTTTTGCAAGGGCAAATGCATCACGAACAAGCTTAGCTCCATCACCAATGAACATTTGTACGAGCTGTGGTCCAGCAAGTTTCAAAAATGTAGATTTTGTTTGAGCTGCACATGCTCTGGCAAGGAGTGTTTTTCCTGTACAATTTTTTTCACATAACTAGTAATATTTTAAGCACTTTTTATTACATTTTTAGTTATTACGCACTTTTCTGTTTGGCATTCACCTGAATTACTGACCTGTTCCTGGAGGACCATACAAAAGAACGCCTTTTGGAGGTTGAATCCCAAGATTTTCAAATTTATCTTTGTGTGTCATGGGAAGTACAACAGCTTCTATTAACTATAAAAAGGAAGAGAATTAAAAATTAGAAACTAATCAATACCATAAACGGGATATTAATTTCTTTTCCAAAATACCTCCTGAATTTGTTTATCCAACCCTCCTATATCTGAGTATTGTTCTGTGGGTCGTTCATCTACTTCCATAGCCTTCACTCGAGCATCGTATTCAGCAGGAAGTGTTTCCAAAATTAAGTACGAATCTTTATTTACACCTACAAGGTCCCCAGGTTTTAACTTCTCTGCATCCACCAAACCAATCACTGGCAAGAAGTAAGTCTGGGAACAATAAAACACAGCTTCATTTAATATTTTTGTCCATATATTCATATTCCCAGCTTCACTTCAGTAGTTTTGGCTCTTATCTACAACAACAACAACTTAAAAAACAACTGAAATTCATCCTTAATGGGATGTTTGAGTACTAAAACATCCCTTTAAGGATGAATTACAGTTGTTTTTTTTATAGATAGGAAGCAATATTCAAATACAATACAATTCACTGTAAATACTTCAACTTTTAGTAAATGAACTTTAATAACATCATGAACTCTTTCATAGTAGTTCTATAAAAGAATCAGTTTCAATAAAAGTTTGCTCAAAATGTTTGCTAAATATGCTTACCTGTCGTGTGGATGTTTTTATGACAGCACATTTCCCTTTTCGTTGCGAATCAAGGTCAACAACTGCACCATCTTCTTCTCCTTGATCTTGAGGATCTACATCAAGCAGTTCAATGACATTTGACACCAAATACGGCAGAGTTTTGTTTACTTTTATTTTCTCAGTATTTTCCTTAATTTTCTCATTCTGAGCTTGTAGTTCATGAGATATCCTCATCACTTCACTTTTCATTATCTTAATTTCATTATCAAGTAATCTAGTTCTACTGACAATTTCATCAGTTGACATTCGAAGAACTTCTTCACCAAGGGATTCCTAGAAACCAATGAAAAATAAACAGAGCAGTATTTTCCATACAATATTTAATTTTACTATCAAACTCGCAAGAAAATACATTTAAACAGTTCCAACCCTTGATATACTCTTGTCACCAAAATAGCTTCAGAAACTACAACAGATACTCGTTTTCATCACCCAATGTTTATAAAGAATACAAAACTTATCTACATAACAACTGTACAAAATGTAGAAAAAGAAATGTCGTCTAACATTACTCCAGAAACACAACTACTGTGGAATAGACAGAACTTTACAAAGAGGGGAAAATATGAAATTATAATACGTGAAAGTATTAAAAGGAAAGATTCTAGAACAACTACTATCTGAAGAGGTCAAGATAAATAATTTTAACCTACAAATAAAAAACCAATAATATTACTATCTGTTACTAAATGAAACTGATATATTCATAAGTCTGATTAAATTTCTTTGGTTTAAAAAGAAAGTTGTTCAAGTTGATATAAACACATCATGAAAAATAACATTAATAACCATACAAAATCTCTGTATAACCATGACAATTCTGAAATCATAGACGTCGCAAATATTGTTTTAATTCATCAACTGACAGTACTATAACTAATTAAGAAGTTTAAGGTTAGAGGTCTCACAATTATGCACATCATTGTTCAATTGTAATAGTAATAAAAGATACCTTATAATATGCAACGATTTAAAATTTACACAAGTAACTTCGTGTTATATTATATACAGAAAGATAATTACCTCGGCATCTTCCCAGATGGATTTATCCTCCAAAGTTACACCTGCCATTGTCCCACGAAGAGGTTAAGTTTTTTCCTTCACTTAATACGATAGCAATGTAAATACAAATGTAATTTTAAAAATGCACCACACACCTCGTTGTCATGCAAAAATACAGTGTTAAAATATTCCCATCAACAATGTTTTTGCTATTGTGACCTGCAACACAGAACAGGGATGACGATTCAGGTTTTGATCATGGCGAACATGGCTTCTTACGCTTCTTATATTCTAAGAGTAGGAGTCTACTACAAGGCATACAAATTCTTGGGGTAAACTGGTTGATGCCTATTCTGTGTTGAGAGTAATTTAAATTCATGAGTTAATGTTCGCGGGAATTTCAAACAGTTGAAACCTCCTTTCACAATGAAATACAATATCATTATTTGTTAAAATACAAGTGTGATCGTTGCCAACGACGCCATCAGCTGCAGCAATAATGATGATAACAATGTATGTATGAATTTGGCATTTGGGGAGGGATTAATCCAGTTACAGGTGTTCCAAGATCAGGGCCCTGTTTTTATTTACTATCCATGCCCGGGGTTAAGGGAGATGAATAGTGAACATGACTTATGCCCGTCACTGTACTTTATTTGGTTTTCTTGAGCTTTCTTTCGTCACACAGCCCTAGAAACTGAGATGATTTGTATTAGAAGGTGACAGGCTCATTTTTGCCCAGGGCAGACATGAAACCCGAGACCGCCTCACAGAAAGCTAGCACGTTGTCTATAAGCTACATGAGGGGAATAATAAAATAATAAAGCAGGAAAGCAGGTAATACACAAAAATAAAAACTATTTGCACATTCTTCACCAAAATGTACAGTCACTGAAAAACAAACTCACTGATATAGAAATATTACTTGAGGAGAAACTCAACCACATTTCAGTATTGTGCTTCACAGAACACTGGCTAACTAAAGAACAATTAGATAACACTTATATACCAGGTTTCTCTCTAGCCGGCAGCTCATGTTGAAATATTAACAACGCACATCATGCATTTGGTGGGACATGATTTTTATTAAAAATACAATTAGTTTTGTACCCTACACAAATCACACTCATCTTGTAAAAGAAAAAGACTTTGAAATATCCATCACTGACTTAACAACAATAAAAACATGGGTCTTATGCACATATCGCAGCCCTGCTGGAAATTTGAAAATCATTTTAAAAAATCTGGAAGTTATTATAACAAAACTTCAAAAATGCAGACAGTATAAAACTATTCTTTGTGGTGACTTCAATATAAATTGCCTCACACAATCCAGTAATGAAAATCTATTTAAAGACCTACTAAAATCATACAATTTACAAACAACTATAAATACAGCAACACGAATATCCAAAAATAGTAGCACTACTATAGATCAAATAATAATAGATGCAAATAACCGTTTTTCTGTTGCTACATTTAATGCAGGTTTCAGTGCATTTGTTGCTACATTTAATGCAGACCACACTGCCCAAATTCTAACACTTCAAACAGAAACAAAAACCGCGGAACAAACAACTTACAAAGAAATCTGTAACTATTCCCAAGGAAACATAATAAAATTTCAAAACTTACTCAGATTTGAAAACTGGAATGAAGTATATAAGGCAAACAATACAAATGATAAGTTTAACTCATTCATAAATATATACTTAAGACATTTCAATGCCATTTTCCCTCAACAACTCAAAAAGATCCAGAATAAGAAAACTAAATCATGGATTACCACAGGCATCAAAGTGTCATGTGAAAGAAAACGCAACATGTATAAAATACTAACAAATAACAAATGTAACTCAAAATTCATTTCATATTACAAAACATGTAATTCGATCCTAAAAAAAGTAATCAAACAAGCAAAAATAATAAATGATAAGTACATTGCAAATGCACGTAATAAAACAAAAGCTATGTGGGACATTATTAAAAAGACTACTGCACCAACTAATAATAAAAGAAAAAATATAGAGCTCCACTACAAAAACGAAACTGTATAAGACCCACAAGAAATAGCTGATATATTCAATGAACACTTTTCACAAATTAGTAATAAGTTAATCTCTCAACACTTTCTAAACAATAAAACACACCAAACAAACACTAATATTACACAAATTGTAAATTCCATATTCTTATATGAAACCACCCCCTCTGAAATTTTTAAAATCATTGGACAAATGGAGAATAAATTCTCAGCAGGCATGGACAACATTCCAGATTTTCTTATTAAACACAGTGCTCCATGTATAGTGCAACCACTCTCTCACATCTGCAATTACTCTCTAAAATCAGGCATATTCCCAGATATATTCAAAACAGCAAAAATTAAACCATTGTTTAAAAAGGGCAATAGTTATGACCCAATGAACTACAGACATATCTCCCTGTTATCAGGATTTTCAAAAATTCTGGAAAGGCTTTTCAATGATAGACTCAAACAGTTTCTCAATGCAAATAATGTCCTTACAAATGCACAACATGGCTTCAGGAGTAATAGATCCACAGACACAGCCATTTTCTCCTTTTTAAATGACATACTTGTTGCACTAAATCAGAACGAAATTCCCATTGGCCTTTTCTTAGACTTGTCAAAAGCCTTTGACATCATTGACCATCATATACTTTTAAGAAAACTAGAAATGCTAGGGATTCGAGGCATTGCAGGCCAATGGATCAAATCATATTTATCAAACCATAGCCAAATAGTTGCCCTCCAACACACTAAAGAAAACAAAATCTCCTCATACTACTCCTGTCCTCAAATAATAAATTGTGGAGTCTCACAAGGATCCATCCTTGGGCCAATACTATTCCTTATAAACATAAATGACATGCTTTTGGCTTTAAGGAACAACAAAATAATTTTGTTTGCAGATGACACAAACATTATCATCAAAGCAAAAACAACAATCATTAAAAAAAGAAACCCACAAAACTTTGCAATCACTAGTAAAATGGTTTCAAGACAACAAACTCATCATAAACAACAGCAAGACAGTCCTAAATTTCATGAATCCTCGATCTAAAGAAAAACTCTCACAGCATTTGCTCATAAACAATAACCCTGTAATGATATCTCATGAAACTACCTTTCTCGGACTAACAATTCAAGAAAACCTAAAACACTCACATCTCAAATCTCAACAAGAAGCTCAGCAAATCTTGCTATGCACTATACACCCTCAGGTCAAGCTCCAACATCGAGACACTTCGAACAATGTATTTTGCAAATGTGCACTCACACCTAAAATATGAAATAATATTCTGGGGAAATGCCCCTGAAAGCACTCGCACATTTATTATCCAAAAAAGAATATTGTGAACAATGACCAGCACTCATAAGCTGGAGTCTTGCAAACCCTTGTTTAAACTAAGGATTCTTCCTCTATCATGCATGTACATATTTGAAATAGTGGTCTTCACAAAGAAAATTCTCATGGAAAACAAAGACACTTTTACTTTAAATTCTGATGTACACAATTACAACACCTGTCAAAAGGATAACCTACACGTTCCCCACTCTGAAACTACACTTTATCAAAAAAGTACCCTAATAGAGGGCATCACACTTTACAACAAACTAGGCAATGATATCAAAGACATAAACACAATTCATACATTTAAAAGTAAATTGAAAGCTTTCCTGCTTAACAACATGTTTTACAGTGTAAAGGAATTTTCAAATTACATTTCCCTCAAAAAATATAAATAAATACGAATTTCTTATCTCATTAGACTTTCTGTTTCATGTAAACTGTTTCAAGCTGAAGCAAAGAAAAAAGAACTGCATATCACATCCTGTGAAACAGAAGGAGAATAGAAGAAGAAAAAAACTGGTCAAAACTTGCCTCCTCGCCATTTCAAGTTATAAATATAGAATGTACTACTATTATTAAATTTGATGTAGTTGCAAACATAATTGATATATATTATTGATGTAATTATTATTATTATTATTATTATTATTATTATTATTATTATTATTATTATTATTATTATTATTATTATTATTATTATTATTATTATTGTTGTTATTATTATTATTATTGTTATTATTATAAGTAGCATTAAAATAACACATTGAAAATATATATAACAATACGATAACATATTGTATAATATCTTAATCTAACTGTAACAAGTATTGTATTCTAGGCCAATGTCCCCATCTCGATCAGGTTTTGTTCAGTTTCCCTGGTCCTTTGAGCAAATGCTGAGATGGCCCCTTGTTTGCTCCTGAACAGTAATGTAACTTCGCTCTCTCCACCCAAGGCATCATATTGACTCCTCATACACGATTGTAATTGTATATGTGACTCAATAAATAAATAAATAAAAATAAAATAATAATAATAATAATAATAATAATAATAATAATAATAATAATAATAATAATAATAATAATTTTATTTCCAAAAGAATTACATTGACAGTGTACAAAAACCATCACCATAAAAAGAAAAGAAAAAAAAAAAAAAAACAATAAGAAAGAATACCAATTTTGTTTGACTACTCTACATAGTACACTTCAAACCCTCTCTAAGTACTTTATGTACTTGTCAGAGAGGGGTTTTGTTATATTGTGTGCTTGTTTTGTTCTGTTTTTTCTTTTTATCTTTTTTGTATTACCGTTGTTGATTATAGTTCACTCATTTTCAGTACTGTTTGACATGAATTGTTTTTATTGGAATTTAGATTTTTTTCTAAGAAAACTCAACAGGCAGAAAGAAATCATCCAATTATCTAGAATAACAAATAAATTGTAAATAAATAAAAAAATATGTTAGTTGGCAACTTGTTAATATGAAAACTAAGTTATACTTAATTACCATTTTGAAAATTTGTAGTGACAAATCAACAAACAAAACGAAATAAAATTATTATCTAAATTAACAAATCAGGCATATCTAAATTAACAAGTGGCAGCTGACATTAACTTGAGTTAAATTGTCCAATTATAAATCATTGGAAATTAAATAATTGGACTCAAAAACAAAAATTAATCCATACCGTGAACCATTAACGAAACTAAATGAGAGTAACAGGAGCATTATACAATTTTTACAAATTATTATCTTGTGTTATCCGCTGTTTATAATATGAAGATTTATAATAATTAACAACATAGGATCTTGTAAGGACAAAACTCAACAGGCAAAACGAAAACAAAATGATCCACTTATTCTCTAACCTAACAAATAGATTGTAAATAAATAAAACTAGATGGCACTCAACACGCAAAAGAAATCACAATCATCCAATTATTATCTTAACTACACATTAATTGTAAAGCAAAAAAGAAATTAAATAACTAAATTAAAACCAAATAACTGAATGAGTGTAACAGGAACATTATACATTTCTTACAAATTTGAATCTTGTGAAGAGGTAGTTTACTGTATCAGTGAAGATTTAGTTGTAAATAATTAACAAAGTTCCTGAGCTGTCTATTTTCATGTTGTGCCTAGTATCTTGTGTACCATTCTTTTAATTTTTTTTTCAATTCCCTTTTAGATGTAACTTTTAATATTTCATCTGGCATTGAATTCAGCAGTTTTGGAATGGCTGTGTTAAGCATCCTCTCTCCAAATTTATTAAAAGTGTCTGGAAGTATGAAATTGTGTTTTTTCCTAGTTTCATAGCTGTGCCCACTGATTTTTCTGAATTTTTCATTGAAAAAGTTTTTTTGCAGAATTTGAAATTCATACAGTTTTTTAACGGTCATGATTCCATGCATTGCTGCACTCACTTCCAGGGTTAGGTTTGTTCTGCTTATTTTTTCATTAAGGCTTTTAATGCATTTATTTTGCGGGTTCTGAATAATATCAACATGCGATTTTGCTGCAGCTCCCCATACTCCAATTCCATACCTGATCAGAGACTCAATTAATGAGAAGTAAACCAATTTGAAAATTTTATAGGATACGAAATCTTTAATTCTCATTAGTTTCCAAACACATGTTCTGATTTTTTTGCTTTCGCTAATAATAATAATAATAATAATAATAATAATAATAATAATAATAATAATAATAATAATAATAATAATAATAATAATAATAATAATAATAATAATAATAATAATAATAATAATAATAATAATAATAATAATAATAATAATAATAATAATAATAATAATAATAATAATAATAATAATAATAATAATAATAATAATAATAATAATAATAATAATAATAATAATAATAATAATAATAATAATAATAATAATAATAATAATAATAATAATAATAATAATAATAATAATAATATCCCCGTGTGGTGTCGGGGATTTTAGTAGAATAGCACCACGGGACCTCCCCCTGTCGTAGAAGGCGACTAAGCGGAGCAGCTGTCCGCTGTCACTCCCCTAAACATCCCGTCATTCCCACTAACTCTGTGTGTCATTGCTTCCACTTACTTGTGGCACACATCTGTTTTCTGTCCTGTAGGCCAATCTTGTATCGGCCAGCTCTTGTGTTTCCGCCCCGACGCTATTAGGTTGCGAGGGCTAGGGAGTCGTTTCCATTCTACCCTTCTATTCTAACGCTGTCTTCTCTGTCCCCCCTTGTTCCTTCCGTTTCCTTAAGCTGGCGGTAGCTCAAAAACGCTAGGGGAAGGTGACCCTGAAGAAAAAACCCAGGATGGAGGATCTGTCAGGATCAACAGTTACGGTGCAGGGGATCGGAGCCCCAGTACCGGCGGTCGGTGGTGCGCAAGCAGGCCACCGGGCGTCGTCACCCAGCGACTGCAATGCCAGGGGTGCGGATCACTCGGCACCGCTGGCAGATAGTGCTACGAGTGATAGCAAGCTTCGCGGGACTCAAATGGAAGTCTGCGAACCCAGGGTTGAGGGAACCCTCAAAAACCCTCGTCCAGAAAAAAGCCCGGAGTTTAATGCTAAAAGAATGAAAGTTGGAAAATCAACAAACTATGATGACCTGTTCAAGAACACCGCAGCGGTACTAAAGTACCTTACAGTAAAAAGAACTGAAGGAAATTTTGATAAAGTGAGCCCGTTTATAATAGAGAGGAGTATTAGCACCTGCGCTGGATCTGCCGTAAAAGATATACAGAAAACTTCATCTGGACTCTTGGTAGAAACAGTTAATGACAATCAAGGTAAAAAGTTACTAGAATTGAAGAAAATAGGCACTATAGATGTTGAAGTAAGTGCTCACGGCACACTGAATACCTGCAAAGGTGTTGTAGTTTGTAGTGACTTACTAAACTGCAGTGAAGAGGAAATAGTTCAAGAACTAGCTTCTCAAGGAGTCATTGCCTGTCGTAGGCTAACAATGAGGCGGGATGGGCAGATAATTCCTTCTGCGTCCCATGTCCTGACGTTCAAGCGTTGTACGTTACCAGAGAAGATTAAAGCAGGCATTCATCGTCTAACCGTACGAATGTTCATTCCTCAACCAATGCAGTGTTTCCAATGTTTACGATTTGGACATCCAGCATCTAGATGTGCGAGAATCAAAGTATGCCATTGTGGTAAGCCATTTCATAGTGATGATCCATGCCTAGATCCTATCAAATGCATTAATTGCAGTGGAACACATTCATCGAGGTCGAGAGACTGCCCTGTATATAAGCAGGAGGCAGCAATACAACAAGTTAAAGCCAGACAGAAGATCAGCTATCCTGAAGCAAAAAAACTTGTGTGTCCCGAAAATAAAGGAAATATTACATACGTGGAAGCAGTTACTAAAAACACAAATTTACCTTCTTTAGTAGTGAAAGAACTAATGCCTGCAATAACCCGATGCATAGAAAAGTACTTCAACGAAATTCACAATAACAAAATCAACACAGAAGACTTAACCACAAACACTCAAAGTGAAAAGGTAAATGAAAAAGAATCTTCAAGACCCCCACCAAATGAGGCAGACAGAAATCCAGTAGCTGCGCCTGCAGACATACCCAGCAAAGAAGTATCGACAACAGGCTATCGAAGTCGATCGCCTCGTTCTCCTAAGCACACCGAGGACAACTTCCTCAAACAAAAAATGAAATCAATGACCAATGATCAAGACACGACCACTGGCTCTGAGACAAGTTCGATGATAAGTGCTGAAAATAATAATTACCAATCCATCGATCTATGCAAAACCCCGCGTAAGAAGAGAAAGAAGAAAGGATGGCCAAAAGGAAAACCAAGAAAATAAGCAAGATCTACGCATCCTACAACAGAAAAAACCCATTCCAACCATGGAAAATATAATTCAATGGAATATCAACGGATGTATCTCGCATTACTGTGAGCTGAAATTGCTACTGGCCAATCACACACCAATGTGTGTGTGCTTGCAAGAAACTCATTTTAAACCAGAAGACCGTTTCAATTTTAGAGGATATAAAACCTTTCGCAGTGACGTAGAACCTGATAGACGAGCTAGAGGTGGTGTTGCCATATTGATCAGCAATAATCATCCCGCTAGTCGTCTTGATCTCAACACACCTCTACAAGCAGTAGCTGTAACCCTGTACAAGCCATTGAAGATGACGGTATGTTGCATATACTTACCCGATGCCTCATGGCGAAATGAAGATCTACAAGACCTGATCGATCAACTACAGACTCCATTTCTAATTCTAGGCGACTTCAATGCTCACAGTACATGGGGCTGTTCTAGGACAAATGACTCCGGTCGCAGAATCGATGACCTGCTACTTAACAACGAATACGTACTTTTAAACACAGGAGCAAGCACTCATTTTAATGCTAGAAATGGCTCATTCTCAGCCATAGATCTCTCAATATGTAGTCCAAATCTTGCAACTCGGCTGACGTGGAAACCACTGCCAGATCTTCATCAGAGCGATCACTTTCCTCTGTTGATATCATCAAACATGCCAAAGAACACAGTACACTTACCAAAACGTTGGTGTACCAACCGCGCAGACTGGTCCAGCTTCACCAGACATATACCACCAATAAATGTCAGTGGAAACTCCGAGGAAGACGTTACCGATTTTACCAACACTGTCCTATCTTCCGCTGTAAAATACATTCCACAGACCAGTGGCCGCTCATCTAGGATTCCAGTACCATGGTGGAATACGGAGACCAAAGAAGCAATAAGGGAGAAAAGAAAAGCCCTCAATAGATATAGACGTGCACCAACCCAAGACAATCTTATTGCTTTCAAGCGTCTGCGTGCGCTCGCTCGCAGAAAAATACTAACAGCAAAACGATCAAGCTGGGAAAGGTACGTAACCACCATAACTCGGACGACCAAAGTCACGGAAATATGGCAGAAAATCAGGTCAATAGCTGGGAAAAATGTTTTCAGTCCAATAACATGCATTGAACACGAAGGACAACTAATATGCAATCCTGACGAAATAGCCAATGCATTAGCGACCCAATACTCCAAAGCCAGTGGCACAAATAGCTATCCTAAAGACTTTCTCGACAAAAAAGAAAGAAGAAGAACAAGTACTTGACTTTACAACCAATATAGATAAGCCATATGACGCTCTTTTCACATGGAGAGAATTGCAAGACGCCATAAATGCAGCTGGAGACACCGCAGCAGGATCAGACAATATCCCTTACAGCATACTTCGTCGATTACCGAAGAAAATACTGTCCACTCTGCTAAATATATACAATAACATTTGGACACAAAGTAATTACCCCAAAGTCTGGAAAGAAGCGATAGTAATTCCAATTTTAAAGGCAGGCAAGGATCCATTAAATCCTGAAAACTATCGCCCGGTATCGCTGACATGCTGTCTAGGAAAAATCTTGGAAAAAATGGTCAACACCCGGCTAACATGATGTCTCGAAAGAAACAACCTCCTAAACATACACCAGTGCGGATACAGACAACATCACTCTACAATCGATCAGCTAATATATCTAGAAAATGCAATTCAGAATACCTTCATCAAAAGAAAACATATGGTTACCGTATTCTTTGACCTGGAAAAAGCTTTCGATAAGACCTGGCGACATAACATTCTGAGACAACTATATAACTGGCAAATAAGAGGATATCTACCAAAATTCATATCCAGCTTCCTTAGTACCAGATCTTTCAAAGTTCGCGTTGGGCAGTCTATCTCAGAAAGCTACGTACTAGAGAACGGTGTACCGCAAGGCTCTCCATTGAGTGGCACGCTCTTTATCATAGCGATTAACGGGATGTTTGACGGCATAGAAGCGTCAATAGGAAAATGCATGTATGTAGATGACATTGCTATATTTTACTCAGCCAAATCACTGGGAATGGTCAAATTCAAAATGCAAAATGCCATCAATAAATTAGTACAGAACGCAAACAACATTGGTTTCTCATTTACAGCAGCCAAAACGAAATGCGTTCACTTCAGTAGGAAAAGAAAAAGTTACAGAGATCCAGAGCTGACGCTGAATGGTGTTCAACTGACATACAATGAAACGGCAAAATTCCTTGGTTTGATTTTTGATAGGCATTTAACATGGAAACAGCATATAGAATACACCTTGCGTAGATGCAAAACAGCTCTGAATGTAATAAGATGCATTTCCCATATAAATTGGGGAGCAGATCTTACTCCGCCTGTACAAATCCATGGTGATGTCCAAAATAGATTATGGATGTGCAGTGTACTCCTCAGCCAGAAAATCAAGCTTAAGGAAACTAGACCCCGTTCACAATGCAGGCCTCCGATATGCATCTGGCGCGTTCCGCACTAGCCCTTCCTCAAGCCTCTACTGTGAAACCAGCACCATGTCGCTACATCACAGACGACAAACAATGCTACTCAACTATAGATCAAAATTGCTGTCTCTACGGAAACATTTAAACCACTCATTGATGACTCGACCTAAGCTAGTAAATATTTACGATCGAAGACCTTCAGCTACTCGTCCAGCCAACATCCGCGCAATCGAGATAGCCAAATGCTACAACATCGTCCTACCACCAGTTTTGAAATACGAACCATATGAAATTCCAGTTTGGATGTTGAAAATGCCAGAAGTAAGACTCGATACTACCAGTATAAAGAAAACAGAATGCCTTCCCATAGATTTAAAAGTTAGATTTCAATCAGTTCTCGAAGAATACATGGCAAATCACATCATAATCTACACAGATGGTTCAAAAACAAAACATCAGGTTGGAAGCGCATTTGTAACTGAGAACTTGTCGAGGGCTTGGGCGCTTCCACCTGAAGCAAGTGTGTACACTGCCGAATTATATGCAGTATTGCAGTCTTTGCGACACTGTGAAACTCTCGATTCAGGAAGGTTCGTCATCTGCACAGACTCTCTAAGTCTTCTCACTGCAATAGACAGGCGCCAAACTGTAGATCCACTGCTACAAATGATTCTCATAGCATGCCATAAATTAGAACAGCGAGGAGCATCAGTCACGTTTATCTGGTGCCCTGGACACGTGGGTATCCTAGGCAATGAAGAAGCCGATTCTGCAGCACGAAATGCCGGGAACATCCAATCAGAAATGGATATTGAAATACGACCTCAGGATGCAAGAAATGCTGTCTCGAAGTACATCCTCACAGAATGGCAGACCACGTGGAACAGTCTTCACACGAAACTACACCCCATTAAACAAAATATCAGTAAATGGTCACCAAATGTCAGCTACCCTCGACGAGAACAAGTGCGCATAACCCGACTAAGAATAGGCCATGCAAGAATGACTTCTTCATACATGTTAAGAAATGAAGAACAACCCATCTGCAGCTGCGGAAGACTACTGACAGTGAAACATATTCTGACAGACTGCGTAGATCTCTCAAGACTTAGACACAGATGCGGCATGAGAGGCAACATGAAGATAGATCTCGGCACCAACAAGACAGAAACTGACAAAACAATACAGTTCTTGAAAGAAGCCAATCTTTTCTTCAAAATTTAGATATAATATATGATTAAACATAACATCAATCAGTAAAAAGGCTAAAGGCCTTAGATGCCAAGCCTTCAAACTAACAAAATAATAATAATAATAATAATAATAATAATAATAATAATAATAATAATAATAATAATAATAATAATAATAATAATAATAATTGGAGCCCGGAAGTTTGACAAAACGCCTTTTCGTTATTGTTACTGTTTTATGACTTTTAACAGTAGGATTCACTCAACTGTACTTCTGGAGTTGTTTTATTTGATTTTCATTTGGTCCTTTTGCTACTTTGCCTTATTTTTGCCTTTTTCTGCACATTTCCTCATTACTTTTTTTTCCGTCTTGGCACCGATCGCGTTCAAGCTGGATATACACCTGCAAGCCTGGACAACACGAAGAAACGATCATGTTTTGTCTTCATGTGGAAGTAGAGGCTGTATTAAAAATGTAAATTAACTAGTGATGCTTCAGAATGGCACAGACTTTCCCGAATCAGTTTTCTATTTCCTTTGGTCTCGGCTAACTATTCGGGCTTGCCACATACTCTTGTAGCTGCCATCTATAGTCCAAAGTACATATTTAAAAAAGTTCCCAATTATTCCGTTTCCTAACAGTAAAATCGAGTTATTACTTAGAGAATATTAAAGAAGAGTAAAACCTTGTCCTAAATAGCAATTTTCTTTGCAAAATTTGAAGCGATTTTTAAGAAAATGGCATTTAAGCGCTACTGTAAACTCGAAATTTAAAGCTTTTTTAAAAATAAATTTTTTGAGTTTTCGAAAAACTTCATTACAAGTCACTTGAAGCACTTTAACTGGAAACAAATAGTTTTTACAAATTGCTGGAAAAGTACATATTAACGGCGTGAGATATCTTTTTAAAAAACTTACATTTGTGTAATTAAATACCACAAAATGAAATTTACGTCATATTAAATAGTACAATTAGCACTATGCGTTCGAGAAGTTTGAAGAAAAGAATTGGAACCTTTTCTGAAAAAATGGCGTTTGAGCGTTTCTGAAAATACGGAATTTTGAACAAGTTTTCACAGAAATCGGTTGAATTGCCGAGAAACTCTGTCCGACATTATTTAAAGCCCATGTACTCATAAAGAATTATGAGAACAAATAAACGCCAATATAAATATTAAGGACGCGAGAGAAAGTCAAAAAAATAGATTTTTGTAATCTTTGAAAAAGCAAAATAATAGTTAAGGAAGAACGGTACGAATTTGTTTTACTCGTGTTGATGTCTCTTTGAAGTGCTATTGTGGACTCTCTTTTGGATCATGAAATAGCACTTGTGAAAACAAAATTATATTTTTCGTTCTTCGTACTTGTGTAATCGTCAGCACTGAGGATATATCATGTACAGAGAACTGTCCTCAAAAGGGATCGAAGGCCTTACTCAAAAGTTGGATGGGATTCCTCGGAAATTGAAGCCTTTTGACATCAATGAAAATAGTGATGCTACAGAATGGCACAGTCTTTTCCGTTTTAAGTTTTCTATTTCCGTTGGTCTCAGCTATCTATTCGGACTTGCCACATACGTTTGCCATCTGCCGTCTATCGCCGCCCATAGTACATTTAAAAAAGATCTTAATTTTTCGGTTTCCTAGTCCTTTACAGATGAGTTTTGTCTAAAATAAAATTTGTGGGTTACAAAAGTTAATTACATGCCACAGAAGTGTCTTTTGTGGCCAGTTAGATCACAAAATTCAAGAAGTGATGAAAGTCTTAGCGCCCACAGTTATCTCAAGAGGTCACAGCTTCATGAGTTCGCTGAAGAACGATACGACCTTACGCCCGGGGCGTACGCCGCCTCTCCATGTGCGAAAGAAGAAAAGACGTACGAAATACCAGGATATTGGGGTTATCCTGAGCGAGAGATAGTTTGATCGATGAAGATAATGCCCTTAGTTCACTCCACGGAACAGAACGGGAACAATTGTGCTTCTTCGATTTTGGCACTCTCTCATTCATAAGAGAAGCATGCAAACTAGCGGTGTTCTTCATATGGCCTTAAATGGGCAGAGACGGTGCCAATCCGCAGGTGGCTCAGAGGTTTAGGAGGAGGCCGACGAGTAGCACTGCGTCTTGTGCGTTTGAAGAGAATATTGATAGAGAATCGAATGAGTAAGCGCTCGTTCAAATGAATTACTATAAAGAAAAAATATTTTGAAGAAACATTATTTTATACACACATTTGTGGTGAAAACTTTGTTTTCCTTTTTTTGCGGGTGGTGCTATGGCACACTGGCACTTCCCTACAAGTCGCTGCAAACTGCCGCCTTGCCTCACGGCTTTGTTCTTAATGACTCATGCAAGAACTGTTTTTGGAAATTCAGGGGAAATTCAATGAAAATTGGACCCGCGCCATTTTTATATGTATATTTTACTCTATCCGATAAAAAAAATTAAATCCCAAAAAATGGACTATTTTTTGTGCGATTAACAAAAGAGTAACCTCAAATGGCAATTTCAGATGTGGTAGGTAGAACATGGTTGTCTATCTGGTGGCACTCGGTCAACACCACGTAGGTGGTGTTGACTCGGTGCCGTCGGGCACCTGGCGCACGCGCCCTGCAGGGCAGGAAATTTTTTTCTGGTTAATTCATACACTCTACAATTAAATGAAAGTAGTCAATTTAAAATTATCAGACTTTAATTTCAGTATACGTGTAATCAATGCCTCCTACAATGTGCGGGTATAATAAGTATATTGTGCTTTTATCAAATTTGAGTAATTTAACGGACTAATAACTGCACATTGCGACGACGTTGAATCAGCTGAAACTCAACAATGGCGGGCTTCTTCAACAATGAAATATAATATCTAATTTACAAACTAAAACACTGAGTTAGTGATAATGGCTTGTCATGATCAATCATACATGATTGTCATTGGTGGTTATTGTGCAGTATGTTATACTGTGGTCATAGAATGGAAGAATATCCTCATAGTCTTCAATTTTAATACCATACTCTGTGGTCTTACTATAGAGTCTACATAGAATTTGGCAGCTCACCTCAAAACAAATGACAGTGCTCGTGCGCTAGTATAATTGAAAATGTGAGGATCGTTGTCAGAGCCTGGTCAGAGCAGTGTCAGAGGGCGTAGTTCGTAAAATAGTGCTGGTAGATTCCAGGTGTGTATGAACCTCTTCTTTCGTACACCTCCTGAATGGATTTTCGAAATTTTTGGATTTCATAAAAGCCTATTGATCTGTTGTTAATTTGTGACAGGAGTCATTAAATTATACATTTCCAACATGCGGGTTACGACGGCAATAAGAGCATGGATGGTATGTGGATACTTTTAAAATTCACTCAACTCGTAGTTTATATCGTTGTTGAAAATATCAAAAACTTTATTATGAAAATGTTGGGTATTAACAGTAAGTGATGGTGATCAAAGGAATGATTCTTTGTAATAAACTTGTACAACTTGTACTTAGTTCTCAAAGCACAAACAAAGATAGATGAATGGATTTATGTGTTACATTATTGTTGACATATATGTGTTTTTTTTTGTTTCAGACTGTAAAGCCACATGTTCCACTCATAAAATTTCGTAAAGGAGGGCTTCAGGCCAGTGGTAAGGTCAATTGTATTTAAATGTATAGAGATGTGTTAATACATTTCTATTTTAGTGAATTTTTCATAGACCCACGTTTAACAGGAGCTCACGGTGGCCCTAATGTACCTAGTCATGGATCACCATCTGGAGCCCCTCCAGGTCCTGGGAAGACTGTTCAAAAGCCTATAATAGAAGATTATCAGTTACCTCCTAAGTATCGAAGAGCTCCCTTAAGCGAACAAGAAATTGAGTATATCAATGTATGTACTAACAGTGTTCCTGACTTGACACTTGTCTTTACCAGTGTGCTAATGAATTTGAAAGTGCATTATCAGGGAAAAAGCTAAGTTGGAAATTAATACTATGTTTTGCTTTAGTTTCTTGAATTATACAATTTAAATACAAAAAAGTAAAAATATTATTGGTACATGTAAATAGGTAATGTAAATGCGCAAAAATATAACATAATTTAAATACGTTTTTCAATTCTTGTATTTTTATTAAAAGAGTTCCGAGTTGATTTTAAGTTTGCGGTGTCCCAATGCCTTTGGTGTCCTTTACGCCATCGTTCACGAGCACAGAACACATACATACACACATCTGCCAAATGATTAAATGATTTTTAAGATGAGTATTTGTATAAAATGCATTGGGTCAGACTCTAGGATGTTTTATGTTAACGTGAGGGCCAAAGGCACATGCATAGCAGAGCGTCACAGTTCTGCACACATGAACTGGGACACCGCAAACTTACGATTTATGAAGTTCTGATTTAAGTGGACACTTTTGTGAAGCAAACTTTTGGGTTTTCATTTGTTGAATTTTTAGTTTGCTCCATGATAACCCTTTGAAAAATATTAAGCATTTTCTTTAGGAAAGGTTTCTTTCAATTATAATATTAATTTTAATTTATAAATGCATTGGTATTTATGTGCATTGCTTATGTTGTTTAAAGGAAACATTTTTATTCTGTTTCAGAGAGGTGGCCCTGAATGAAATATAGGAACAAATACTCAGTATTTTAGCAGAACTTGAAGTAAATAAGCAAAGAAAAGTGTGAATTGAGAGGTCAGCATTGTGTATTTATTGCAGTTATTATGTTATTTATTCCTTGGAATGTTTAAGTATATTACATGCAAATTATTATTGTAAATAAAAAGCATTGAAGTTTAACTGCAAAGATGTCTTAGTGTGTTTAGTATGTTCTTAAAACAAATCATTCATATTTCATTAAGTCATTCGACAACTTTATATTCCAATCATTCAATATTAATATATAATTATAATTATTATTAATATATAATAATATTTCAAACATTCAATCATATATTTCATTGTTAGCTATAAACTGGCAACCCTTTTAAAGTAGGGAAATGCTTCTG
The DNA here is from genome assembly GCA_038098605.1 of Gryllus longicercus. Lineage (NCBI taxonomy): Eukaryota > Metazoa > Arthropoda > Insecta > Orthoptera > Gryllidae > Gryllus > Gryllus longicercus. The sequence goes on from JAZDUA010000077.1 coordinate 2,220,168, forward strand.
AAATCCATGTAGAGATCAATTGCTGTAAAGTACAAATGGTAATTACTTCAAAAATGTTTATAATTTGAAGATCTTGTATGATACTTAAAATGACTTCACATTTAACTTCTGATGACACTTCATATGCACTCTGTAATATTCATTGACTGTTACTTGGTGTTTCCATGAAAACAAAATTTTTGAATCGGAAGCAAGTTAATACTTAACTATTGTTGGGACAAAAAGTGGTTAGAAAACATAACCAAAATTTCAAATTCTAAATTGTCAACTTATATCTGGGATTATTGATCCACATTTATATCTCATACCTGCATAAGCATACTTTTGAAAACCTTTTGTTTGTGTATTTAACAGAAGCAAAAGATAAAGCTTACTATCTGTTCTTGTGCATGAGAAAGCAGAACCATAATGTAGTTACCACATTTCACCTTGATGTAGGTAATATATGTCAAAGAGCTGAATATTGAAAGAAAGTTGTCATGCAAAACTATCTTAAAATTTTGATAGAGTATGTTTTAGGGATCCCTGATAAATAAAAAACAGTTATTCATTTATTCATAAAAGCCTCTCCTGCCCATTTCTGAACAACACTAGCTCCTAAATCATCTGCAGGAAATTTTGTCAAAATAAGTATTTTACTTTTCATCTTACATAACTTATGGATCTGTGAATTTGAATCGCACACTTTTTTGTTTTGGGGGTTCTGTGAATGAGGATCACACAGAATATTGACTAACAATTCCAGCTAATGAACTAATTAATAATTTTTATTAGAACATGAAAATGAGTGTGATATACCCTAACTGTGCTATGCATCATCTAATTAATACTTTTTTTTAAAAAAAGGTAAATTAGATGTAAAACATCCTAAAGCCACAGATTGAAGTTGAGCCCAATGAAGGTAATTTAGGAGTCTGAAAATTTCATTTCATGGAATTAAGAATATTTTTATTATTAATTTCTCTCGATGTTCATTACCAGTTAATGAAATTAATATTTGAATAAAAGGTTGTCTATCAATAAATTTATGTCGTATACTACATACTTACTAATGTGGCCTTTTATTTATATTTATATTGTTTTGTGCTTAGTGTTTTACATCTTTATTCTGGATCAGATGATCATGGCTAAGCCATCAAAAGCTGCTTGTGAATAAAAATATTGACAACACCTTTTATTCAGATATTTGGAATGTCAACATTACTTTACAAATAAACCAAAGAATTCAGTTCTTAAATACCATTTCATAATTTTAAAACAAAAACTGTAAAACTATAAGGCAAATCCCATCAGTATGTCCCATCACCAAATCTCAAATGATGTAAAGGAAATTGGAACTTATGGTTATTTGTCTAATGCATTACATACCCTGAAATCAAGTTAATTGGCACATAAACATTTGGGGACCAATTGATTTGTGAAGCATCAAGGATGCCTGGGAAGCAAACAAGAATTGTATCAGGTTTTGTGACAACAAAAGCACCAGAACAACTGTCATGTATGCTACTATGTGTGAATGCTTTTTTAAACAGAAATAATTTGTCAAGGTACCATCAATCAACAGTCATTAATTATAATGAAACTAAGTTTGCTTAGTCAGTCTGATGGTGCGTGTGGATGAGACAGGTACACAAAAATATGTTTATACCACGGTTGTCTGTTCAAATCTTCCATAAGACACAATGCTCAGTGTTTGTGGCATGGGGAGCATTCCCAGTCCCACATGTATCACCACTAAACCTTGTCTTGTGACACCTAAACTCTTGTCTAAATCCCTGGATGATGCTGTTGATAGTGTGCTAAGGAGATTTTGTTCACAGCGAGGATCCTAAAACGATGCAAGCACAGAAATGGGCCCAACGGTAACCTCCAACAGTAAAATTATTGGACAGAAGTGGTCGTAAAGCCCAGCTTGGCATAGGAGTTATTTGGACTTTCTTCTGAGTAGATTGATGGAATAGGGATTCTGCGGGAGACTCCAGATGGTACGTGGGCGAGGGAGTGTGACTATAAACAAAACGAATGGATACATTTAACTAACTTAGCTAATGACCAAGGGCATAAACAGACAAAACAAAAATAATTTATTCTCCACAGACCAGGCCGACTTAAGTGGCTCCGGGAATCAGTTGATGTTACAAAAGTGTCTCTGATCAGGGGGCTGTAAGATTCGCTCCCTGACGGAGAAATTTCCACATCAGCTACATAAGTCGAATTCAGTCACTGTCTAGAGGAGGATTGTAGCGGCCGGCTGCTCTGATGGGTAGTTTTCTGTGGTTTCTCCGATCAATACCAGGTGAATGCCAAAGCAGTATCCTAACAAATAGGCCAGGGTCTGTTGACGATCTTTCCTTCTATCCTCACCACTTACATGCACTACACTATCCCACATGTCGTGATGTAATAACTTATTCGAGACACTAATTAAAAATAACTCATTAAACCAGTAAAAAAAATTGACCGCAGGGATCAAGCAGTCCTTTCAAGAATAAGATCTGGGGATTCCAATTTAAACCATCTTTACCTATTGCTGAAATCATCTCCCACGACATGTGAACTTTGAAATACCAAACTTGACCTCGATCACATCTTTAAAGTACGCTCCAGATTCAACCATCAGAGTTCTTTGGATTCAAATATAATGCCATTCTTCGTTCACATTTGAAATTATTACGTGCTTATCCTTATAACTTTTGGGGACAAGATATGTTGTATCAGCATGTTTTTTTGTTTTTTTCTTCTTCGATTTCAGCTGTCATTGAACCTTTCTTTTAAGGGAACTTAATTTTTCTGTCGCTGAGCTCGACCCGGGACTTCCAAAAACACAAGAATACCACTATTCGATAGCTCAACATGCCGATTATAAACTAGTTCTATAGCTGTCTACCACTGAGTCTAACTTTTGCGGTTTTCGCAAATTCTGAAAGTTCAACGAAAATGATGCGCCATTTTTAAGCTAAGGAAAAAAAAATGGAACCGTTTTTGAGAATTTCTTTAAATTGACTATACTTCAAGCAAAAATTACGTGAAATGCACAAATTTGCCGTAGAGCGAAAGTAAAATTACACGAAAACTACTTGTGTTATAAAAAGCTGTATAAGACATTGTATGTACTTTGGCACAACAGTTCTTTTTACAAGCTAAAGCCTAACAGCAGCGTCCTGGCCTTCAGCCATAGGGGTACGTGGGCTAGCTGTGTTCTGGTGTTCTCAACATGAGACGTGAGCTTTCTCATCGTCTCAGCAACAGATACTGGGATATTGCAAGCAAAGTGCATAATTAATTTTTGCCCCGACCGGAAATCGACCGGAGTAAATGAAATTTAGAGAAATTACATTTTGTCTAAGTTCGGGATACGGGCCTCCAAGAATCAATTCATCTACAACTCCACTAGATTTCTTTTGTTTATTTTTTATCGATGATTTGATTGATCGCTTGGTGGAAGAAACAGATATGGAGACGAAAAAGTAACGAAAAATATGCCGTTTACGCGGCGAAGTATTTGGACCACTTGAATCCACGTCACAAATACAGAATTGAAGGCTTTTTTGGGAGCATTGCTTAATATGGCATTAAACAAGAAACCCGAAATTCAAGATTATTTCAGTGCAAACTGATTAAATTATCAGCCTTTTCAGTGAAGTATTTAGCAGAGAGCGCTTTTCTCAGATCTTATGTAACCTTCATGTGGACATTCCAGACAAAGACACGCCAGCATGTTTGATCTGAAGTAATTCTCGTAGAATTAGAAATATTATTTATTATTTGCAAGAAAGATTCCAAAAAATTTGTTCTTAACAAACCCATCTCTGTGGATGAAAGTACAGTGGGGTTTAAAGGGTGATTGTCATTCAAAAATATAACAAAGACAAGCCAACAAAGTGGGGGATCAAAATATTTGTATTGTCGGACTCTAAAAACGGGAATCCTTATGTATTAGAGCCATACTTCGGCGTGCAGACGGTATCATATCTTATTAAGCCTGACGTGCCTCTCACAACAAGAATAACTGTGCACCTTGTGATGAAATACCTTAATTCTGCGGGGGGAGGATATGGTGCGCACGTCTTTACCGATGGATACTACACCAGCCCGCAATTGGTACTTGAGCTACTGGATTTAGGCGTGCACCTTACAGGAACGGTGATGACCACAAGAAAAGGATTTCCAGATGCATACTTAAACCAAAAATATTGAAGAAAGGAGAATCCAAGATGTCTGCAATAGCTTGGAAAGATAAGCGCTTGGTCTGCACACTGAGCACTTACTACAATAATGAAAAAAAAGGCAGTGGTTCGTAAAAGAAAAGTTGATGGATAGCGGATAGAAACTGTAGTTGAAAAACCTGTTGCAATTTGTGAATACAACACATACATGGGGGGGGGGGGGTAGACATGACTTACCAGTACGTCACCTCTTACGCTTTTGGACGGAAAACAAGCAAGTGGCGGAGAAAATTATTTTTATGGTTACTGGATGTCACAATTACCAATGCATTTCGTTTGTACAGGCAGGCCTTTCCTGAGGTAAACATTTCGAAAGAAATTGATTATGCAACTTGTGGGGGATTGGAGACATAACCGAACAAAATCCATGGAGCGCTCATTATCAGACAGCATTTTGGATGAATGCAGGCTGAATTGAAAATTCCATTCACTATGCTCGAAAACAGGAAATCGGGATTGTAGGGTATGCAGCAATAGAAAATATGGTCGCAAGGCAACGAATTTTAATTGTAAATCCTGCCCTGCAGAACCTGCTGTGGACTCAGGAAATTGTTTTGAGAACTTCCACACTGAAAAGGATTTTTAATATTAGATGAAAATGAAAAAAAAATATGTCAAATGTATTTAAGTTTGTGTTGAAAATTTAAAAAAATAAATTGTATCTGTGTTTTTTATTTGTTACCTTAAATTTCAGAGAGAGAAAAATCATGAAAAAAGGGTGTATTTCAAGATCATAAATCACGTACTAAACAATATTTAATAATTTATTCAACAATTTACATCTATCTCTGCTTTATTAGCAAGATAATGTAGAAAAATAACATGAAAGTAATTTCTAGAACAAGAGAAAAACGTAAAAAATGTAAACACTGGCGATACTTTCCCTGTGATGACTAAACAATGTCCGAGCTGACAGGAGTGCGCAGTGCACGAGCGCACCGAGCCCAAGAGCCATTTTCCAATGTCATCCCAGAGATGCCTTCCGACCTGTAGGACTTGGCGTCACTCATAGCCTTACGATCCAATGTGGCGTTGTGATGTGTCATCACTCAGAAGCCTTCCGTGTGCAAAGGTTAATACAATAAACCCGCGATGTCTTGTTTTCACTTTCCCGTATACATACGTAACGCTGCGTAAAATCTATTTCGAGTGTTTTAAACGGAAATACACGTTTTGGGGTGCCCTGATACCGGAAAGTGTATTTTTCTCCTAAACGTCAGTACGTGTGGTGTACGCGTATGTGAACCGCGCTGGCGCCTAAACCATGCGCAGGATTTTTTTCAAATTGAAAAAAGAACTGCCCATTTGGCCTGAGTTAAAGCCCTGCGATTTTGAAAATCGTTCATTAGTTATTGGGGATACTTTGCACGAAGCCCCGGGGATATTTTCAAAGTTTTCTCAAAAATGGCTCAATTTTTTTTCTCTTTAGATTTCTTCTAGAATATACCTGTAGTAAAATACACTTTCTGACAAGTCTGTACCATTCTGTAGCACCAGTAGTTTCGAAATGAAGTAGTTACTAAAATTTCCCTCCAAAGCAGTTTAGAGGCGTAATAGGCGATTTTTGGGTCCGTTCCTACTCAAATTTAAGCGTACGGGCAAACGAAGTGAAATTTTGCAAAACTATTTTCAGTGCACCTATGGGCGGAGAGCAAATGTACTGTGTGGAAACTAGTGGTGCAACAACAACGCATACTTTCTCGCAATATTACAATGTTATCGTTATGTACGTCGGGACGCTCATATATGCTTCATTAATTTCAAACAAATTACCCGAAAACTACTTGTATTACGGATATTGTAACGCGTCGAAAAAGTTTGAAGCAGGGAGAGCGCTGCGTGACCTCGACTGGTGGACTGTGTCATTCAAAATATTCGTTAAACATGAGTCGTAAACAATCGAAATTACTAAAAAATGCTTATCTAACACATAACAAAATGTATATTATTGGTTTCGTCTTTTTACGCTCGTCATAATAGGCTTAAAATGTATAGTTCATTTTGAAAAAAGCAAAGTTATCTCGGTATCTCGTAAAATACAAGTGATAAAATGGAAATGAATACATATATAAACTAACTCCACTCCCACATGCGCTCCCACTCCCACTCCCGCTCCCACTCCCACAATGAAATCTGCATTGCAATAACTTCAACCATTCAAAAATTACAGGAGGTGCTAAAGTTACGTGACTCACTCTGTGTGTATATTTGTGTGTGTATGTGTACATAAATGGAAACACAAGATAATATAAATTATAAACAAGGTAAATTATTGATCATAAAATGCTGTTAAAAATAAAAATATTAAGGTCAATATTTAATAAATATGGTTTTAAATTAAATTAGAGGTACTACACAATGACACGGACTTTTCCGTGTTAGTTTTCTAGTTTTTGGTCTCAGATCTGACCACACTTGCCTGCTACCATCTATTGTCGACCAAAGTACATTTTTTAAAATATTTTTCTGAATTTTTCCACTTCTTAATAGTGGAATCGAATTATTATTTTAAGAATATTAAAGAATAATAAAACTTCGTCATAAATGCCAATTTTATTTGCAAAATTTAATGCGGTTTTTAAGAAAATGACAATTAAGCGCTACAGGAAATTCGAAATTTGAAACACTTTATCACAGGCATTTTTGGAGTTTTCAAAAATTTTCACTTGAAGTCTTTTGAAGCACTTTAAATCACAAATACAATAGTGTTCACAAATGAGTGGAAATATTACCGGCGTGAGATATCTTTCAAAAAAATACATTTGTGTGATTTTTGAAAAAAACAACAAAAAAGAACAACCGAAATGAACTTTACCTCATATTAAAGAGTGCTTTTAGCACTATCCTTTCGAAAAATTTGAAGAAAAAGTTGGAGCCGTTTTTGAGAAAATGGCTTTTGAGCGTATTTGAAAATGCGGAATTTTGAGCTAGTTTTCATACAAAACTGTCGAGGTTTCGAGAAACTTTATCCGACATTATTTACAGAATTTGTGCTCATAAATACAATAATATGAACAGATTGCCTCTAGTGTAAATATTAACGCCGTGAGAAACAAATAAAAAAATTACATTTTTGTAATTTTTGAAAAAACAAAAGATAGATCAATATTTATCAGATAAATCATAATAGATATCATAAAAGATAACCAATATTTGAATTAGAGAAATGAAGTGATTTACCGCTGTTTGAAGTCTGAAGCGTGCATTTTGGCTTCGAGAAGATAATGGGTGCGTAACAAATAGTGGAATTTTTTTAATGTTCATGTTTAGTTGCAGATCCCTTGTTTGGACCAAGCGAGGTGACACCCACTGCAGGGTGTAATTGGTAAGACTTTTTTAATAGAATATTACTGGAATATAGTTTTAATAGAATATATTTTTATAGTTTTAATAGAATATATAGTTTGATGGGAGGCTATGATACCAGCATTTTTTAATTTTCAGATCCTTGTACACAGGCAGCTTTTCAAACTGAAAATGGTAAGTCTCTTGTATGTTTGTAAAATGCAAAAAGAAGTATGCTATTGAAAGCATAATGTATTGGCAATAATTTGTTGTTGATTAATACAGGTTCTAGTGCTGTTGAACATGCTGCTACAGCAAGTGCAGCAGATGCTTATTCTAGCCTTGTGAAAGGTAAATATTTGCTACAATCTTCAAGAATCTCAATTATTACTTTGTTGCATTATTGAAGATGGGATATATTTCAAGTTTGTCTCCATTTTCAGTTCTTTTTCACCCATGTGAGGTGCCACCTCAAGTTTTTATGGACGTTTCTCATGGTATGTTCCTTTCAATATACAGTGATTAGTGCCAATTGAGGGCAAATTATAGTAAATAAAAAACTCTTTTTTTGGTGATTACAGATCCTTGTACTTCTGGACATGTGCAAGAAGCCATTCTGGGAGATGTATCTGCGCCTTCGGTGTGTGGTAAGTGCAAGATATTCCTGTGCTTTCTAATTTCATAATTCTAGATGGTGAATTAAAAGAAACATCTTTCTTTTTGATACAGATTTGTTTTCAGAACATTCATTTGAACACTCATGCCTATTACATTCTGGATTTTAATGCTGATCCTTATTAGATTGTGAATTGTTGTGAGTCGTGAATGCAATGCTTGATTCTATAGCTCAGTTATTAGGACATCTGCCCAGTTATCAGAAGGTCCCGGGCTTGGCTCCTGGTGCAATCATATATTTGCACTTTGACAATCCATTTTCAGAATTAAATTGTAGTGCATAAGCATTGATGGAATTCCAGTATTTGTTAATCATTGTTTTAAAGGTGAATGTACTTTCACAGTGGATCCCATTATAAAAAAGCTAGGCTCTGAACTGTGCATGTGTGAGATTAGCGTGGGTAAATAAAATAATTTTGTCAAATATTTATTGACTAATGAAAAACATTTTTAGGTTGCAACTAGTAAAAGCGGTTCTTTCAAGGCATGCAGAGCATGCTAAAAGCTCAATTTTTTGCACTACTGCTAAAAGTGGGACAATGCTCAAATGTTCTGATAAAACTTTGAAAGTAACAAAGAAAACAAAATACGTTCATGTGACCTAATCAGATAATATTGATCTTAATGTAACAGTACATAATTATGTAATTCGTGTTCTTAATGGCTTAAGTAATTCGCAAAATAAAATGGCACTTTTACCCCTTGTATCATAACTATTTCTTTTACCTGGGCAAATGTGCGATAGTATTTTCATTTGTTTCTTTTCAATTCTGTTCTTATTATTTATTCATAATGCTTGTAATAATGTAGTATTCCATAGTATTAATTTGGCATATCTACAAGCAAATACTAAAGTTGCAATTATGCAGGTGTACTGTTTATTACTTTCTGTAATTCAAAATTGTTATTACTAATGAAATTACGAAATTGTATAATATAAATATGCTCTATAAATACTAGATTTTACTACCCTAATTTGACTTTTTTCTTCCATAATATCCTTATAATTATTATTGTGAATTTTTTAATAAATTAAGGCATGGAAAGTATGGGAGTGAAATTTTAAAGTTCCCGCGTCGCTGGTTTATTTTAAATTTACCGGTTACTTCTTCGCTATTGGCTGTCCGTTTACCCAATAGAAATTATACAGAACAATGTGGTGGCACCGGAAGTTGGGCAAATAAGGCTTTTCCTTTTAACATTGAGTGCCGTCTCTGATATATACTCTTTGGTTTCCGGCCGTGCTTGGCGCGCCATTCCATTGTGAGCGAAACAGTGCAATTCTGAGAGTGCCATTAGTCTTACACGCCTTTTCTGAGTTTTAGTTGTTTCATCATGATTCTATTAATTAGCATGCATTGTGGGAAACTTTTAAGAAGATGTCATAGTTCTGTTGAAACGAAAAACATTGATTCACATGAATTCGAAGTAAAGCTTTTGACGGTGCAGAAAGATCACCCAACACTTCATTTTGACAACTTAACGGTACGAAAAGAAACAATGTTTACATGTGAGGCACTTCATGGTGTCTAGTTATGAGGTTTACAAGTGTTCATGTGAAAGTAGTGTCATAGCTTTTTTAAATATAAAAAGCAAGGACATCAAAATACACTAGTAAAAATATTTTAAGTTTCTGCTGAATTTTATAATTTAATGGCCCTTACAAAGTCAGCGAAAGTTCACAAAAAATCAAAATATTTCTTATCATATTGATCACAATCCAACCAATTTTAGTTTTACTTGTTTTACCCCACCTCAAACTTAAACCCCATTGTACGTCTGCAGTCACAGGAACAACGAACTAAAAGTCTGTAGCAATATCAGTTTCAGATTTACCTCCTCACACTGCCTCGCCATTGGAGATATATGTAATCGATCTTGATTTCCCCATGTGGAAATCAGGAATAACAGATATCATTGGACATTTTGGAACACTATAATTGTAGGTAGTACGTTCTCTTTGTTGGAGCAGTATCGTTCGTTCAGTATTCAGAACTTTATCAGACATTGCTGAACTATACTTGAACTATCAAATATTTTTCCATTGGCTGTGAAGTTGATTTTAAGAAACTGTTAACTAGATATTTAACTTACATGACAGTGATCACACAATTTTTATGCCTCGTCTCCGTTTGAGATTTTTTTTTTTTTTTTTTGCGTGTCATTTGGTGTCCATTAAAAAATATAAAGATGAACAAGTGTTGTGTAATATAGTATAATGTAATAGAATTTCTGCATTATACTGTACTAATACCTCTTTGTTTACATTAGTGTGGTTCCAAGACAATTAGTAACTAGTAGCAGTATAATGAATATGCATGCAGAGGTGTTCTGCTGTATATGCAAGAAGAAATGAAGTATATTTTAAAGTGTCTAACACAAACTTGCTCGGTTATGAATTGATATTATCATTTTCTAGAAGCACGAAAATTAGAACAGAATTGAGCTTGAGCTGTCATTGGAGCTGTGTATATTTGTTGTTTTTTGCTTCTGTTTGACAGATTCATTATGCTTTTCATACAAGATTACCACTTCGATGATGATGAATGACTTTACAGAAATGTTCAAGAAGAAGGATGTCTGATTGTTGCTTCAGCTTTTATGCAGACAATTTGAGCAGTTTTTCAAGAGTAATTTATTTAGTGTAGCATTATACATGCTGTTTGAAAGAGGACAAAGAATTCGTGTATTTCTTTAAATATGTTTTAAAAATTGACAAATACTGAAAATTTTCTTTGAAATAGAATGGATTCTTTAATTGAATATAAGTATTTTTTGCCTTAGGAATTTTGTACTTAAATCAATCAAATTTTTATTATAATCCTTAAAACCATTATTCGAGGTGAATCATTTTTTTTGTATGAATTTGCTAAACTAGGTGTCATTATTTTGGTAGTAGTAGTTTGTTTTTATTTACTTTGAATTTTATTGAATTGAATCTTCTTGTAACGAACATCCAACTTGAAAATCCATTGCTTTATAAAAGATTCAAGCACTTTTTGTCATTTGCATACTCCTGTTCATTTATTTATACTATTTCTTTGATAGATGAGGAGTATCCCTTGCGATTTGGAGTATGCTCCCAAAGGGATACTGGTGTGGCCAATAGGTGCTGCTTTTTGATCTTAGAAAATTCAAATTTCAAGTGAGTATTGAATGAATGCATTTATGTCCAGTTTAACAGAAGTATTGTAAATTGGATAAAATTAAATGCCTTTTCCTTCTGATTCTGATGATCCTGACATTTCCTTTTGATAGGTTTATTTCATTGAACCATATATGTGTAATTCATGATATTTGTTTGGAAGTTGTAATAAATTTAGTGGTGTAATTATTAAATTCAGTACCCAAGACACTTCACATCTAGTGAATTTGCAGATTTATTTATTTTTTCTACATTTTTTAAAACTGACCTGATTAAAACTTATCATAATGGTGTAACTTGCAATATAGATTACTTCTTACTACTAATGACAATGTACACCAATTTTGTGGATGTTTATTACCCAATAACAATGAGATTACAGCAGGCACAACCAGGCACGAGAGGGAGGGAGAATATATTTCTATGACCTCCTAGGTCCCTTTTCCTATCAACTTTATTTACTATGACATATTTCTATTTATGAATAAAACAGACAAGTATAATAAAACTATAAACTTAATGCTACAATTAACAAATTCAATTGACATTATATAGAACTTTTTACAGGTTGTCTGATGTTTTTGAAAGCTTCTTTCCTTAATGTTTTGCATCAGCACCTCAAAATATCACCTTAACAGAACAGGGATATAGAAAAATGATAATATTTATGGAAATAAAATATTATGCACCTTATTAATGAATATGCCAGTTATAACGCTAATGTCATACACCTTTACATCAGTCCTTGAATTTATACTCCAACTTCACTGTCCTAATGTCGTTGTGCTTTCAACTTTTATATCATCAATGACCATATTATATTTTTTATAAAAAGTATTTTACAACTGAAATTGCTTTGTTGTATGCTCTCTATAGAATATGTCCTATTACACAACCACAAAAAATTAAGAAATGTACATGCAATAGTTTTAAAAATATCTGTACCTGAATGTTGAAAAATTTAAGTTTTGGGAAAATACATTTAAAGATTGAGGCATTTTCTGCAGTTACAACCAGGTTAAAATTGTCCTGCCCCATACTCATCACAATTCTGCATTTCATAATCACTTCCTTTTCTCAGCTCTCTTATTGATTCTGACCTCCTTACTGATGTTCTGTATATAATTTTTTTCTGGTTCAATTATCCGTTGGTTGTCAATGTTATTGAGGAAGCGTGGCCTCCGAGCGCCATTTTTAAATCGAATCTTAAAAAGATTTAAAGGTCCAAAAACGTGAAAATATTATATTGGCTTAATCTGCGCACTATTGCGAATCATATTACATAAAGAAATTCGATTTTTTCATCCAATCTCGTCCTTAAATCCATTTTAAACAATTTTCTCAGAAACGGCTTCAAATTTTGTCTTTTATTTTTATCCTCGTATGGAGCAAAGAACTCTAAAGATAGTAGTGATGGTCCTATTTTCGGCACATTCTGTATTTTCGAAAATTGCGGGTCGCAGTTCGAATTTCGCGTGCTTCGTTTCCGGCGTTGCCAGTTTGTAATATAGGAACACTCCAAATTCTGCGAATTCATCCCATTGTTGTCGGTCATGATGACTACTATTTAGATAATATTTTTATGAAACGAAATAGAACGAAGGTAATAAATTTTAACGTAGAACTAACAAACCCACTTCTTTCCTTTAAGACGTTTTAATCATTGATTTTGGTATTAAAAAATTGAAAGCTCACTTCAAATGAAATCAGGGTAGGCTTGTATATAATTATTCTTGCTTCTCTGTATTCTGTTCTGTAAATACTACCACGTGTAAATTTATTCATGTCAGAATTATTCTAATCAGAAATGACTACTCTTCCTGACCATTCAAATAAATGCAGATAAGCGTAACAGGTGATTTGTTTGTATTAGACTTTTTCAAGTTATGAGTTTTTAATTTGGCAGAAATTACAATATTTTAATATTATATAACTAGTGTCAATCTTGCAAGAAAGTATGTGCTGTTGTAACCCCTCTAGTTTTAAGTGTAATAAAGAATATTTCTTTCAAATTACATAATCAGTTATGCAAAATGTTTTTTTAGATGAAAATTAGAACTTATAATGATTATATTTATTATATATTTTATTAACTATGAAATTAATTCCTTGAATCAAATATCAAGAAATAATTTATTAATTAATAAATGAAAATTGAACAAGAAACAATACATTTAGTTATTGAAATCAAGTTCACCCACTCAATTAAAGGCCTTTATCTCCCTTTATACAAACTAAACAATGTTATACTGTTTTAATCGTCTGTCCATAGTATTAAAGCCTGTGTGGAACTTATCTTTTCTTCTCGGTTGTTCATTCTAAAGATCACATACCTTTCTCCATCATAACATCAAGATTCAAGTGCCAAATTCAACTTCTTGAAGTTAATTCTTGATTTCACACACATATTTATGGAATTAAAATATTAACTCATAGACAGTAGTTCAATTTATTTAGAAATACTCTGATCTTGTTGGCAATGTATATACTTTGTTATTAAATACTCCTTGCATATGCTGTGAAAATTTTTTTGCTGATGCACACATTTTTCATACAGTCAAAAAGTATTCTGCCAACTTCCTGATTCTAGAAGCATAGTCGCCTTCATCAGTACATAAACATACGCAGACCAATGTCTAATTAGCTCTCACAAGCTTCGCATATGAATTACAGCCTCAGCCTATTAGTAGTCACAGCCTATTAATAAAAATGTGATGTCTTGTCTCTTCTTTTAAATAATGTTTAACCCTATACAATAAATATTATATACTTTTGCAGTTTATCATTTAAACTTTTGTTTACATATAAATCTTTCTAAAACATGAGCATGCCAATTTATAATGAAATAACTAAATAAACAAATGTGTAATACGAGATATTACAAAACCAACAAGAAAATTTGTCGCAAGGAGAATATAGTCCTTTCCATATTAAGATCTCGGCACTTAAATTAAGTCATCATTACCTATTACAAAAATGATCCCCCCTGACTTGAGAATTATACAATCCTAAACTTGACCTCCATCATATGTTTAAAATAGAACCATCAAAGAGTCATTTGGATTCAAACAAGCTGATGTTCTACATTTATCAAAGGATCAAGTTAATATAATGAACATTTGTAAAGCTATCAATTCATTTACTGACAGTTAACTGCACTGTAAATGGATTCTGCACAAAATATTGATTTAATATTGGATAAAGTATATTGTCAAGTGAATTGTAATAATATTTTTGTAAAATTTTATGATTTCTGGTATCAGACACAATTGTTCTACAATATCTGTAATAGTTGCTTGCAACCAACATGTTGATACAACTGCAAACAAATTAATCAAGACATGTTTTATTACTTAGGGCTATGAGGCCAGTTACAAAATTTTGAGGGAGCAACGGCCTACCCCCTTTTGCGTATGCCTGCAGTGACAGACCATCCCATGTTTTTGAGGTTAGTTAGACACTTTAAAACTGTCATTGGACTTTTTCATGTGACTTTGATTAAACAAATATGCTCCAATTTATCCCAAATTAAATATTAGTATCATGTGTTAGTTTTTTGTTTACTGTGGTACTAGTTTGTGGAGTTCTCTTCTACCTTCTACAACCAATGCTGAAAGTATTTTCCCAAATGAAAAATATTTGGAGGACCCATGACAAAACAGATTGCTATAGACATAATGAAAGGAGTGCTATTTTTATTAAATTAATTTTTTTATAGTAATTAGATCAAGTTATGACAAAAGTTGTATTAAATATTTTAGCATGATGTTAAAGAAAAAAATACTTGTGGAGGAAAATACACAGAAATGACAATTATATTATCCTAGTGTTCACGTATGTCTTCTAATGTTCATTTACAAATAATAAAGTAAAATTTGTGAATTATTAGATTAAATTAGGGTTTGTTTTTAAATTTATTTTTATGCCAACATTATTAAAATGACGTGCATTCAGGTACAAAAAACTAGCTTGACTAATAATTTTGAAATATAACATGACAATGTTAGCACTTCACCATTAACACGAATGATATTCCATTACCAAACAGCAGAGATTTAGTGTCTGATTGTATTGGCGCAACAGCTCATGATGGGGTCAAGGTATACCAGCGGTACCTCGGTGTTGTGGTCATGGGTTAAGGGGTATGTGTGGTTAGCACATAGATATCCCTATACTGTTTTCTGGTTGTCTAAACCTGGGAAGTGAGCTTTGTCACTGTCACACAGCAACAGGCGCTGGGACATTGTTAGGAAAGTGCACCCTATAATCTACCCCTACTGGGAATCAGACTCGGGATCACATCATGGAAAGCAAGCACACTGACCAGTGAGCTACCCATGGGGCAGAAGTCCTACACACGAGCATTAAATTGCTGGCAGAATGTCGTTCAACCTTTTCTTTTGTACTTGGTAAAAATTCAAATGGAAATAGTTAGTTTTGAATACATGTCCTGCAAAGTTTTCCCTCAGGTGAAAGATTTTCAGGCCTGTAATATGTAAAATTTTGCTATAAAATGTACAAAATCATAAAACATTTAAGGAATCATTTAGTGTTGAGTATTTTTTAATTTAATTTATTGTATTTACTATTTTACCTATACATTTACTTGTATTATGGGAAATACTAGATCTTTGAGATTGTCAATAGGAGATTTTTTTTCTGTGGTGATGGCAAGTGCCGGGTCAATTAGGAATTAATTCTCACCACCCTCAACAACCTGCCTTGCTGATATAATGTAAATGTAACTGTGTATGAGTCACTGCACTCAGTGCCTTGGATTTGAAGAAAACATAAGTGCTTCGTAAACCATAAATGATTATGAAGATTTCCAATAAAGGCATCTTATTAGGCAGGAAACCTGCAGTTATGCAAGTGCTTGCGTGTTTGCCAACACTGCACCATGTGCTCAATTCTTGTCAGTACCAAAAAAGCACCTCCTAAAGTATCATATTTTATATTTATTGCTGATTTCATATTATTATTTTTTTAGTTTACTTTCATAAAAAATGATAAAATCTTTGTGACTTGACTGACCTTCTCCCTGCTAATGCTGTTGTCTCAGCAAACATGAAAACTCTTGAAAGACTCACTGTATTAGATTTATAACAATGTTAAATTGAAAGTAGAATGATTGTTTCAGAAAGATGTTAACACGTGTCACACACTGCATTAAGTCACTGCATTAGACACCCTCAATGTAAATGTAATGTATTCAGAAGTAATTTTTGCAATTTACTTTTGCATATGGAAATGTTCTCTTATTCATTGTGCCCATTTTTAATAAATAACTATTCTTCCTTTGCCCTACATTCGAAATTTGAATCTTATTAGTCCAGGTGATTGAAATGTACAGTGAAAAAGTTTTTCCGGAAAGAGACCAGGAAAACTGCTGGTCTGCTGAGACCCCAACATCCGCAAAACAGTCTTGTGCTGCCAATAGTGAGAAACTTGACTCTCTTTCCTTTTGCATTATGCTGTGTATAAATGTTGATTTTTGACACTGAAGCCTTTCTGTACATTCCCAATATCAGTTGATATAACTCTAGAATTGGTTCAAAAGTTTTTCACCTATATATTTAATGAGTTTTGAATTAACTCCCTCTCATTCAGAGGCTCTTTTATTTCTTAGTTCTCTTAAGGAAATTTTTATTTTATTATATTATCTTCCATTGATATTAAATGAATAAGTGATTGCTATCTGTTTATACTCATACTAATTATTTCATTTCTTTCAGAAGTCCAAATTCTTTGTAAGTATTTGAGTCATTTATCTTCTGTTTTTGGATTATAGTTCAATTTATCTCTCCATTTTGTGTACAAAACCCTTAAAATGCTTCCTTGTTTTTCATACACTTCGGGTTATGAGTCATAGGTACTGGTTTTAGTATCTAACCCAACTTTTTCCTTTTTAATTTCCATGCTTCTTATCTTAATATGGAACTTTTTCTTGAATAATCTTCAAGGTTAATGTCTGTTGATTGATTAAGATATTTTAAGTAAGCTGCTTTTTTGGTTATCATTTCTCATATCACCTCATTCTATTTATTTATTGGATCTCTTTCTTCTATTGCACAAGGCTTTGTAAATTACTTTTGTTATAATGGTTTTAATATTTTCTCCTGTATTTATATTCTCACTATCAATGGTCTTGTGTATTTCATTTAAATATTTCTAGTATAAGTATTTTGCATTCTCTTGCGGAAATAAATGCACTATTAACTTCTTCAGGTTTGAATCCCTTTGATTTTCTTTCATATGGGAATGACTATTTTTGAAATAAGAGAAAGTGAACCGAGTTATTATCCTTATTCCTATAAACTCTTATCGTACTTACTTAGATATTTTATCATGTAAAATCACAGTCTACTAATGATTTATAACTTCTCATAGTCCATGCAGTATACTTGTTTATAGATATACTTATATTAATTAAGTCTAATAAATGTATTTGTAATTTTCAAATTGCTTTCCATTATAGTTTAGTACGGCTTTGCCAAAGTTTCCAGTAACACCTTGGACACCTACACTGCCCACTTTAGCATTTAAGTTCCAGTTATCACAACATGTTTATGCCATTTAAAATTTTCCATTTATTTTAATAGAATTCTTAAACCTCATTATCTTTTTCGTTTGGTCAGGATCTCTTTAAATTTAAAAATTGAATAAAATTATTATTTGGAGACAAGTTATAATTCTCTAACTAATTTGGAGAAAAAAGGTCATAATTTCCCATATCAAAAAATTTGTTGCCAACAAAAAGGGGGCGTCAACATGTTTTAAGGCTTCAAAAATGGTAAATCTGCCACTGATTAAAATGTATCCATAAGTAAATTTGTATATTGGAAGGCTTCGAATACGTACGAGTTGTAAGTCACATAATGACTGATTTTGCTTTTCTCCTTTCAATATTCACTTAATTAATTGTGGAATCATTTATAAATAGAATTAGGGAAATTTGCTCTTCATTCAAAATTGTCATATTCCATTCCTCTACTGTTTTTTTACTGTATTTCAATGGGTCTTCCATTTAAGAGGATTGTGATTTGTCCTAGGTTAATATATTATTTTGTAATTGAAAAAAATGAACGTCTATGGAAACTAATTAAATTACAAATTTCACAACTAAATAATTTTTATTTTTTTAAACGCTTAATCATTACTTCATCTTTCTTTCCAGTGAACAATTCTGGTCACTTAACCCTTCAACATGGAACCTAGGTTGGGCACAGAAGCATTCCAAAGGTAGTGCACAAAAGGTAGCAGACCAAAGCGCCACAAAGGCAACCTTCCATCACTATAAAGCGTCGTGCCGGGCTGAGAGCATCAGACAGAGGTGAAATGAATATGCTATTTCAATATGGCATTATGTTTAAAGGGTTAACATTTTTACAAAAAAAAGCCACACAATAATGTAAGTTACTCTTTAATACAACTATACACACATGCAATGTATTTCTGTCAATTAGACCAGTTAGTAACGTGTAATTCATAGGTGACCATTTCAGTATTTTGTTTTCTCTTTCTCGGATAAAGCTAAATTAATTCTTCCTTCAATGTTATAGGTCACAACATGTTTCTTCCATCATGTTGTTAATGTTAAATTACCTGTTGTGGTTTGAATTTAAACTGCACAAAAAGAGAAGTTACACATTCTGAGACCTTCATATGTTGATAAAAATGTTAGTTTTATCAAAACTTTGTTACTAAAACTTTTTCTTTGACTAAGTCTTATTGGACTCTTATTAGGATTTTACTTTGACACAAAATGTTATGTTTTGATTTATTTGCACCTTGTTGTAATATAGTTTTTCGAAACATTTTATGCAAGAAAGCTGAATTCAAATAGTTATAAAGCACTAAATTTATTGAGATAACTCTAAAATTATTTAAATCTTCTGTGCAAGTAATAGTCCTATCTTTGTCATTTTGACATTACAGACAAGATTGGTGCAAGTTCAAGGGACATTTTGTCAAAAAGAATGTAGATTCTTTTTTATTCTTGAAGTGAAATTTTAAGTAGAACAATTTTTTTTTCAGAGTTTAATTTGTGAGAGAATGGTCCATTTCTTTATGTGATAATGAAATGGTAATAATTAATAATAATAGTGTCTAAATGTAAACGTTTAATACACGAGCTGCCCTGTAATATGGGGAGTAGTTCTCAACAACATTTACTTCCAGTGTTGTCAATTACCCAAAAGCATGCAATAAAGGTTTTATTGCCTTTATACAGTTTGTTTCAATGCAAATTAATGGAAAACACTAAAGAAAATTACATTAATATGACAAATGTGTAAAAAAATGCATTAAATATTATTTGGTGTTTCTTTCTTTTCAGGGTGGTAAAAATTTGTGCCGCAAGCTAATATCAGTCATGCAACGTTATGTCCTGGAAACAAACCAACTATGTCGTCCACAGGAAAATAGTGAGGTTTGAGTAAGTTTGTATTCATTTATGTATATTTATATGTTTTAATATATTTTAAAATGCAAGTTAAATGACTTAATTTAGAGTAGACCAACCTGATGATGAGATTAGAAAAAATCAAGACATTGAATAAAAATATGTAATCACTTTGGAAATACATCTGTGCTTTTATTTTAAAGTCATCAGTAGATATTCTTTGTAGTCTAAAATAATAAGGTCTAAGTAATGTATTTTCAAAACATTTAAATGACAATCACCAATTAACAAGAAATAAATTTAAGACATGTAACCTATAATTTGTTCTTACTTGAAAATTCTCAGAACATAAAATTTTCATCTGAAACCCATACTACATCCAAAAAAGTGACTAGATTTGCGTAGTTGAGAAAAAAATTGAGAAGTGTATAATTCAGACTATATATTGTAATGAATAAGAAAATTAAATTTTGTCTTTAAGGGGGAGATTAAAAGAAATATCAAAAATGTTGGTTGTGGGCACTTCTGACAGCATCACATGATTTATGGAGTATATCAAATATTTTTAAAGAAAGGCTTGTTGCAGGTGATTTTTGAAATAAAAAGGAACACAGAAGTATATGAAAACTATCCTTGAAAATTACTACTCTTAAATATGGACTAGAAAAATTAATTGAAATGCTGTGGAAAAATGGAAAACGTTAGTTGTATGGTGCAAAACTGCTGTCTCATTAAGATGTCAATAATTAATGATTTTCATTTAATTTTCATTCACCGATGCTTTAGTAATATATTCTGTCTTTTGTTTAAGAATTTATTATAATTATTTATCTTGTTAAACATTGAAAGTAATTGTTGCAAAATGTTACTTGAAAAATTCTCATTTGTAGAAAGCTTTGCTTGACAAAGCTTGTAAGTTGTGTGTATTTTGAAAATAATTTTAGTGAATCTGCATAGATGTTGCTCTTTCACAAAATAAAAATTTTGTTATCTGTAATACATACTTAAATAAAAATTTATTTTCTTTGGTGTTAATGACATATTAATAATTACACTACATTGGGAATGTTTGAATTCTTGAAGCATAATAATTTATTTTAATGACATTTTGTTACAGCAATCAAGACAGAGTGCAAGAGTGAAGCCTTTATAACCTAATCAAGACAGAGTGCAAGAGTGAAGCCTTTATAACGTTTTTAATCCCAAATGGCTTCTGATAAGAGGTCTGCAAAAACAATCTTCATATTGTTTTATTTGACAATGATTCTCCAAAGAACAAGTTATATTTCCAATGTTCTCCCCATGGAGATACAGTTGAGATACATGCCTTTTACTTCGTAACCTACATTTTTGTTTGTTACATATTTAAGCTGTTCTTTACCACATCTACCTTATTTATAGTCTTTTGCCTACTTTATTTTCAATATTTTCTGTGTTTTCTACAGCTGTAGAATATTTTCCACTATCATGCTTTCTCCCCTGCTATCCTTTCATGCCCTTTTTTTCTTTTCTCTGTTTCCTTCCCCTCTCTCCCATCCCGTCATCCTATAGGACCTGCTACGCACTCTCCCTCATCTCTTTCTGTTGTACCTCAACTCCCTCTCTCTACCACACCCTTCCATTACATGGTGCCATATGTCTTCCTCTCTTTCATATCCTGCATTTCGTTTCCTCCCAGTACTTCCTGCAGCTAACTTCATTACCTAATCTAAATAATGCTATCCTGATCTTACACTTTTCCTTTCATATTCCATTTAGGCTCCGTGATCTATTCCAGTCACTTATTTCTTTGTGAGCGCCATTAAATGCAGAGTTACATGAATTTTCTCAAATGCCACTTGCAATTATAACTTACTATTATTTTCCTTTAAGATTTTCTTCACACCCCAGACTCTCTCTCTAACCATAGGTATCTTTTCTGTTGCATACCCCCCTTCTCTGAAAAAAACCTTGTCTTTCTTCGCCTATACTGACCATTTTCCAGCCTTACCCTTTCTTCCCAACACCATCTTGCTAAATCCCGTCCCCCACTGAGAACCTCCATTGCTTTGTTCCAAGTCTTCTCTCTCATTTCCTCCTGTTTGTCTCTACATCCACCATGTATCCTGGCACACTTCTTTCCAATCCTAAACTCCATCTTAGAAATCTATCTAACCTTCCACCCTCCTTTCCTTCCAACCCCAAATCTCTGCTCCCACATTAAAATGTCCCCCATCAGACTATCAGAAATTTTCTCTCTGTCCCAGTTAGCATTAAAGATTCTTTTGAACATCTTCACACATGTTTCATAACTTTCCCATCTTTTCTTGTTTTTTTTTTGAATCTGCTCCTCTTGTCTTTATGACATATCCTAGATATTTATATTTCTTAACCTGTTTCATATTGGCCCGCATACATAGGCTTTTCCCTTTAAATCTACCATCCCACCTTTGTTACCATGAAATCTGTGGGAAGGAGACTCCACTCCAGTGTTGGAGACATGGTGGGGTATGTATGAAAAACCCTAGTTGTTGCAATATCAACATGTGTACTCGTACATGTATTTGACCAATGCTGTCTACACTTCAGTGTGTGGAAGTAAGTGTAGATTGCTTTGACTTGACTCAAGAGGTTGGTGGCCATTAGTCGAAAATACCTTAAAAGGTTTGCCTCATTGTCTGTGTAATATCACCTAGGCTAAGTGAGATTGTTTAGCTCCTGTCTCTTTTCATACACACCCCACAACTGGAGTTGACTCTCTTTCTTACAGACTTACTGCGTTTTACTACAAATTGTTATCTTACTCTTCTATACACTGATTATCGTGTTTCTATCATTCAATAATTTTTCTAATCTTATTAACACACTGTTATTGCTTCCCACATCTCTTGCCATAATTACAATATCATTTCGTACATTTTGGACCAAATCTTTCTCCTTCTTGTTACTATTTGCCTCTCTCTTGCCCCTTTTTTCAAATGCCCTTTTAATCCCACCAAAAATCGACATTGAACAATGTTGGTCTCAAGGGTCATCATGTCTCACACATTTGTTAGTCTAAGAAACCTGGAATTCTAATACTCTCACCCTCACCCTGCATTTTTTTTGGAAGTAGATTTCTCTCAACCTAACATCCACACTCCCTCCCACTTATCCCCATTTTATCCAAAGTCTCACAGAAGTTCCACCTGTCAATTTTGCCAAATGGAGCTTTCAAATCAATGAACCCCACCACAAGTTTCCCACCATTCTCTTCAGTGGCCCTTCCCATTAAGAAATTTAAGACATACTTTTAGATGTTGCCCTTTCTCTTACTTTTCGTGAAGCTTGTCTTCTCTTTTTCTATCTAATTCCTCAATTAACCTATATTTCAATAAAGAATTAAAATCGGTTCACAGGATTGGTCAATGTGGTTAGAGAACCAATTAGTTATGCAAACGTTTTGAAATATATAATTTCTTTATCAGAGTACAGTGTAAACAATAAACAGTGAATGAGGACAACATACATTACAATAAATTGATTGTTGAATAATTAACACAAATACAACAAAAAGATTTAAAATTATAAACTAGGATAAATAAAACACCAAACATATATATGAAGTACACACCTTACTAATAATCATACAGGTAACGTCTCATTTCAAGCCTCCACACCCAACTCTACATGGAGTTGCTGGAGCACTTAGGTCCATCACGAGACAATTGTGTCGGGCCAAGGCCCAAACGTAATTGAATGAGGACTGGTCAGGAAATATCCTTGTATTATTCTTTCCTTGTATTATCCTTGTATTCCTTGTATTATCCTTGTATTATTCTTGTAATATCCCTGAATTATTCTTTCTCAGTTCTTGTTGTAAAATTCACTCATTACATAATGTTTTGTTTAACATGTAAGAATGAATAGTTAAGATAGATAACCCAATGAAAAAGGCTTTTTGGTACATGGTACCAGAGGAAACATTTCCATCTCCTTTCTCCCTGATGTGAAAATAAAAGGTTGCTCTTGTTAAAATTTTCACAATTATATGGGTATAGTGCAATAATGATTCTTGTTTGTAATTTCTAGAGTGATTTTGAACAGGGGATATTGCATCAACTTACTAAATCACAGCCTTCATAATCAATTAATTCACACAGAATTAAGGATTATTTATAGTTATTAAATATTGCTTCTCATTTGAGGAGAATGCAAATTGTCTTTATCAATTTCGAAAACAAATAAATCTTTGTTTAAAAATATACATGTTTTCATCTTTTTAATATCCTAATTCTCTGCACCCTAAACATGTACTGCACCCCGAACATGTATGTACATGTTCCCGAACAAGCCACATTTTTTTTTAATCTCCATTCCCATGTAATTAATGGTATTTACTGCCTTTACCAGTTCACTGTGTAATAACTGATAGGCAACCCTATATTAATAAATAAACACCTGTTTCAGATATGTACAAGAGGCATTCAAACATTGAAGCCTACTGGAAGAAACCATCCACAGATTCTGCTAAATCCTCAGTATTTGAATATCATCTTTTACTTAAAATAACATTACATTAATTGTTTGAAGTAAATGATCTGTTCATTAAAATACTAGCATAGTGGAGGTGTATTTAATCTTAATATTGTTGCTGATTATTTAAACACAAGGACATATTTAGAAATTAAAAACTCTTGTAAATTTGTAAAAATATTGTTTAAAATGTATTATATAGTAATAAAACATTAATGGAAATGAACCGAAATGTTTGCCATTTTATTCTTTTTAGAATGTAGAATTACCATAATCATCTTATCCGGATTTAAATTTTTTTGATCGAGAATTAAGTATATTCCCTCGGTATAGCATCAGCCTGTGGTATTTTCAAAACTTAATTCAGGTGTATCTTCAAGTAATTCATTATAACGACAATAGATAGCACTAGCGCAAAGGACCGAAAATGAGCGCTATATTTGAACCAATAAATAATATCGACATATTAGTTCCATTGCCGACCTGTAGTAGCGCTAAAAAATTGACTGAAGCGCCACTATAGGTCGGCACTTGTACTAAGGAATGAAGAAACGTGTGAAAATTCTCCCAAAAAAATACTCTTAGTTCCAATGCCGACCTGA
The DNA here is from genome assembly GCA_038098605.1 of Gryllus longicercus. Classification (NCBI taxonomy): domain Eukaryota; kingdom Metazoa; phylum Arthropoda; class Insecta; order Orthoptera; family Gryllidae; genus Gryllus; species Gryllus longicercus. The sequence continues at coordinate 2,244,999 of JAZDUA010000077.1, forward strand.
AGTAGCGCTAGTAACTTGACTGTAGCGCTACTACAGGTCGGCACTTGTACTAAGGAGTGAAGAAACTAGTTAAAATCCTCCAAAAAAATACTCTTAGTTCCAATGCCGACCTGTAGTAGCGCTAGTAATTTGACTGCAGCGCCACTACAGGTCGGCGTTAGAACTATGTCAACCCTTGAGAGATAACAAGGAACGGTGTTGTGGAGTTAGTTCCAATGCCGACCTGTAGTAGCGCTGCAGTCAAATTACTAGCGCTACTACAGGTCGGCATTGGAACTAAGAGTATTTTTTTGGAGGATTTTAACTAGTTTCTTCACTCCTTAGTACAAGTGCCGACCTGTAGTAGCGCTACAGTCAAGTTACTAGCGCTACTTCAGGTCGGCATTGGAACTAAGAGTATTTTTTTGGGAGAATTTTCACACGTTTCTTCATTCCTTAGTACAAGTGCCGACCTGTAGTAGCGCTTCAGTCAATTTTTTAGCGCTACTACAGGTCGGCAATGGAACTAATATGTCGATTTTATTTATTGGTTCAAATATAGCGCTCATTTTTGGTCCTTTGCGCTAGTGCTATCTATTGTCGTTATAATGAATTACTTGAAGATACACCTGAATTAAGTTTTGAAAATACCACAGGCTGATGCTATACCGAGGGAATATACTTAATTCTCGATCAAAGAAATTTAAATCCGGATACGATGAATATGGTAATTCTACATTCTAAAAAGAATAAAATGGCAAACATTTCGGTTCATTTCCATTAATGTTTTATTACTATAGAATACATTTTAAACAATATTTTTACAAATTTACAAGAGTTTTTAATTTCTAAATATGTCCTTGTGTTTAAATAATCAGCAACAATATTAAGATTAAATACACCTCCACTATGCTAGTATTTTACTGAATAGATCATTTACTTCAGACAATAAATATCATGTCATTTTAACTGGAAGACGATATTCAAATATCATTGAACAGGGATAATTAGCATTTTTGCGAATCAGTAGATTTCTTCAATGTAGTTACATGGTTTGAATGCCTCTGGCTCGTAATATCTGAAACAGATGGAATATGAAGCAAGTAAGTAATGGATTAGGGATTAAACATTTTAATATCAACTAAAATTTAGAATTTTCAACAAACAAAACTTTTATTCAAAATCGTTAATCCAGTATGTAACTTGCTTAACACAGTCATTCAAAATTAGAGTAAGTTTCTAATTGCCTTAGGATGTCCAGTTCCAAGTTAATTTTTGAAAAACATTTAACATCTTTGTAGCACAAAAGTGTTAGAACAGAAAATATATTTAAGAAAATCATGTCTAATTAAGTATGTGTTGCTACTGAATTCATACACAGTGAAGTGTATCAGAATGTTTAATATTCTTAATTGAATGAGGAACAAAGTAAAAATCTGGCTTTAATATAAAGTAGGTATATCTGATTTATTCAGAAATATATTTACACTCACACACTCCAGGCTGGAAATCAGAAGAAATTCTACAGATTAAGACATTTTGTTTTTAAATTATTTTTTATTTGATTTCCATATTGACAGCAACATTTGGCTATGAAACTAGTAAATCTACGTGATACGAGTATATTAGTCATAATTGTCACCTTTCCCGCCACGTGATAAACCAGAAGGCTCGGGTTCGAATTCCACTCGGGACGACCAATTCTTTGAAAAATGTAATTAATATTTGCCATGTTATCACTGCAAGCTTGCCCACTCTATTTTTGGGATGAATTAACCAGAGCATCCCAGCAGGGTAATTTACGAAAAAAAAGATTGAAAATATAAATGAAAACAAATCTCACCTGCCCTAAAAGGGGGCTGGAGGCTGAAAGAGAATACAAGGTTGAGGTAGATACACAGGGTAATTTAAGGAATTTTGTTAAGGGTGATTTTATTATTGATAATCTATTTTTATTGCGGATTGTGTTGAAAATTAAACAGCGACTTTATTTCAGTATCTTCATCATGTAATGTTTTAGCATGGAGCAGAAATATTTAAATATTGTTTGGAGTTGAAGTCTTTATGTCAATGAGTACCACCACTTACAATTTACAGGGATTTTGGTGTCATTATTCTGAAATACCAGTACTTCAGGGATATAAGATGAGATATCTAAACATTTGTCAAGAGCAAACAAAAAAGTTCTGCAAGTGCAACCTGCATTGTTGAATTGCCGTGAGTATTGTCTTTTATTTGTGTCAATCAGTTGAATATATTCTGTTGATACGTGTATCAGTGCATCCCCAAATCTGCACAGAATTGCATTCCCTCATTACCACTAGTCTTCAATATTCACCTCAAAAATTCGTTACCTATTTCAATACAGGTTTTTCGACTTTCTAGCTCACAAACCACCCAAGACCCCGTTTTTGCTTACCACAACAAGACTTTGTAATTTGCAGATCTACTATTTTGGAAAAGAAATGGTTTAACTGAAGTTGATAGTGATTGGGAACTCTTCCAGGGCATTGGTGATGAGAAAAGTAACGTGAAAATAATGGTTGATTTTTCCTGGGATGAGTAATGCTTAAATTTTTAAACGAGGTATTATTAGATCATAACATGTGGGTCGTTGAAAGCATTTTCTATTTTAACATTGGCTACTGAGAACCTTCAATTGTTAGCAGTGGCTTTAAGTCATGGTTTAAGTGCTTTAGGTCTCGATAGTTTTCGCCGGGATGGGGTGTAAAGAGAAGTTGTATCAGTCTGTTTTTGAGTCTGATCAGTTTTATATAATGTGTTTGAATGGTTGAGCTACACCCCTTACGAATACGCCACTCTTGGTTTTGCTTTATGGTCAATCTTAGGATATCTGAATAGGGTCAATGCCACAAGTTAATGAGCTACTTTCGACTTTTGTCCAACGCTTCTGCTTCACAGTAGTCTGTAGTCAATTGTTCAAAGTACATTATTATTATTATTATGGCCTTGTCCATTTCACAAAAGTACTATTTATTGTAATGAGTATGTGCTATTCTGGTTTTCCTATTGGTTCAGATAAAGATGATCATCAGTATTTGTGATGACTGTCACACATATTTGATGAATTTTAATGTCGCTTTTTAACTTGCAGGTCATTCGGTGATCAATCTAATTGTTTTACTGTGATGAACTGTAGAGGGACTACGTAAGGACAACACGAACACACCCAACATCCGTGTCCGAAGCGGGGTCAAACCCGTGACAATTCAGCCTTAGTGGCCAGCCACTGGATCAGACGTGTGCATGTGTAAACTTGAAACTTAAGTTTTAAAGCGTGATCCTGTTGTCATAAAGGCTAAGTCATCTGCATATAAATATTTGGTCACATGATGAAAACGGAGAAAGGGTTGGGACTTACACTTTGGGGACAGTGGCGAGGAATGGATTGAAAGTGAAAACACCGATTTGATTTCTTACTTGAAGGACTCATTGGAATTGAGGGAGCTTGGAAAACGTGTGACTTGTATCATTTTTAGTAGTAGGGTAATTCCATGTGAAATAAGCCGAAAAAAGCATGACCCATTCCGATTGGTCTAAAAGTTGTTTGAATGGTTCAATGTGATGTAGAAAAAGCTAGAAGCATCATATTTAGTGCATATGTTTGATCTTTGACATTGTTTTATATTTATTTAAAATTAGCCAAATTTCCGAGCAATTTGGAAGAGCTTTAAAAAAATTAAATTTTTAAATGAAAATCCATTCTAATATCAACAAGTATGTTTCTCCTAGTAGTACATAATTCAAATAACGCAATAAAATATTTATTGCGTTATTTCTTTCTTTGCGTTAAAGAAATAATTCTTTAACGCAATAAAATATTTATTGCGTTAAAGCTTGTATAATTCGCATTCTAGACCAAAGTTTTTACTCCCGAACTCAAAAGTGCATTTTTTTTCAAAACTAAATTTCCAAAATACGTATCCTTCGATTTTCGAGTTTTTTTGTCTGAAAAATTCTAGACACTATATTTTTATTCCTCAAAAAATCAGCGTGTGATTGTGGAAATTTCAAAAGTTACGGATGTTTGAAGTCAAAAAATTTTGTTTCAAATAATTCATTTTTTAAATGTGCATATTTTCCTAGATTATTATTACAAGCTACATTTCTCAATCAACCTTTATGGATAATTAGTTATTGCAACAATATTTCTGATCCTACATTCTGCAAAGATTACGTTAATTCTATCTATAAAAGGTGAGGTATATGAAAATTAACACAAAAGTATATGAAATGTAATCGATCTATAACATCGATATGTCGATAATATAGATCGACACATTTCCTAACCTTACCGATGTGTTTAATGACAATACGGATTATTGAATGCGAGTTTGAATTCATGACAAACGTAAACACGGTTCACCGTGCTAGATGGCTTAAAGTATTCGACTGTTTTGCATAACAATGCAGTTGCTTCTGGCTATTTTGAACAATACTTGTTCAATATTTGTATACAGAAACTAATTTGAAGTGACTAGAACGTAATTAAGAAAAGTAGTTGACTATTAATTGGCTCCAGAGAATCAGTTTCTAAAGGTACGTAGGTTGATCCGGGTGGATCCTGGTTGATTTTATATTATTAAAATGGGGGGTTTGGGGGGCGATAGCCCCCCAATAATAAAAATGTTTAAATAGAAGGTGGGTTGATCCGGAGTTTATGGTGTAGTTCACTGAACCTTCGGTTCACTAATCTCGTGATTCACAAGGTTATAGTTTCACGGTTCACTTCTATCACTGGAGAAAAATCTTGATGGCATTGATTCAAAGAATAAATATATACACAATTTGGTTGATCACAATTTAACTATGTCACTTTTCAAAATTAAGTTATACTTTTTTCCAATTACGAAACATTTTTTCTTCATGACGATACATTTTAAATTTCAATTCACATCTAAAATTTCCCTTCACAACACTCTTTCAAAGCACAAAATTAAGACTTTATCTAGCTGGTTGAAATAGACTTGATTTACTAATAAAACAGCCTCCTAACAACACATTTAGTTGTTACTATGACTACAAAATTATTTACTTCATAATTTGATGAATAGTCATATTGCGAAGAATTTTGTGGCGTGGATTTGTGGGTTTTATTGCCATTTCAAGTCCCTTTTTAATTGTTTTGTGTGTCTACCGAGATGGAAGGTATTAATTCAGAATTTATTTATGATTTGCGCCGAATGGGAAGTTTGAATGTGATTCAGTGGTTTTAAAAATGTGGATTTGCTTGCGTCTCGACGTGTATGTAATGTATGCCAGAAAGAAATGAAGTTTATTGAGAGAAAGGATATAACAGATGGGTTTGAGTGGATTTGTAGAGAAAGAAGCCAGAATGTTCATTGTGTGAAAATGTCTGTACGAAAGGATTCTTGGTTTGAGAGGAGACTTATTAATTTACTGAACTTTAGTTCATAAGAAGTAAAGAGTGTGTATTTTTTCAGATATAAGCAGATTTGGTGATACGTTGATGAATCATTGAAGTTTTTCGTGTTATAAGGATGTTCTACGTAATTAGTGCAGATATGTTACACTCATTTTACTACCATAGTATTTTTAATACTTTAAAAATTCTATAATTTCAGCGATTATGTGAGTTAATTTTTTATATTTTTTCTAATAAAATACTGCTATCTTTGACATATAGTATTTGTTTGAAAAAATAGTCTGGTTGATTTTATATTATTAAAATGGGGGGTTTGGGGGGCGATAGCCCCCCAATAATAAAAATGTTTAAATAGAAAGTGTTAGTGAAATATACTGCGAATTCTAGGGCATATAAAAAAGTGTTAAGTAGATAAGATGCTTTTTTTGGTAATTAAATTTTGGCTTTGAGTAGTAATGATGGTTTAAGTAGCATGTGAGTGTTAAATAGAAATTATAATTCTTGCGATAACATAGTGACCATTACAACATGCGAACAATAAACAAGGATTCAGTTCAGTGAGTCGATTCCCCTCTAGTGAACCGGTTCAGTGAACGACACCATAAACTCCGGATATACCGGTACGTAACCTAATTTAGGTTATTATTATATCTTAAACGGCAAAAAGCTTATCGCCACAATTTGTCGACAACAAAACACTTAGAAAAGAAGGTATCCTCTGTACACCTGCGTTGAAAAAAGGACGAACTATGTCACAAGAAGCGATTGATCAAGTCACTTCATTCTATTTGGACTTAGAAATCAGTCGACAGTTACCTGGAAAGAAGGATTACGTGAGTGTTTATGTAAATGGCGAACGTGAGCACAAACAAAAACGACTGCTTTTGGGCAATTTAAAAGAAATTTTTATCTATTTCAAAGAGAAATATACTGATACGAAAATTTCGTTTTCAAAATTCGCTGAACTGCGACCTAAGGAATGTGTTTTAGCCGGCGCATCAGGCACTCATACAGTGTGTGTATGTACTCAACATTAAAATTTCAAACTCATGTTATTGGGTGCAAAAATATCCTCTCTGGAGTTTCGTGATGCACAATTGAGTACATATACAGATTTTTTACAAAGCTTCAAATGCATTTCACCAACTGAAGATTGCCATTTAATGATATGCCAAAAGTGTCCAGGAACTATTGTACTACAATAAGTTTTAACAAATTTTTTCGAGGAAAATTTGATGGATACAATGACATGTAAACAATGGATACAAGTAGATCGTTGTTCTTTGGAAACAATTGCAATACCTGCAGATGTTTTCATTGAAATATTTTTGGAAAAATTGCAAGATCTATCTCATCACTTTATTGCTAAACAACAATCAGAATTTTTTAGAAAATCAAGAGAAGAAATTCGTGTTGGAGAAGTAATAGCTATTGCCGATTTTTCCGAAAACTATGCCTTTATATTGCAAGACAGTATCCAAAACGTCCATTGGAGTTATACTCAAGCGACGATTCATCCTTTCGCTTGCTATTACCGACCGAGTGAAAGTGAACCTGTCAAGCCCCTAAATTTTGTGATCATCTCGGACGAATTAACCCACAATACCACGGCAGTCCATTACTTCCAAAAACTATTAATACAGTTTTTAAAACCCGAAATTCCATTTTTGAATAAAATAGTTTACATGTCTGATGGTGCCACGGCTCAATATAAAAACAGATATAACATTCTTAATTTGGCACTTCATGAGAAAGATTTTGGAATTTCGGCAGAGTGGCATTTCTTTGCGACAGCGCACGGAAAGGGGCCCAGTGATGGATTAGGGGGCACTCTTAAACGATTAGCAATGCGATATAGCTTACAATCACCTTACGAGAATCAAATTCAAACACCTGAACAACTATATAACTTGGCTAAAGATTTGATTTGATTTATTTACAGTCGCATCAACTACATAGAGTTATTAGCGACTACCTTAATAATACACAATCAGTACAAAATAACACAGTCACTTAGAATTTTACATATATGGTTATATATTGTTATACATTTCAATTTCCTTTACAAAGCAAATTAATTTAATGCACTGTTCTTTGTTATTGAGATCTTTAAGAGAACTTAGTTTGTACTTGTTTCTTGCACTTTCATATTCAGGGCAAACAAACAAATGTTCTACTGAAAGAGGGATCTTGCACACATTTATATATATTATAATCTTTCTAGAATATCTTAATATATATAAATCTCGTGTCACAATGTTTGTCCTCAATGGACTCCTAAACCACTTAACCGATTATAATAAAATTCGCACACCATGTGCAGTTCGATCCAACTTGAAAGATAGGATAGTTTAAATCTCAAATTATAGTCGCAATTTTAATTTATTGCTAATTATTTGTCTGAATAATTGCTAATTAATTGTTGTAATAATTGTAGATAATTGTGACTGTCAAATAATAACAGACAAATAATTAGCAATAAATTAAAATTGCGACTATAATTTGAGATTTAAACTATCCTATCTTTCAAGTTGGATCGAACTGCACATGGTGTGCGAATTTTATTATAATCGGTTAAGTGGTTTAGGAGTCCATTGAGGACAAACATTGTGACACGAGATTTATATATATTAAGAAAGATAAGATTACAACAATCAGCTAGCTGACCCGGCCACGCGTTGCTGTGGCTTTCACCACGAAAGAGACCCTGCGAAAGATACCCCAGAGAATCTGATGGTATCATCGTCAATTATTTGTCTGTTATTATTTGACAGTCACAATTATCTGTTAACTCCAAATGATTCTAACAGATGTCGACACCTTTCGACTGGGTTGAGTAAGTAATCAATAGATGGCGCTGCTATGGTAAAAAATCAGCTCCAAGAATCAGGACAGCAGAAGGTCATGCACAAGAATCTCAAGAACAGTGTAACGAACGTATTCAAGAGAATATCATAAGAACATTGTGACACGAGATTTATATATATTAAGATTATTTAACCTCCATTTAAAATTATTTTGCACTTATTATTTCAATGTGCTATGATAACATGTTTTTCAGTTCCTCTTTCTAATATTTAAACGATTATTATTATTTTCAGTCAAATGCCACCGAAAAAATCTAACCTCAACAACGCGAGCAGCAAAGGGTCACGACGCAAACGTGTTGAAAGAGCTCAGCAATTACCAGAACAAATCGAAACAAGAAATGCAGCTCAAAGAATCAGGACTGCAGAAAGTCGTACACAAGAATCTCAAGAACAGCGTGACGAACGTCTGCAACAGAATATTACGAGAACAAGAGCGGCACGAGATTTATATATATTAAGATTATTTAACCTTCATTTCAAATTATTTTGCACTTATTATTTCAATGTGCTATGATAACATGTTTTTCAGTTCCTCTTTCTAATATTTAAACGATTATTATTATTTTCAGTCAAATGCCACCGAAAAAATCTAACCTCAACAACGCGAGCAGCAAAGGGTCACGACGCAAACGTGTTGAAAGAGCTCAGCAATTACCAGAACAAATCGAAACAAGAAATGCAGCTCAAAGAATCAGGACTGCAGAAAGTCGTACACAAGAATCTCAAGAACAGCGTGACGAACGTCTGCAACAGAATATTACGAGAACAAGAGCGGCACGAGAACGAAACATAGCTACAATACGAGGACTAGAACGACAAAGGCAACGGATCAGCCGCTCATTAACACGTGCATCATTCGTTCGGCTTGCCTTTGAATATGCACCAGATATTAACTACTCGGCGCATTCAAAAATTGCTATCGGTGGAATGGATAAAGTATGTCAATATTGTCAGGCATTGAAATTTCGGAATGAAGCAGCCGGCATGTGCTGCGCATCAGGAAAAGTTGTGCTGTCACCTCTACCCGCTCCGCCGGAGCCTTTATTATCCCTTCTAACTGGCAATTCAGATGATTCCAAATTATTTTTGCGTAAGATACGCAAATTTAATTCTTGCTTCCAAATGACGTCATTTGGGGCAACTAAAATTTGCGATCGTGCATCCGATGGACGTAATTTTGAAACTACATTCAAAATTCAAGGCCAGGTGTACCATAAAATCGGATCACTGATGCCAATGCCTGATAACAATCCGAAATTTCTTCAAATTTATTTTATGGGCGATTGTGAAGAGCGCGTGACGACTCGGTGCCTGTATAATTTTATTGAACAAGCAGAGGAAAGAGCAATTGTGATATTATTGGAAAATTTTTTAGAAGATCACAATCAACTAATTCAATTGATCAAAAGAGTTTCGCCACGACTGCAAAATGACAATTATCAAATCGTCATAAAAGCCGACAAAGTACCATTAGGTGAACATGCTGGTAGATTCAACGCTCCAACTGTTGATGAGGTTGCTGTTATCATGGTTGGTGATCCAGTTGACAAAAGATCTATAAAAATTACACGGCGAGACAACACTGTCAGTACGATTTCGGATCTACACCGTTCATATGACGCACTACAATATCCATTGATATTTTGGCAAAGACAAGATGAATATCACCTTAATATCAAACAGTATGATCCAAATACCGGTAAATTTTACAATTATCTATTTACTTTCTTACTGTATGTATAGATTTTAATTTCGTATTGCATTTAATTTTTTATTTTTTTAGGTGATTACAGAAATAATAAAGTTAGCTCAATGAACTACTACGCACACCGAATAATGGTTAGACAACATCAAGACAATTATATCCTTCGATATCGTCAGCTGTTCCATCAATACATTGTTGGTATGCTAAGGTCGAAAGCGAACGCTTGCGATTCCTTCGATTCAACCAGGCAAAACTACGATCGGAAGAATATATTCACTTACGAGATGCTGTTGCTGGAAACATCGATGGAAATTTAAATCCCATTGACATCGGTAATGTTTTCATTTTACCTTCAAGCTACATCGGCAGTCCACGGAACATGCAGGAATACATACAAGATGCGATGACTTACGTACGTCATTACGGCCGACCGGATTTATTTATTACATTCACATGTAATCCGAATTGGGAAGAGATACAAACTTTACTATTGCCAGAACAACAAGCCATTCATCGTCATGATTTAACTGCACGTGTGTTTAAACAAAAATTGAAATCCTTAATTGATTTTATTGTTAAATATTCAATTTTTGGTATCACACGTTGTTGGCTGTATACGATAGAGTGGCAAAAGCGAGGTTTGCCTCATGCCCACATTTTGGTTTGGCTTAAAGATAGAATCCGTCCTGAAGAAATCGATCAAATAATTTCAGCCGAAATTCCAGACCCATTAATTGATCAAGAATTATTTGATATTGTCACCAAACACATGATCCATGGGCCATGCGGTGCTTTCAACATGACGTCACCGTGCATGGAAAATGGAAAATGTAAAAAAAAATTCCCAAAGCCGTATACGAATGACACGATCACGGATATTGATGGTTATCCAATGTATCGCCGCAGAAGTACTGAGAATGGTGGCCACACATTTACAATGCGACTGCCGAACTTTCCAAATCAAGTTGAGTTTGATAATCAGTGGGTGGTACCATACTCACCACTACTTTCAAAAACTTACAAAGCTCATATCAATGTTGAGCTTTGCAGTTCTGTTAAATCAATTAAGTATATTTGTAAATATGTAAACAAAGGCAGTGATTTGGCCATATTTGAAGTACAAAACATAAATAAAAATGACGAAATAGCACGATACCAAATGGGCAGATACATTAGCAGCAATGAAGCTATTTGGCATATTCTCAGCTTTCCCATCCACGAAAGAGATCCTGCTGTCCAACATCTGGCAATACATCTTGAAAACGGTCAACGTGTATACTTCACTGAAAAAAATGTTCTCCAAAGAGCGTTCGAAGCTCCGAAAACGACTCTAACTGAATTTTTTATATTGTGTCAAAAACCTGATGTTTTTGGCCAATTCGTGAAGACATTGGTGTTTGGTGATGTTCCACGTTATTTCACATGGAACAAATCCAGTAAAAAATGGGAGCCACGGAAACAAGGAAAACCACATCCTTCCATTACAGGCATATTCAAAGCTAAGACATTGGGGAGACTTTACACGGTACATCCAAAGCAACGTGAGTGCTTCTATTTACATTTGTTATTGGTGAATGTTCCCGGACCAACGTCTTTTGGATTTTTACGAACAGTTAATGGTCGAGTATTCAATACATACCAGGATGCATGTCGTGAACTGCAATTGCTAGAAGACGATAACCATTGGGACTTAACGCTTGCTGATGCTGCGTTGACATCAACACCGAATAACATTCGTCAGTTGTTTGCAATTATTTTGACGACATGTTATCCCTCGCAAGCACAAACTTTGTGGGAAAAATATAAAAATTGTATGACAGAAGACATATTGCACCGAATTAGACAAACAAATCAATGTCAAAACATAGATTATACACCAGAGATGTACAATGAAGCATTGGTTTTGATCGAGGATTTATGTGTTCTTATTTCAAATTTACCACTTAATCATTATGGTATGCCATCACCTAATCGTCCAGCCACCTACTTAGTCAATACCGATTTACAACGAGAAAATCAATATAACCATGAAAGCTTAGCAACAATTATCATGAACAGTGAACCATTACTGACAGCAGAACAAACAATTATTTATGATCGGATTATGCTGGCTGTTGCTGCTGAACAAGGCGGTTTTTTTTCTTGGATGCACCCGGTGGAACCGGTAAGACATTTTTAATATCGTTGATTCTTGCCAAAATACGGTCGCAACAAAAAATCGCATTAGCAGTAGCATCGTCAGGCATTGCGGCTACTTTACTGGATGGTGGGCGAACAGCACATTCAACATTCAAGCTGCCATTGGACGTTCATAATAAACCAGATGCAATGTGTAACATCAAAAATAATAGTGGAATAGCTGCAGTATTGCGGAAGAGTTCTATAATAATTTGGGATGAGTGCACAATGGCACACAAATATTCACTTGAAGCATTAAACAGAACTATGCAAGATTTAAACAGCAATAATAAACTTTTCGGTGGTGCTATCTTACTTTTGTCTGGTGACTTCCGGCAGACCTTACCGGTTATACCTCGCTCTACTTTCGCGGATGAGATTAATGCATGTTTGAAACAATCATTCTTATGGCGAAGTGTTGAAACACTTCGATTGACCATAAATATGCGAGTACAATTGCAAAATGATCCATCAGCACAAATATTTTCCGAACAACTACTAGATATTGGGAACGGTAAAATAGAACTGCAACCAAATACGCAATGCATTAAACTACCAGACAATTTTTGCACTGTTGTTCAGGATAAAAATGAATTGATTCAGAGTATTTTCCCGGATATACAGAATAATTATTTGAATCATGAATGGCTTAGTCAACGGGCGATTTTGGCAGCCAAAAACGTTGATGTTGACGAAATTAACTTCCAGATACAACAGTTATTACCAGGCGATATGATGTCTTTTAAATCAATCGATACTGTTGTTGATGAAAATGAAAGTGTAAATTTTCCGATTGAATTTTTAAATTCATTAGATATCCCTGGAATGCCACCACATAATCTTCGATTAAAGATTGGTTCCCCTATTATTCTCCTCCGTAATTTGAATCCACCTCAATTATGTAACGGTACGCGTTTGGTCATCAAAAAGATCACCGGAAACATTCTTGAAGCAACCATTTTGGCTGGGAAGTTTAAAGGAAAAGTGGTCCTGCTGCCACATATTCCGATGATACCATCAGATTCTACCATACCCTTCAAAAGGCTACAGTTTCCAATTCGTTTAGCTTTCGTCATTTCTATAAATAAATCTCAAGGTCAAACAATGTCCATTTGTGGTTTAGATTTGGAAAATCCATGTTTTTCTCTTGGGCAACTATATGTTGCGTGTTCACGTGTTGGGAAACCGTCTAATCTATTTGTGTTAGCTAAAGACAGGTTAACCAAAAACATTGTGCACCGATTGGTGTTAAATTAAATTGAATTTGAAAGTATTTATAATTGAATAGTACTTATATTTGTTATACAAATTAAATGGAAATAATAAATCTGATAAATTTTTATTTTGTACCTATTGATTTCTGCTTAATATCAAGTGTAAGAACATTTTAATTAATTGTGTTCAACGTACTTCCCCTTCAAATCTCAATCCAGTGAATTTGTATACCAACATCAATATTTTCGTCTTTATTGGTAAATAATTTCATTGTACTAAAGGGTTATAGTAGTAGAAAGTCAAATAAGGAGATCACCATATTTTTTACAAATACCATCTGTGTGAAAAAGCATAGTGGACTCCGTGACTGATGTTCTCTTATTGTTCCTCTTAGATTGTTTACTATAATGTAATATAACAAAAACTTTAGCCACAGCAACGCGTGGCCGGGTCAGCTAGTTTGTTTATAATATTACAATACATTATTATAATATTTTTTATTATTTTCTTTTTTAATTAAATAGGATTTCTACTGAATGTATACAACTGCAAGAACATAAAATTGATGAAACCATAACTTTGACTGATCGTTTTTGTTGGAAAAGTGATCCAGCTTTGTGGTCTATTAATGAAGCTACACGTGATCATGTTGCCAAGCATGGGTTCGAACAAAACAAAAACGTCGACTTTTCTAAATTAAGAAAAGAGTACAATGATGGCAAAGTTTGTTACTTAACGTCGAATATGTTTGAGTATACGCACATCAGTAAAGAAAAAAATGCTTCGCAAGTGGCTTGTTTACTCTGAGAGCAATGGAACTGTTTTCTGCGGTGTTTGTCTATTGTTTTCAAGCAATTCAGAAGTAAGAACAAAATTATCATCGGAGGGATTCAATGATTGGAAAAATGCGCATACTAACTTAAAAGAACATGAGAATTCTACATGTCATAGAAACTGTACGTCCGCATTGAAAAATAGACAGTGGACTGAAAACCAAGTGAATAAGCAGCTGCTTGAACAAGTTGAAACCGAGGCAACTTATTGGAGGAATGTTCTTGAGCGTGTCATTTTAGTAATAAAAAGTCTTGTTTCAAAAGGTCTTCCTTTGAGAGGACATGTCGGAAAGTTTGGAAATAATCAAAATGGTAATTACATGATGTTGCTTGAGTTAATTTCGAAATATGACCACTTCTTAGCAGATCACATACAAACATTTGGTAACTGCGGAAAAGGAAATACATCGTATTTATCCACCACGACGGTTGAAGAACTAATAGGTATATTAGCTAAAGCAGTTAAAGATGAGATTCTCCGAAACATTCGAAGTGCCAAGTATTTTTCCATAATTGTGGACTCGACACCAGACATAGCACACGTGGATCAACTCGCTAAAGTTATTAGACATGTGGGAAAAGATGGTACACCAAAAGTCATTTTTGGAATTTCTTCCAAACACAGGTCATAAATCAAAGGAGATGTTCGACGCTGAATGCAATTTTATGGAGATTAACGAACTAAACATTAATAATTGTCGTGGTCAGTCCTACGACAACGCGTCAAATATATCCGGTGACGGGTCTATCCGGACACAGGTCTTCAAGCCCGTATGAAAGATGTAAATGCTCTAATTGAATCCATCCCCTGTTCTTCTCATTCTTTAAATTTAGTTGGTACAAATGCAGCTGAATCATGCACTGAAGCATGTACTTATTTTCTTCTTCTACAAAATTTATATAATTTCTTTAGTGCATCTACATCAAGGTGGGACATACTTCAAAATTAAGTAGATGAAGGATCCAGTACACCCTCTTTGAAAAGTCTTTCAATTAGGCATTGGTCAGCTCGAGATGATGCATGTCAGGCTCTAAAACATCGTTGGCAAAATGTTTTAGATGCCCTTCAAATTATATCTGATGATTCTACGCAAAAACCGTCAACGCGTGCGGAAGCTAAAGGTCTTATTGTTGCTTTAAATCGACTTACAACTGCTATTATGACCGAGGTTTGGGGATTCATTTTAGACCGCTTGAATGCGTCAAACAAACAATTGCAAAAAGTCGATATCGATTTAAGTTCCGTGGTTGGTATTTACACTTCGCTTGTAGAACTTTTAAAAACGAAGAGACAATTTTGAACTTTTCGAAGAAAGGTTAAGAAGCTATAGCGCGAGAATACTGAAACGTACGAATCGGAAAACAAAGGAAAAGGAAACAAATGCAATGTGATGAAACTAACGAGAATGCAGCAGAACTGACCGCACGAGACAAGTTTAAAATCGACACTTATTTGGTTATTGTTGATAAATTACTTGCAGAATTGAATAAGAGACTTGAACCGTATAAAGATGCACATGACAAATTTAAGGCTGTCATTGAAATAGAAAAATTATCTTTGATAGATTTGGAAAAAGCAGCGATGTTTTTATGTTCACAATTTCTCCAATATCTTGAAGAATAGCTTTTTCTGAGCTTATACATTTAAGTTCGTATTTAAAAATCCTTGACGAAGATGTTAAGCCAACGAATCCTGCAGCTTTATTAAAGTGGTTACGGAAAGAAGAATTAGAATGTAGTTATCCTAACGTTGACATGGCACTTCGAATCTTTTTATGTATTCCGGTGGCCAATTGCACAGCAGAACGTTCATTTTCTTGTTTAAAAAGGATTAAATATTATTTGCATTCTACAATGACATAGTATCGACTGAACTCTTTAGCGTTATTGTGTATCGAAGAAAATTATCTCAGCGTTTTAGATTATACTATAATTATTGATGAATTTGCTCACCAAAAGGCACGTCGCAAAATTTTACATCAATAGACAAATTAGCTATAATTAATACAACGTTTTTTCAACTGTATAAAAAACCCCATCCAAAAATTTAAATGTTATATTCCTTGTATATAATGGTAAATCGAAAATTATAAAAACTGTTACAATGTCGTAATATTCTAATCGTTCAGTTGTTGTAAATAAAAATCTATCATATTAATATTTAATACAAGCTATTTATTTGTCTACTTCATTAGAGTATACCTTATGGTTTCAGAAGTATATGAATCTGAAAGTAAGGCCCGTTGACGATAGAAAACATGTTGCAATTCTAGTTGTCATGTTTTAGTTTCCTTTTAATGTTAACGTTTTAGTATTAAAACGTTAATAATGTTGAACGTAATTTGCTATGGAGATACGTTTATATCCAAAATTAGCTAATCCAAAAAATGTATTTAATTTATGAAAACAATGTGCAAAATGTAATCTTACTTTTAAAGTTAAAACGTTCAAATTAATGAAGAATTGTTACTGAAACGTTACAATTTGAAATGTAACATTAATTTTAGACAGGGGGCGGCAAATTTGATGTGCCTACAGGCGGCAAAAATATTAATCCGCCTCTGGCTGCTACTGGAAGAGCCGGCATAATAATGCATAATAACCTGAGTATCACGAAACACAAGAGAATGAAATACGGGTTTGTATGACTATAAGTGGGCAATATGAGAATTTATAGCTGCTATTCTTCATCAAATGATACGCTAGAAAAAATTCAGAAAGATACCGATGAGATGGAGTCTAGCTTGAAAACGCCTATGAGCGAGGTATTAGTGGTAGGCGATGTCAATGGTAAGTCGTCCGAATGGGGAGAATCGCGCTCCGATAAAAGATGAACTATCATATGTGAATTCATTGCAAGAGATGATCTGATCATCTTAAATACAAGGGACGAGTACACCTTTCAATGTGGAGCCGCATCATCTATTTTGGATTTGACAATAAGCTCCACCAAGCTAGCTAAAGGCATCGCTGATTGGTCAGTGCTCGACGAAGAAACCCTGAGTGACCATCGGTACATAGGATATTCGGCTCCATTAACGGAGGGGCCGCAACATGTCAAAATGCGATATAAGGGAAGAGCACCTTGGAATCCCACAAAACTGAATGAAGACAAGGCAAAACGCTCCTTGGAAGAATCCAGGTTGCTGGTTAACATGGGTTGGACGAAAGAGGCGGAAACGCTCGTGGATATGGAAGGGGCAACGGAGGAAATAGTGGCAGCAGCTTGCGACGCATCCATGCCTAGACGTATATGTCCGAGCAGGAAACAGCAAATGTATTGGTGGACATCAGAAATAGCTGAACTCCGAAGGAACTGTATTAAGGCAAGGAGAATAGTGACAAGGGGCAAGATGAATTTGCACCTCAGGGAACAGTATAAAGACCTGTCCAAACGGCTTAAGAGAGAAATAAAAAAGACGTAAGGGCAGATGCTGGAAAGAGCTCTTAGATAAGATAGATAACGACCCATGGGGCATGGCTTATAAAATAGTAAGTAAGAAATTCAGGATGGTCTGGAAGATACCTGGTTTGAATGATCCACAATGGATGCGGAAAGCTATTAGGGACCTCTTTCCCACTAGAGATTCCTGGACGAGACAAAGACAGAGCGACTTCACGGTTAACGCAACAGACTACTTCACGTTAAACGAACTGAGGAAAGCGGCGAAAAGCATGAAAGCTGGGAAGGCCCCAGGTTTCGATGGAATTCCCTGTGAAATACTAAAAATAATGGCACAGGAGTATCCGGAATGCCTTTTGTCAATCTATAACCGCTGCCTTGACGATGAGAAATTTTTCAAGACGTGGAAGAGACAAAAGCTGATACTCCTCCGAAAGGGCAATAGGCCGGTAGATCAGACGTCATCATACAGACCACTGTGCCTCCTTGATACATGGGCAAGCTGCTTGAGGGTTTAATACTAGGCTTGAGGGGCTCACATGCTTTTTTCACAGGCAATATGGATTTCGGAGAGGCCTCTCAACGACGGATGCCATCCTTAAAGTAATCGATAACGCAGACGCAGCCAGAAGAGGAGTCGGCAAGGAGAAGGGATTCTGCGCGCTCGTGGCAACTGACATTAGAAACGCCTTCAACTCCGCTGGGTGGAAGGACATTATAGAAGTGTTAGTTAACAAGATGATTCCAAAATATCTCATAAGGATTACTGACGACTACCTCCATTAAAGGACGATAACTTATGTGGAGAGTATCAGGATAGAAGAGAATGTGACGTGCGGTGTTCCTCAAGGGTCCAGACTTGGGCCAATTTTATTGAATGTCCTGTATGATGACATTCTAAGCATTGACCTGTCGAAAAATACGCAGCTCATAGGCTACGATGATACGCTAATAAGAAGCCACAGCGATGATATTAAACTCCTCGAATTGAGAGTGAACGAAGCGCTGTTTAGGGTTAAAAGATGGTTAGATAGACGACACATACAATGGCAGTGCAAAAAACCGAAGTTGTCTTAATCACCGACCGGAGGGCCTTTCACTACCCAGACCTCCGATTGAGAGGGAAGAGAATCAACTGGAAGCGCCAGATACGATATTTAGGAGTCTAAATTGACTCAGCTTCGGGGCTCACATAAATGTGACGGCAGAAAAGGCGGCGAGGACAGGAGCTAACATCGCAAGAATGCTACCGAACGTCGGTGGACCGAGAAAAGCCAAGAGAAGAATATCTGGCATAGTTCACTCACAGTTGTATGCTGCTCCAGTCTACGCGGGTTCGCTGGAGAAGCAGTCTATCAGACACAAGTACACCCAAGTACAAAGACGAATGGCCTTGAGGGTGGCGTGTGCCTATCACACAGTGTCTACTTGCGCAGTGCTGGTGTTGGCCAGTACACCACCTATCGATTTAATAGCAATAGAAAGAAAGAGGACGTACCTCGCCTTGAAGGAAGCACAACAAGCAGACAGTCATCTCCCTCCCAAGCAAATTGAGAGTATTAAAGCAGAAGCAAGAAGTTGCTCCTTGAAGAATGGCAAGAAAGATGGGGTGGGGATGTGAAAGGCAGATGGACTCATAAATTGATTATCAACAGTCAAATTATTATCTTTAATTACTCCCAAGTCGCATTTTCCAAAATAGTATTATCTAGCACATAATTACTATCAATCTCATGCAACGAAGAAGTTTACATTTATTGATATTAAGATTTAATAATTTATTGGAACACCTCAAATGTAATCTATCCAAATCGTTCTGCAGTCTAAATGAGTGAGTTTGGTCAGAGATCATTCGCCAAAATTTACAGTCATCTGCAAGAAGACTAAAATTAGAATACTGAGAAACTTTGCATATTGATGAATAACAAAAATAGCCATGGGCTCCAAAATCAAAAATTGATATTCCTGGATTAATTTAAATGAACTCAAGGGTCTCTGAATTTGAAATGGATGTTTTGAGTTTTGGAAGTACTTTACATGAAGCCTCAGCAACATTTTCAAAATTTTCTCTAAAATGGCTCCAATTGTTTTGAATAAACATTGTCCTTGAATAGCATAAGGACAGTAATTTTGTGTGTAATATAGGCAATTTTTAATTTATTTAAAGCTGTTAATTTCTCAAAAAACACTCCAAATGTTTTCTTTAGAGTGCTCGTGGTCTGCAATAATAGCATAACACGTAAAATTCGAATTTTCCGTAAATGCACTCTCCAGAATTGCAGATTAGTCAACATTCCAGCAGCATGTCTTATAGTACAGTTTTCCATCAACAAATGACGAACGTATGAAAGAAAGATTGATGCATTTCGACACAAAGTTGTAGTTTCAAACTCGCTTATTTCAACATTTGATATTTTTGAGTTGTCACTATTGCAGCCCATGAGCATGTTTTGCCTTAAACAAAATCTGTTCTAAAAAATCATCTCTTGAAAAAATTGTTCATGACGTTTTTTACTGTAATTTGTAATAGAAATTAATGCAATTTATAAGATACATATTTTCTTGAAAATATATAATCTGAAAAAAATGAGTATTTTCATATTATTAGTGCTTGAAATTAATGTATTTTTTCAAAAATGTACATTTTTTAAAAAGGTAGTTTCCATGTAATTTGTGCTTGAAATTAACGCAACTTACAAAAAAACACATTCTCCAGAACCACCCTTTCCTTTTTATTTTCTTCCATAGATAAAACAAATGATGCTTAAAAGAATAGCCCAGGCCTCATTTTCAGTGATCTCTGAATTTTCCGCAATTGCAAATTTAGAAAGAATGCTAGAAAGTATGTGCTGTTGTAGCACCACTAGTTATTTACTTATTTGCATGCAACCAGTCAAAAACAGCTTAATTTATTTTTTCTCCACTTCTCATATGTGATGTATTAATTGATGACAAAATAAGATCTTAACATAACGGCTAGCATTTGAGAAAGTTCAGGTTTTTTGGGTGTGTTATAAAGTTAAAAAGTTAATGACATGTAAATGCGTTAAATTTTAAATTGGAATGTAATGGTACGTAAGTTAGCTTCATGTAAAGTACTTCCAAAACTCAAAACATCCATTCCAAATTCAGAGACTCTCAAGTTCATTTAAATTAATCCAAAAATATCAATTTTTGATTTGGAGCCATGGCTATTTTTGGTATTCATCAATATGCAATGTTTTTCAGTATTCTAATTTTAGTCTTCTTGCAGATGACTGTAAATTTTGGTGAATGATCTCTGACCAAACTCGCTCATTTAGACTGCAGGACGATTTGGATCGATAACATTTGAGGTGTTCCAATAACTCATTAAATCTTAATAACAATAAATGTAAACTTCTTCGTTGCAAGAGATTGATAGTAGTTATGTGCTAGATAATAATATTTTGGAAAATGCAAATTGGGAGTAATTAATGATAATAAATTGACTTTTGATAACCGTATTAATTTTATTATTAATAGCTCATTGAAGATGCTTGGATTTGTAAAATGAAATACTATAAAATTTAAATCAATTAAAACAATAACATAATTCTTAAGTTAAAACAAAATAGAAGTACTGCTCAGTAGTTTGGTCTCCTTATACATTTTTAAATATTAAAAAAATTTAACGACATCAACATGTTTTTTTTACTTATGCAGCATTTAAAGTACATTTAACAAACCCAAGATATTCTCATGATTATTCTGAAAATGCAAATCTACAAACGTGATACAAATGACCTTATATTTATGTACAAATTGCTGCCAGGTAGAATAAACTTTGCAGTGTTGAAAGACTTGTTTTGAAACTTATAATAATCCATATAATGTAAGATTTAATATGCTTCTGAAGGAATTTAATTGTTGAACTATTATTATGTATTCTTCTGCTATACCACATTTTCCTATAAATGTTAATAAATTTTTGCCTGCAGAAGATCTATCTACAAACTTGAACTGCTTTTTATGAACAGTGTTGTTATGAATATAATTGATCATATTGACTGATAATGTATGTGTATTTATTATGGATCTATTTATGTCATTAACTAATTTTTCTATTATATATCTATTTTTTGTAGACTTCTTTTATATTATGCATTCAGCTGTAGACTCAGGATTATAATTATTAAATTTCTAAGTTCTATTTACAGTATTGGGCCTGTGAGGCTGTTGTAAAATTGTATTAAACAAATAAATTTTGGAGAAAATTGGTTGTGGTACTAGCTTTAACCATGTGTACCCATGCAGGAACACGTGTCGTCAAGCAATTTTTTCGGTGTGAAGGACCCACAAACACGGATTCTGACTGCACATGTTAAAAAAAGTTATTTACTATACATAGGAATAAGATTAAAGAACCGGATAAGGATCACTTTTTTGTCACCCGGGCTTTGCAATAAGTTTTTTTGCCAAAAATTTGTTGTTTTACAGTGCATTGTTACAATTAATTTTCTTCTAACAAGTAGTCAAGAAATTTAAAATGTGTGGTTTGTGGGAATTGATTCGAAATTCAACCAATGTTTTAACATTTGTTCTAACCTTGTCAAATAACGTGATCCCCTCACTTTTTATTTTTGAAAGAATTTTTATTTTTAGTCTTTCCAGTGGAGTTTTCAAGCCTGAAGAAGCTTGGAAAAATTTTGAAAACTTTCATAAAAACTCTCTGAAATGTTTAATGAATAAAGGCTTTGTGCTTGTCCATTAATAATATTATTCACCTATAAAAAATAAAGAGGTCTGTAAAGAACACATTTTCCCCCCTTCAGTTAAAAGGTGGCAAAGTGAAGGAGAAAATTGAATAAACGTCAGGCAGGATATTGTTATTATTTTGATCAAGTTTATCATCACAGAAAATCCTTTTCCCCTTTGGGGACATGCTCACCATTTTACACTGCTATCCCATCCCATCCACTCATCCAATTTTTTTGACTTGTAATGTTTGAGAAATCCACCATCTGTTTCAGCAAATAATCTGCCCATCAGTAACTGGCATTTGCCAGTGGAGCAAATGGGCAAACATCATCTAGTCTTCAATGAATGTGTTGAGTTGTGAGCACTGAAGGCAGGAAAAGTCACAGCTTTCAAGAGGCAGAGTTCAGATAATATTCAATGATGACAAGAAATAAAAACAAACATAATTACAATTCTCTCGTATACAGCGGAATTACATGAAGCAAGAAGGGACAAGGTCCACATTACATTTTTGGGAAATAATTTTTGATTTCCTTTTCCAAGAGCACACGTATCTGTTGCTCTTTTCTGATTGGCGATTATTCTTCTCAAAATTAACATTTTAACTGGTTTTCAATAACACTTTTATTGTTGGAAATTTTCCCTAAGTTATTGTTTCCATTAAAGAGTTTCAATAAAAATCTAACAACTTCATAAAATAATTTCCTGCGTTCTTATGTCAATTCATCAACCCAGTACAATAGAATCCCAATTTAACATTTTTCCATATTTAACATTAACTTCTGTAAGTCCTGAAGATGCCTGCAAGTAATGAATGCAATTATGTTTTTGATTTAACGTCATTAGCTTTGATGCACAATCTGCATTTAACGTTATATTTTTTCGATATTTGTCTCCATATTTTTCCTTTCTGAATTGGAAACCAATCCCAAATATGTCATCCGATGTTATCTGCCATGCAGCGCTGCCAATTGTTGGCTAACCACTAATCGTTGCAATGATCTATATTCAGGTGGTGTTATACCAAGTTTGATGATCTGAATCAGGTTGTGATGTAGTGGGAGCATTCGTCATCTACATAAATTTCCCACTCGCAGTTAGAACTTCACAATATTGTGCTTCAATTATGTATGAGACTGTCCATAAAATTACATAAGCAAATTTACAGTATTTTGAATACCACTCTCCCCTCCTAAATAATTATATATTGTTTAAACAAGACCCCCCACAATTGACAATAAGTAAAATACATTTTAAAGAAGAAAAAAGTTCTATTAGTTTTACTTGTGTTCTATGTTAAAAATGTATGTAATGAAAGTCAGAAATAGATGGTGATGCAGTCTGCATGCAACAATAAGATTGGGGACAATTTTTGAAGGAAGCTAAGACGAAAAATTTTCTGGTAATACGTGTTCACATGCTCCCATCGTAGATTACACATGCGCCCCGAGTCTACTGCACTCATTTAATTTGATTAAAGGGAAAAAAATTCTTTGTACTCTAACAGATTTAATGAAAAAATTGATGAAATCATAAATTAATTTATTATAACAATTTATATATTGCAACTTTTTAATTTATTCATTTAATTAGGTATTATTTTAAAGTTTTAGTTTTAGTAGTTTTACTGTTTCAGCAAATGTTGAAAAATTTTAAACATGAACATCAGTATTATGTAACACAGCTTAATGCTGGGGCTAAACCCCTACCCTCCTTACATAATTTGTAATGATCCCTACGATAAAAATCAAGTATTCTTTAAAAATAAAATCGATACTTCATGGTTAATTTTTA
Organism: Gryllus longicercus; assembly: GCA_038098605.1. Taxonomy (NCBI): domain Eukaryota; kingdom Metazoa; phylum Arthropoda; class Insecta; order Orthoptera; family Gryllidae; genus Gryllus; species Gryllus longicercus. The sequence goes on from JAZDUA010000077.1 coordinate 2,269,102, forward strand.
CTTGCTTCTTCAAAGAATACACCAAACTACCATTTAATGTAAGAATAATAACAAAAACAAAAAAAGTAATTTTTTCGCAAAACAAACTTTGGGTGTGATTTGCCTTTATTATTCTGAACACCTCCATTGCATTACTATTATATTAACTTTATTATATTTCTATATTTTGAAGTAACTTGTGAAATGCAAAATATAGTATTCCTACTGCAAAGAAATAGTTTGTAAATATTTTTTTTTTTGTTCTTACAATATTTCTAGCAATTGACACGAGAAAATTTGTCATAGAAAATATATTTCAATATAAAAGGAACAATCCAATAAATTGCAGAACATTACAGATAACTCATCAAATACAAGAGAGAACTATAATATCACATTCTCAATAACACAAGTCTTGCACCATTTCTTAGTTTTCTAGACCCTACATTTGTTATTCTTTCATAAAAAGATATTATTCAAAATGAAATCTCTAGAAGTCTTGAAGGTTTCAATACACCTTAGGTGTTTTCTAAAAATTAATTTGGAATGATGTTTAATGCTAATGCAACATTCTAAATCTTTTATAGATTCTAAGAACCTTTCCTTAATAAAACCAAAAGCAAGTTTCTTACAAAACAGTTTGTTCAACAGATGTATTTACATTGTTTTAACAAAGAAGAGGATGGAAAGCATTCTTGCGAGACGTACGCCCTAGTTCCTCCCGGCTAGAGTTGCTGGAGAATGTTCGAGTTGGACCCTACAAGGTGGCTGTTTAAGCAAGTTTCACTGTGCAAAGAAATGAATAATTTACTTTATTGAAGAACAAAGCAAATATAATTAGAAAACTGTACAGGAACAAAATAAAAAAAAATTATGAAGATTATTAAAAAAATGAATTATTATAATTATTAAAATTCTTATAATGATTGCTAATAAAATAAAGAGAGTGAATGAATGAATAAAGGGCAATAATAATAATAATAATAATAATAATAATAATAATAATAATAAACAAAGTGGAAACCAGAATATTTCACAAATTATATTTGCCTGCATTTCAGAAATGCTCAGGGCTAACAACAATTTATTTCATCCCAACATTCATCAGAGAAAATTAAGGATGAAATGGGTTTGCATTCTCAAAACATAGCATTAATTTATAACTAGTAATGCTACAGAATGGCACACACTTTCTCATACTTGGTAGTTTTCTAACCTCTTAGGTCTCAGCTAGTTTTTCAGTTTTGCCCCACCATTTTTCAGGTGCCATTCATTGCTGCCCAAAGTACATTTTTTCACATTTTATCAAATTTTCTCTCCACTATTGGTAGAACTGAATTACAACTAAGAATAATATAGAAGAGTAAACCCACACCCTATATTAGATTTGTGTTGAAAAATTTGGGAGCCAATTTTAAGAAAATGTTTATTCATAAAAATGCGAAATTTGAAGCTCTTTTTCACAGAAAACTTTTGCGTTTTCAAGAAATTTCATTGGAAATTATTTGATACTTCTACTCACAAATGCAATAATGTTTGCAAACTGCTGGTAATGTAAATATGAACGGCTTGAGTATACTTCAAAAAGACATGCGTAATTGTTGAAAAAACAAAAGAATACATCAGCATGCACTTATGTCCTGTTATTCAGTTCATTTGGTGCTATCCATTAAAAAAACTGAAAAAAATGATGAACTGTTAGCAAGGAAATGTCATTTGAGCATATTTGAAAATAAGGACTTTCAACCTCATTTTTAGAGAAAACTTTTGAGTTATCAAGATACTTTGTAAGTTTCTTGTTCTTCATTGACACTACTGGAGGCACCAGTAACACTTTTGTTACTGATCAATAAATGTAGATCTGAAAGAAAAAATCATTGCTGTTGCCTCTTCTGGTATAGTAGCAACAGTACTAAAAGGTGGAAGAACAGCAGAGTCTACTTCAATTTGCTTTTGAACCCAACTTTTATAGAACAAGCAACATGTAACATTAGTAAGAATAGTTCTATTGCAATGATTTTTCGTGATTCAGTATTGATTATCTGGGCTGAGTACACCATGAGCTATAGAGGCCACATAGAAGCTGTTGACAGAATGTTACGGGAGATATTACTCGCACAACTTTTCTTGAATGATGGTTTGAAGAAAGGCGGATAGAGTGGGGGTTATTAGTTATGAAAACGGCCATTAGATTTTATGAAACAATGCCAATCTCTGGAGAATCACTCATGCCTTTACAACTTTCTCAATAATTTGCGTTCCAATTTTCTGAAGAGTTCAAGGTATCTCCTGTGATGGATATGTGCTTCAGTCATTTCTTTAGATTTTTTGAGAAAATGTAGAACAGATGTTCTAAATTTCAACAGAAAATAGTTTCTATTTCACCCCAGTGAAGATGTGTTTGGAACGTTGTCATCAGTGCTCACCACGAGATTTTGTCTCCAACTGCTTATTGTGCCAAAGAGGGGGAAGCAAGGTCATCATTCAAGAAAAGTTGCGCGAGTAATACAATCATCTTCCAAATTAATGGGAAGAGTTACTGATGTATTTTCTGGTGACTTCTGGCAAACCTTACCTGTTATTGCCAAAGGCACTAGAGCTGATACAATTAAAGTAAGGTTAAAGACATCCCCAATTTGACAGAATGTTAAAATAATGACTCTCAGTACAAGTATGAGGACTATGTTAACTGATGACTCAGATTCTGCGCAATTTGCATCATTGCTTCTCACAGTTGGTAGCGATTCACTTACCGTTACTAAGATCTACTAGTGGATTATTGGTATGGTCATGCGTTTCACACTCACTATTGATGACTGAATACAGAAGATATATGAGGATGTGCAAACAATGCTGTATAAGGCTCATTCATGGTTTTGTGAAAGTTATACTGTCACCAAAAAATAATGTGTTCGAGGAAATTAATCATCAAATTCTACAACCCTTTCAAGCAGAAACACGAGCAGATCGATCAATTGACACTTTTCTGAATGATGACAAGAGTGGTTTCATTCAGACATTTTGTAAGAGTTTGTTACAATTTGTCTCCTCAAAATCTGCATATTTTGAATTTATGTGCTTTTAAAACAAATGAAATGATATATGTAAAGAATAATTTCATAGTTTTTGTTGAATTCAAAGGGAAAGTGCAATTATTAAACTAAATACCTTTAAAAATATTAACTAATCAAATAAATATTCATCAATTATTTATTTTACAATTTTTATTAATAATCTGATCAAAGAGGCTTTAACCCTAGAAGTATTGATAGGTCCAATAGACCAGATTTGAATTTTTTTTATAAATCCCTTCATGTGTCCATAATATCAATAAATGCTTTAATGACTTCATATTTTTAGAGACCAATTTAATTACCAATCATGAATCTTAATGAATTAATAATGTTCTTGCCGATAGATTCTGAAACACTGAGGGTTGTTTGGATTAACTAGACCTGAGTTTCTTAAGTCTTTATTAAAACAAATTACAGTAAGAGGAAATGAATTCTTATTACAGGTAAACATAAGACTTAATGTTGAAATTAAAAAAGAAAACATGTTTAGAAAGAAGTGAATACAATAACAAGTGAGTTTCACTAAATAATTTTGTGTTGTTATGACACACACACTGAATGTTCCTTTATTCACTATTAACAAGTAATTTTAATTTATTGTGCATAATATTACTCTAACACTTTTGAATCAGTGTCTGACAATAAGTCATAATGAGAAAGAAAAACTAGATTTTAAACAAAGAAATTGAACTTAGTAAAAATGTCAGTGACATAGATTGGAACTCGCATGATAGTGATACTACATGCCATCAGATAGAGATGGTGAAGTAGATAAGTCGATTCTCAATAATGCTGCATTTGACTGAAGAAACGAAGGTGAAAAATTAATTAAAATATTCCAGAACATATCAGTCAACAAAAATTATTCAAAAAATGCCGAGAGGCACTCAGTCCCAGACCATCAACCACAGAGACATTATCAGAACATGGTTCTTGCATAGTGCTGCAGGACCAAGCACTTATGCGAAGTGAGAAACAGATGATATAGAATTTGCATTAGATGTTTTTTCGTAATATATTTTTTTAGTATGTAAATTAACAAAAACAGAAGGTGAATATGTTTTTACGCGGAAGGTTGGGTTGAGAAGATCTCTGTGTGTTGAAGACCTGAGATCTCTGTGTGTTGTGATTATCATATGTATATATACATACATTGAAAATTGAAGGTATAAAATTATTACGCAGAACTGAAGACACCGGAAAAGTGTTCAGACATACAATAAGTAGGAACTGATTTTATGAGTTCTTAGATTTGATGATACTGCATGACATCTACATAGATCTGCTGACTATTTGGAACCAATACAAAATATCTTAATCATGAGGATTATCTGAATAACAATTTCAAAAAACTAAAATTAACTAATTCAGAATATTTTTACAAGTATGTACATATTAAATTCAACTTTTGAAAGTGAAAAATAAAGCCCATGACATTTTGGTCAGTAAGTTGAGTGAGACAATGCAATATGCAAACTAAATTTTTGCGATATCCGTTGTACTAAATGTTATGTTGCATAAATGCGAAAAGCATTAGGAATTATTGTAATGTGAAATTACATTCGCTCCATTATTTAAATAAACTTTATCAAATTCAGTATATCTTTGACATGGGCTCAGAAAGTTTAAAATTAATTCAGTATTTGTTTCAAACAAAAATGAAATGAATAGTGGAGATCATACAATTGTACATTTTGATCTATATTTATCATCAGACTCAAACCAATCAATATAATATATCATAAGCATACAGGTAATTACATATTCAATTTATTCTCAGGACTTCTTGAACTAATAGAACACATTTAGGTAAATATGAAGAACAGTCCAAAATTAATATATTTTCTTCCACTGAAAATTAAGATTTTTGACTATTAGTACATCAAAGGTAAAAGGCAATTGATGCATTTCTCTATTTAGCAGTTCAAATTCTTTTTATGTAAGAAAATGGTTATGGATTTGGTTTGACTGTTTCTAGCCTCATTTGTCTTTTGAACATATTTCTCCATACCTTCAGAAAAAGGAAATAAATTTGATTAAATGAGTTTAAATTTCCCACTTGAACAGAAAATATACATAGTGTCCTCTGCCACTGGGGTTCAGAATTACTAAAATTTATCACTCGCAAGAATTATAATATTCCAAATTTATATTTATCTGGATAATATATGTGTTTTTCTTTCTCTTCCACATTTAGCAGAAAACATTAGCAGTATTCAATTTATTTTACTTACGATACATTTTAAAATTTCTGATCAGATTCAACAAGAAATCTTTATTCTCATTATATACTAGCATTCTTCTTTGGGTAAGCCATATCCGTAAAATATGAATGCTCTTTCTTGACTGCCTCGTTTCGTTTAACAATATGCGGATTACTCTGGGGGAAAAAATGACATGTTTGATAAAGGAACGTATTTACATGGTTGACCACAAGCAATTTTAAATAATTTCAAAAATATGCTACACCGTTGACGTATCAATTTTTGATCTAGAAAAAACACTGATTTCAGGTAATCAGACTTCAATTTTCTGCTAGGTTTCCAAAACATATTGCTGCTTAATAATTACACATTTTTTTCCCTATAAAAAGCATACATACACATACCTTTTGCTGTCAAAGATAAATTCTTGTTTATATATGTTGAATACAGTGTATAATAATTGAAAGACCTAATGGGGTAATTCACTTTACAGTGAATTGGGGTGTAATATTTAATTGTTCTTGAATTTCTAGGCCAATTTTAATGAAATGTTGCACAATAAACATAAAATCAGAAAACATCAAACCTGGTTTCATCATTATGCCAACTATCCCAATAAATCTAACTACTCACAGTATCTCTTTTTTTCAATCAAAATTCATTTTCTTCAGTATTCTGCACAAAGAAGATGATGCTTTTATAAAATATACATTGTAACCTCATACGAAGTACAAATGTACACACCCATACGTTAAGCATTACCTACGTGAGCTTTTTGGTGGATGAATGAACATCCTTCCCAAAATCTACCTGGTCTCTAAAAAGTTATTGTTTCTCTTTGGGGTCATTACCATTAACCACAGGTTTTCCCTCCTCATTATCTTTCAGTACCGACTTTAGTGTTTAAAGCATACTAAGAAGTGGGTATATAGTAAGTTACTCTGGAGACATTTGTAATCTTAATTGATTCAGTTGTGACTTCAATATTAGACCCAACAATATAAATTCAAAAATGTTCAGTTACCACATGCATCTGAGTCCACATGTACAGTTTTTAACGAAGAATTTGATGAAGTTCATGAAAGTAATACTAATAGTGAAGTAAATTTAGTGCAGCAAGAATCTCACCCTTAAAGCAAAAATTTAAGATTTATTATATTTCATAAACATCTTACCTCAAATAAATATGATACTTCACATTAAAGTTCGGAGTCCACCTTGGTTACTTTCGTTTTCATATTTTACTTTCAAAATACCAAAATACAGTAACCACATTACGTCTTGCTGTTTGGTTAATATTCGTTTTTAACGAGATTTTTATGCGCAACTTTGCCACACTTACCCGGCATAGTACCAAATGCATGGTTTAAACATAAAAAAATAATGCGATGAAAGTATTGCACCAAAATGCAATGAATACTTGCCAACTATAGTACGCTCGCCTGAGCCCGCATTGTTCGTTGCGAACTCCGCAGCTTCGAATTTAACGAAAAATGAATGCAGGTGATGCCAACTTCAGCTACAAAAAGTTTACTATGGCGAATATGTGCCAACACATAGGGAGTTTGATTCACGGTTGACTCCTACTGAATTCAAGTTAGTTGTAATAAAAAGGCACTACACCAATGTTAGTACCACGGGCGATTTTTGTAAATTTGGTTACACACGGTCACAGAAAGCATTTGAGGTTGAAAACAAGACAAGTTAATTGTTACGGAGAAGCTGAATTGCTTATGTTACATGGGGGAGATTTTATTTGTTTATTGACTAACTTGGAGAATTCTTTGGCAACTATCTAAAAAAAATCACACTGCCTGCAGCATTGCCGGAGGAATAAATAATATTCTAATAGCAATTTACGTAACAAGGGTGCGAAACAGGTGATTCTCGCACGAGTCGAGTTTGTCACACGAGACTATCATTTTACATGAAATGAAAAGTAACACCACTTCCGGTTATAAACATTTCGTGAGTTGCGATTATGGACAATAACTCCGTAATTATTCACGAATAGCCTTGAAGCTAGTAATTTGTTGCGTCGTTGTTGAAGTAACGTATCTCTTGCACGCTTGTTGGGGGTAGAGGGGTTTCAATGTAGAAATCCTCCGTTCCTAACTTTGTCAAGCCTCGTCACGTCGCAGTCAGTGCCTTTCGTTCCTTTAGGGGAAAGGGGCTCGGAGCCGTTAGATCCCGGGGTTCCTAGTCGGTCCACCAACTAGGAACCCGCGAAGCTCGAGTTCACTTAACGTCCGTGACTTCGCGGAGCGTAGCAAACGGATTCGGCTAGCTACTTCGGCGTTGCAACTTGCCGGTGTAACAACATGGTATTCAAGACGTAATCACATATTAAAAGATACATTGTCAGTCATGAAAACAATTAAATTTCTTATTTACTACATTTAATTAAAATAAAGATTTCCATCCTTCGTTAATATTTTTCTTTATTTGTATAATCATAACATAGTTTTTGATAATTTTCTTTTCTTTGAAACAACAAGTGTATTGTATAATTTTTTGTATGAATGATTGGATACTATTTTGTGAAACTTACTTGTTTTAAACTTGTGTTGTCTTTGTACCATGACTCAGTTTTTGTTTTCGTTATAAGCTTACTTAAACTGCACCCGAGCACCCGAACTACTAAAATTGTCAAAACATGTGGATGACTTCAATTTTGTAATAGTGTAATAATAATTACAAAATTGAAGTCATACACATTTTTTGACAATTTTAGTAGTTTTCGCTCAATTTTGCGAACAATATGTGCATTCCTCTACCAGTGTGCTGTTGTTTAATATGACACAAAGTTCATTTTGAGGTATTATTTGTTTTTTTTGTTTAAATTACACAAACATAACGGTTTTGACATATCTCTTACGCCTTTAATATGCACATTTCCAGATATTTGTGTACATTAATAAATTAGTGAGTGGAAGGGCTTCAAATACTTTTCAATAACTTTTTCGAAAACTCAATAGTTTTCCGTGAAAGGGAGATTCAAATTTCGCATTGACAGTAGCGCACGAACACCATTTTCATATAAACCGCTCCAAATATAGCAACGAATATATTCCTGTAGGACGAGGTTTTACTCTTCTATAATATTCTTAATGTAATATATTAGTTCGACTATTAAAAAACATAAAAATTGAGAAAATTTCAAATAAATGTACTTTGGGCGGCGATAAATGGCATCAGGCAAGAGTATGTAGCAAGTCCGAATAAATAGCCCAGGCAAAAGAAAATAGAAAACGAGTACGATAAAGTCTGTACCATATGTAGCACCACTAGTTTCAATATATGAAAATTTTTCGCAAACGTTTGTATGAATTAAAGGCAATTTCAAAACATGGGTTTCTCATGAACGAATCAAAACTTTTTCTTAATTTGTTAATAGGATACTAGAAAATACGCTTATAACAATGATGAAAGTCTGATTTTCATTGAGCTCTGATTGTTTAATAATGTTTTAAGTTACAAATAATGCTAGAAAGTATGTGCTGTAGAAGCACCATTGATTTTTAATTACACTATTTACAAATGAGATTTTAAAACATTTTACAAAACACAAGGACGTAGAATTATTTAATTTCGAAAGTTATTCGACGACGAAGAAAGACTGACGGGTGAGGAAAGCATAGCCATATCAAGCGACGGATTCATAGTTTGATAATTTGGCTGCCCTGAGAAGAAATCATCTTTAGCCACCGTAGCGGACTTATTATCAAATGTTACACGTGTCAGATCGTAGAGAAATCTTTTGGAGTGGAAAATGATGAGAGATGGATTATTATGGACGGTATAATATATGAGATGGATTACAGGGTGGTATGAGAAACCAACAATGCCTGAAGCTCATGGGGAGAAAAACATTAAGAGGAACTCATCTGCAGCCTTCTTCTCGGCTCATAGTTGGGCAATGCTTGGAGCCCATGAGAGGCAGGCTACAGATTTATTTAGTTTTATAAAATGGAAATAATTGAGAAATGCGAATAAGAAAACGAAAGGATTTTGTCGTAACTTTTATTAATAAGGACAAAGCGCACCTGTGCTACAACATCTGCGAAGCAACAAAGCTCGACGTGCTTCGCGAGGAGCTGTGAACGCGAGTAGTCGTGCGGCGCGAGGGACGGGGGCGTGGCCGCTAGATGGAGAGGCACTGCGTGGGGTGCGACAGCAAGTCCATCGTGGGCAGCCATTCCTCGTCGGGCCCCATGCCAGCCGCCTGCAGCTGATCCCGCACCTGCGACAAGCACACTCATTGCTCATTGCTCCTCGGAGCACAACTTCAAAACAAAAGTTATCGAGGACGATGTTACAGCAAGAGAAGAAATGAATTATTATAACTATTACAAAACTATTACAAGCCGACCTGGATTACCGAAACGGCTAGACCGTGTGCTGACTCTGTCTTAAGGGTCACGAGTTCGAGACCCGCCTTGGGAATGGTTGTTTGTTTCTGGTCTTTCATGTATGAGTGTTGACATGGAAGACCTTGTGAGTCTGTTGACCACAGTCTGAGGAGCCCGCAAGTGTGTCTTGTGAAAAGGTTAATATGTGTCCCCATGAGGGACAATTGCTTAAAAGTGTTTGATTTAAACAGTGTTTGCAAAGTGACTAATGAAACCAAAATCAACTGTTAAAACGGTTTCGTGACGGCTTCGGCCATTGCCACTACGTAAAATGTCGACCGAAAACAATCTAAATGCTACTGACGAGCAATAGCGCGTAATATGCCAATAGAACAATTAATTAAACAGCATCACTGCATTCTACGACAATTGTTCGATCTTGAACATCAGCAATGTCAACATGGTTGGCTGACTCAACATTTGCCGGAGTCGATGCCATTCGGCCTCCCCAACCCTCAACAGAGCGGTGAGGCCGCCCCCGGCGACATGGACACCATTGCCCAGGGTCAAAGCAGGTCCACTGATAGCCAACAGTTGCAGCGATTAAATCAAGTAAAGTGCATTTAAATTTCGGAGTGGACACCAAAAATCGCAAACCTTTATAATCTGTTCCTCTTAACGGCCTTTAGCGTTCGTACTTGCACCTGCGATATAAAATGTTTAATTTTAAAAAATGCTTCATTTATTCATTTAACGTGATAAAAACAGTTAACACTGTGAATAACCTCGGAAGGAGAAGAGTTTATTGTTATATCCCGTTGCAAATCCCAGCCCATTTGCTTGATTCCAGAGTAATTGTACGAAAAACCCAATAGAGATTGGTTCCAATGAACGCGATCGATCGACCAAGTGAAACTGGACAAAAAATGTAATCGAGATGCAGGGCATTTACTTAAAAGCTGTTTGGAGGCTTAGAAAGTAAACGGGAAAAAAGAAAATGAAAGAAAACGTGCCAATTGATGATCTCTCGCCATATCAATCATTTCCCGAACGCCTGTTATAGAATTGAATAAATGCGATTTGCTCGTACCTTCTCGACGTCGCGGAAGACGCGCAGCAGGTTGAGGCCGGCCAGCTTCTTGAGGTCCTCCCGCGACCAGGTGGGCTCGCCGGGCAGTGGGTTGGCCAGGCGGTCGAAGAGGTCGGGGTAGCGGGACACGTCCTCCAGGCCGTCCGGCATCCTGGGAGATTGATAATAATAATATAATATTATAATAATATAATAATAATATAATAATAATATAATAATAATATAATAATAATATGCCTTTATTAATATGGCGAGGCTCGGGCCGTCAGGCCCGCTCTTCCGCCTAACCACATGTCACAAATATACAGAGTAATGTAGTAAAAGTAATGTAGTAATAGTAAAAGTACTAAAAAGTAATGTTCTATAAAAATTTAAATGTAATGTAATCTACAAGTGGTAAGTAGTTAGTGGAAAGCAAACGTTAGTTAAAGCAACTTATAAATTGATAACATCAGAGGTTAAATGGATACAATGTTACAATAATAATTTTGAAATAATTTTAAAATCAAGACTGAGATTGAAAACACAATTTGAATTACGTAAGATTATGTGCTTTACATATCTGCGCACTACGCGGCAGCCTGGTATTCACCCTGGTATTGATCGCATCAGTTGCTATAATCATTCGTCCCGTGAGTGCAATGCGGGTTCCATTCCGTGAACTCGCGGTAACTTACGGGTCCCCCGCGAGACCCGGCTCCGACCTACAAGTCGGTTTGCGGGGTCTCCACTGCGCCCTGCGGGCACCGCAGGGCACGGGGCGGCGGAGGCGAAGGGAGCGAAAGAGCTCGAGGGAATTGGAGTTCGAAGGAGGCTGAGGGCGGAGGAGACGTGGAGGCGGTGAGGGTTCAACGTAATAGATGGGTGGCAACGGGGTGAGAGAAGCGAGAGGGTCGAGAGGGTCTGGGGTTAGACGGGAACATAAAGGTATTGAAGGGCTTGAGTGTCAGGGAAAAATGCAGTTCTATGATTCACGAATTAAGTAAGAATTTTCCTCATGAATTTGTTAATATGTTCGGTTAAAGTGTTGAATATTCAGTTGAATGTTTTGGGTTGAGTGTTTATTTCTAATTTCTCGAACACGTGGTATGGAGAGTAGAAATTCTTCAGAATTGAATCATTAAACAATGTCACTTACACATTATGAATGTGAGTAGTTTTCGAGTGATTTTCAGAAACAATAAAATAAATAAGGAAGATTTTCTCAAAAACAGGTCAAACCTTTTCTTCACATTTGTATTCGTATAGAGCAAAGTTTATTTAATAATATGGCATTGATTCGATTTTTGTTAAAACCTATCTTTTCATCAAATTTCGAAAATTGGAAACGTTTTTCAGAAATGTTTTTAACCTTCAATATTGAAACTAGAAATAAGTTTTTTTATCAATATTAGATATAGCTATTTGTTGCATAGTTTTAAATTTTGATTTTGGATAATTTTTAATTATGTGTTAGAATTACCGCAACATTAAGAATTAATTGTAGTATTTTAAATGGCCTCGTTTTGACACACAATTCGGCAGCGTCGGGAACGCTTATTACCTCGTGATTCTCAGTGTTCAGTTCAAATGTGATTTCAAAAATTGTCCAACATGGCCAATTTTTTCTGAACTTTTTGTAAGAATAAAACATAATGCACGGAATTCAATAGTGAAGAGCTATTTTCCTTTAACCTTTTGAATGTTTCAAAAATTAAATATATGTTTTTTTAATATCCCGCTTTTCCTACGATTACGATAGTTTCAAGGCTGTAAAGTGCGCTAGCAAGAAAGGATTTAGTAGGTAAAATATAGTAATATATTTTGTAACAGTCATTAAAAACGCGAGAAAGTTTGTACAGGTGTAGCTCGACTAGTTATTACTTTGAACGCGGAGTGTGGAATTTGGAATCCACGGTCCAGATTCAACAAGTACTTCATTTAGACCTGCATACTATCGACTAAATATTTTCCCCAAACTCCACTCACAAAGCCAATGGCAGCGCCATTTTTTCCCATTTTCTCGTCTTTTAAGAACAGGTTCAATGCCTGCTTTGACTAAAGGATGAACCACCCGTTCACAGCTGAATAGTCGCTCCGATGTTTAGCGCTTGATGAACGTTTTAAGGAGAGGAAACTTACTCGCTGACGCCGTCGTAGTCTGCTCCGATGCCAACGTGGTCAACTCCAGCAACCATGCGAATGTAGTTAATGTGGTCTGCAACACAACAGAAGATAGAGATATTTGGTATCACAATTCTAATGATACTGTGCATTCATTTTAGAATATATAAGTTCACAAATATTATCGTAACAAATATATGTGAGAGGATGATAATCTTTATGTATACAAAAAATTTAAAGAACATTTTAAAAGTAGTGTTTTCTGCCTGGACTTTTTTTTTCAATGCATCCCCTTGCATTTTTTATCAATGTATATCTTATCAATGCAGAAAATTTGCTTCATTGCAATGACAAAATAAAGTCACTAACGTAAGCACATATTCTTACGTAAAACTCTATCTAATTCTTTTAAATTAGAAACATTGGAATGTAAGTGAATATTCTTTTTTGCCTCTATGCTAGTATTTGAACCCAGATCCCTCTATAAAAACATCGATGTTTTGAAGACGTAAAAACATCGATGACGCATCCTCTGGACGTCACTCACCTACGACGTCCTCCAGGGTAGCGCGCCGATTCTCACACACGACGAAGCCCGAGTAGAAATTCACCATCACCACGCCGTTGTTCAGAGTCTGCGAACAGGCATTGCAGTGCCGGTTTAGTTGTAGACGCGTTAGAGAGTTGTTAGAAGACCCTTAAAACTCGTATCTGTTCTATTGTGTTAATCATTTTTTAATATACGGAGTGCAATGGAATCAAGGCTCTTTGATCTGGCTTACGCTCGTACATGCAAAAAATTAATATTCTAAAATTTACAGGGCGGACAATATATAAAACAATACAGGGCGGAAAATACAGGGACAAAAAATACAGGGCCGACAATATATCGCTCCTCCAATGGAACAAGGACCAAACTGCTAAATTGTGCGAAAAAACGTAAATATGTCAGATATATTGCAGAAACTTAATACTTCGCAGAAATATCTATTGAATTGTTATTTTATTCTGGATCCCATGGGGGACGTTACGTTGTTGAAATGTCTCGTGATTATAACCTCATTTGAGAAGAATAACAACGGATCAGTTGATTGTGTGGTGTAGTATAAGAAGCTCTCTCCCTTATTGGTTACTCGTAGAACATTGTACCAATTAGTGTCTTCCATGGTATTCTGTGAAACGAAAAGCAGACAATTTATAGTGGAATAACGCCGTAAATTTCAATTGTGGCATTTTTGTTAAATATTCAATCGATTACTAGTATGTCTCATTTGTTTCTTGCTACCTAACTGACTGATCAAAATCGTCTCATGTTAAGTATGACAAAAAGTTCATACATTTCACGGAAACAATGAAACAATTTTAAGAAAGGGAGTGAATGCAAAGATAATTGCGGAAAAATTCTACTATAAGTGATACTTACGAAGATCTTGGTAAGAAGTAACATTTGATCAAGGCACAAGGCACGATAACTATTATCGGGGGCGTAATGTTGGTTTTTAATGAAGTATTTTAATGAATATTGAGGTAAAAAAATATTGCAATCAAATTATTTTATTTCAGAATTTAGTTTCTCCTGTAAATTCCATTTCCTATTGTTACGTCACTGCTCCATTGGATGAGCTGCATCTGTCGCCGATAATGAAGTGCTGCCACGGAGGGGCGAGCGGTCGGTTGCTGTAGACCGCGCAACCCGCCCTGTACCGCCGGCGTGTAATTTGAGAAGCGTAATATCTATTACCTAGTCCCAATTGATTGATTAATGTTCCCGATTAATGTCTCAATTGATTAATGTGCGTCAACGGCTTTGATAATTAGTCTCTAACTGCAATGCTTGTTTTTATCCGTGGAGGAGGCTGGACCTTCACTGGAGGGAACGAGGGAACAACACCGCTTCCTCCAAAGATCTTGTCTTGACCCACACGTTGGCTTGCGGGGTGCTCCCCATCCAACAAACTAACACCAGCGAGGGACCGCCCCAGCCGGAACTCGCGCTAAGCTCCCGACATGAGTGATAGAGTAGAGTTTTTAAGATTAATGCATGTAAGTGAGGTATGAGGTTAGGGAAAGGAAGAAGAAGGAAAGATCGCGCGTGACACGTGGCCCGTTTGTTAGGGTACTGCTCAGGCATTCGCCTGGTTTCGAAGAAACCACGGGAAACTACTGATTAGAGCAGCCGGCCGCTAGAATTCTCCTTCAGACAGCGACTGAATTAGACCTAGCTATCTAGTCTTGAAAAATCCTTCTATCGCTAAGATTCGACTCTTAGGATCTCCCGGTCAGAGGCACTGCAGTGACGTCAGTTGATGCCCTAAGCCACCTCAGTCGGTTCTAGAGTCCCGCGAGCGTTCCACCAGTGCAGGAGAGATGGAATTTTCTTTTTATGAGATGATAGTTTTTATGGCGCATTAGTTAGATATTTGACCGTCGAAAAGTTCTGTAAGAAATTAATTACGCAATTTACAACCGTTATATTTTCTTATTGGTCTGTCTTATTAATGCTTTCCAAGAAACTGTTATATCGGATTTTTATATAAATAAAAACGTTGATCCAATTCTTCGAGAAATTTATACCAGGGAAATACTATCTTTATTTTTCAACAGCTTCTGCAACTTCTTATATAACTACGTCCGATTCACTGTTTAAGCTCTGTTTACAGTCATGGATTGTGATGTCCCAGATCACGTGATCTAAACTCTTGTGACTTTCTTCTTTCTCTCATACTTCTTAAGTAGTACTGAGAAAAGTATTGAAGTGCTGTGGTAAAAAATTGTCGACGGAGAATCTCGTATCGCATATCGAAAAAGTGGATAAATTTTGTTCCTATTTGCAGTAAGTCACGTCCGTCAGTAAGACACGTTGTATAGTTAGAATTTGCGATCGTTTGGTACGGGAAGCAGCAACATTTTCATTTTTTTTCAAAATGTCTCTAAATTGTTGATTAATTTTCTCCTTTTGATAGATCGTTCAAAATGGGACTGATATAATTTTCGTTGTACTCTAAATTATTACATAAATAGAACAAACTATAATCTTGAACATACAATTTACTCCTGTACAACATCTCTGAGCATATAATATGCTGATTTTACAACCAATCAATTAAAGAAGTAAAATGAAAACATTGCAATGGTGAAAAAGAGGAGAGAGAATCAATGAAAAGTAATGCTATTGTAAACTTCTAATAGCACGTGAAGACAATGTATTTAATGGGCAATTACGACTAAATTTGTGGAGGTTTGAAATGCCATTCTGAAGTTACATCTTCATATTATTACTCATATCTTCCTCGTAAAATCGGAGATCATCAAGAAGTTATCATCAACAAGACCAAACTGGGATTTTTTATCAATTAACATTGCCAATAGAATTTGTAAAAATATAATTTATAAAATTAGAATTTTATATTCATTTCGTAATATTCTTTATATTCTAGTTTCTACAAAACACACGCTCTAGAACCTTTAATTCGGAATACACTCATTAGATGCACTGTTCTTCAAATTTACTCTTCTTTATTAATAATCAAGTACATAAGGCTTTGGATATATTGGAATTATGGGCGAAAAGTTTGATGTTTTGTGACAACGATAAGGTGAGGACAATGACGGAGCGATTCTGGAATAAGAGGCAGGGGGACTGGAAAGCCGCGAACACTCTTTGATCACCACATTCAGAGGCCGAGATTTATGTGAACAGTTCGCACTGCGCCTCCAAAAAACGAGTATTTTTACAAATATTTGTATACGCTTTGTATATAAATATTTCTTTTTAAAATTCATGTATGGCTTAGCCCATGTGGTTTTTTTAACCTCGTGTTTTTTATATATGACTGAGATGAAGATTTCCAACTTTCAAGAAATAACTCTCGTTTATGTAGAATAATAGCAATGAATCTTAAACATCATAATACATAACTTTATAACATAATACATAACTTGTCTCTATTTTTTACATAATTATGAGTTATTTTGGATGTCGAATGCGGCCGGAAATTGAAAGTAATGAAGGAAAGTGGAATAAGAATTTAAAAACTGCCCCAAAGGTTTTGAACCAATTTTTAGACATCCTCATTCTATTTTATAAAAAATTGTTTTTATATTTATTTCTTCTTGAAATTCTAACAAGAGTATTGGATGAGAATTTTGTAAATACTTAATAATAAATACAAAAAGGGGTTAGTTAAGTTTTGATGGTAAATTTGAATTTTAAACCCGCACGATATTCCGCTGGTGGGAGATACCTGGTTGGGGAAACTCAGCAAGCGGACGTGGTTGGCGTTGTATCTCACCAGGAGGGGATAAACACTGCCTAAGCGAAAAACTGGCTTAGATGGTTCAAGGCATAAATTGTTGTCACTGCAGTCCCTCTGAGGTGGTAGAATGTTGGCACCAACTATTTAGCTAGGTCGAATTCAGCTGCTGTGTGGAGAATAATTCTTGGGCCCAGCTTCTCTGATTGGTAGTTTTCCTTGCCGGATAAATGCCGGAGCAGTATCCTAACAAACGGGCCACGGGCCGCGCGCGATCTTTCCTTCCTGTTCCTTGTCCTATCCTCACGCCTTACTGACACAACTTATAAGCACTACACTACTACTCATATCGGGAACTTAGATGGTTCTCCCGTTGATGGGAGATATCTGGTTCGGGAAACCTCCGCAAGACGACGTGAAGGTCGGCGCCGGATCTCGCCAACCAGCGGGGGAAGACTACCGCCTCTCCGAGCGATACAAACATGAACTGTACTTACGGACAATTGACTTTAGCGGTTGACCCTCCAAGAAACACGAATCAATCAATCAATCAATGAAACTTCCGTGATAAAACATGCATTACACTTACGGGACTAACGATCGCAGCATTTGACGCTTCTGGAAACCCGAAATGACCCTTCAATGAAAGTAACGTGGAATGGCACGGACCACATAAAAGGGAGTTGCTTGGGCGAGCGCGGCCCGGCGCCCGGGGGCGGGGAGAGGTAGGGGCGGGGCAGGGCGGGGCAGGGCGGGACAGGGCTGGTCGGGGAGGGGCGTGGCGGGGGCGTGGCGTGGCGTGGCGGGGGCGGGGCGGGGCGGGCGGACTCACCACGGCTCGCAGCACGTCGTCGGGCACGTTGCGGTGGTGGTTGCAGACGGTGCGCGAGGACGAGTGCGAGAAGATGACGGGCGCGCGCGACACTCGCAGGGCGGCGCGCATGGTGGGCGCCGACACGTGCGACAGGTCCACCATGATGCCCAGCCGGTTCAGCTCCTGTACCACCCGCTGCGAACACACACAAGCCCGATTTAAACACATGGACACGGAGGAAAATTAAGCGAAAAAATAAATGGAAATCCTCTAGAGGTATTGGAGGATAGCGTAGGATCAATGGACGGTTTGAATAGACCGGCTCATTCCACCATAATGGAGATATTGGAGTTTAGAAAGGTGGAAAATCGGCACACAAGTTCGTTGCCGGTCCAACTTATATTTAAATAGACTGACTCAACGGGCAATAACATAAAGAGCATACACTGGTGAAAAACTGTCAATAATCAATAATGAAAGTTAGTTTTCCTCAGTCATCTCCAAAAAGAAAACACATTTTATGGAAAATCTTTCTTGTACAGGTTTCTTGATTCGGACCATAGGATGGATGGTCAAACACCTCCCAGTGGAACTGCTGCAAAACATCTGTTGTGAGCTGAGACGTGTGGCTGACCGTATGACCATTCACATATACCTAATTTTGTTCCCAGCGATTTCCGTATTTTCTTACACCTCAAAATAGTTCCTGTCCTGTCAGCATTGCGCTTGTCACAGTGGCGCAGAGTTGCTGGAGGCTGTCAAACACTGGTACCTAGACCAGGCGGGCTAAAAATATTTCTCCTACGGTATGACAAATGGCTGAGTTCAGGTTACGATTGTGTAAAACGGTAGTGCAACATATGAACTACTTGCTACAATAAAGTGTTTCTATGAATTATGGTTTATTTTTGTTGACGACCATGGAAAACTCATATGATTATAAGTTTCTGATTTTCCACTATTGTAACTTTAAGTTAAATTGCCACATTTGTTTTAGGCTCTGTTGAACATGAATATAACAGCGTACAATACTTTTGACAGTTTACGAGCTGCCATTGTTGGTCCATTATCAAAAAAAGCATTTTTTAAAATAATTGACACCCGCATAGGTTTTTGGATCGCGAAATTCAAATACAAGTTCAAACCTCGGTTTGAGGGGTGATAGCTGTCACTACTTGCGCTCGTCAAAACGTATTGGAGCTGCAAGGCACCAGCGCGCTTACCTCTCCGAAGGGCGTCAGTCCGTTGTGCTCCGGGATGGGCTTGGCGTCCTCAGGACTGGCATCCGCCCTGCACACACACACACACGGAATTAGTCACTGAACGGAGTGGGCGATGAATCCCACGTTACCGGTACCGTTTGAAAATCCGGTAATCCTTACGAATTCATTTAAGTTTAGTGTGACCTGTCTAATTACCTTACCATAAACCTGAACATTGCTCAAAAAATAAAATAAAAGAATTCATTCGTATACCAGCTAATATTCACCCAATATGTAAAAAATAATCTTAAACTTCACCTAATAATGATGTACGAGAATTTTACATTAATTTCCTTACAAAAAGAAAGGTTATGGCTGTAATACTCTTGAAGAGCTGAAATGCAAATCGTTTGGTCTTGAGTCAGATAGATTCTCGTTCTTTAGTACGTCAATAATCCGACAACTGGTATAAAATAAAGGGGACAGGACACTAGATTTGAGAGAATTAGCATTGAAGCAAACGGTCTGGTCTCTATAAGGACCCTCGCCCTTAAGCGGGTCAGCAATCGGGTGATTGGTTTGATCCCACTAAAGATCCAGGACCTTGGGTGAGTATTCAGTCGACCTATCGATCTGCTGTCCCCAAGAATACTCGTCGACGAGTGAGTCAGTAGCCGGGCAATCGGTAAGTTACCGTTAAGTATCCAGAGAACTGCGGGAGTCAGCAGACCAAAGATCGATTTGTTGTCCCCAAGGAGCGACGTTCATGACGTTCTGTGGGAGTCAGCAGTTGGATGAGCGGTTTGTTTTCTCTAAGGAACTAGGATCTTGGATGAGTCAGCAGTCTGTGATCTGTATATCCCCTCCTCTCGGGCCATCGGTCTATTTCCCCTAAAATGAGTCGAGCGGTCGGCCTGTTTCCCCTAATGTGAGTCGGGCGATCAATCTCTCTTCCAGGGCCTGGGGCGAGTGAACGCGTGACTGCGTGACGTGCGCGCGTACCAGGGCGTGTTGCAGGAGTGCGTGAGCGTGAGGTAGCGCACGCCCAGCTCCTGGAAGAGGCGCAGCACGCCCATGCGGCTGTCGATGGAGTGGCCGCCCTCCACGGCGATCAGGCTGGCGATCTTGCCCTCGCTGAAGGCGCGCTCGATGCCTGCAACACGGCGCGCGAAGCGTCACCCGCGGCCCCGACGGGAAACACGCCCACTTACCATTAACAACTCCTGGCCATAGTATTGGGACCATCTTAATGTATCACTATATATATATATATATATATATATATATATATATATATATATATATATATGTGTGTGTGTGTGTGTGTGTGTGTGTGTGTGTGTGTGTGCTTTCTCCTACTTTTTAAGATACAACTTGTATCTCAATTGATGTTTTTCAGTTGTGGCAACTCTTTCGTGAATATGTGCCAACAATTTTCTTTTCTATGGCAACATTGGTCGAGTGGGAGGCGTCGTTGGTTTTGTGAGTGAAAGCCTTGCGTAATATTATTGTAGAATAATTGTTTCATTTGAAAAATTGCGAGTTGTTTCGGTATGTTTATCTGTAATTTATTGTTTGATCTTAGATTTTTTAAATTTTATCCCTTTTGTTTCATACTTTTGTATTTTTTTAGTAACTTTTTGTGTAACTTAATATTTACCTAAATCTGATGTTTGTTTTGCGATGAGAAAACCAAAAATCCTGTCTCCAAAAATGGAAAAATTAAGGCATTAATAGAATTCGTTTATAAAATACCAGTATTAACATTACCAGTAAATTACAGAATGGCGCAATATAGAAAATGTAGAGTAATCACATTAATATGGCCAGGGACTATACATATCTAAAACCATTATATTTCAACACATATTTGTGAATGGTCTTAAGAATGATTCAAAATATATATTTTGTGTATATATTACTACTTAATCGAATTTTTTATTATTTTTATTTAATTAATTAAAATTATTTCATAGTAATATATTGTGCAACATATTTTGTGAATAGAATATATTCATTATTTTAACAATGAAATGTCAACGATGGAACCAACAAAGTTTAAATTCAAAACATTCGTGAACAAACTTAAGACGTATTTTAAAGCTTGTGGACGATTTCTTGATACAACCTCGGGTCTGTGACGTAGTTTTTGATTTTCATTTGTTACTTCTGCTGGTGTATGTCTACCATTTGTAATCATTTTTAAAAGTATTAATAAAATTAAAATATCTAGTAATCGAATTGAAGTTATTAAATTTTGTAACTGCCGCCCTAATAAATAGTTTATGGGTTCATTTTTGTTTACAAAGAAATGGACAGAGCATGATACAAAGGTTATGAGTTACTGTAGTACGCTAAATGAATTTTTGTCTGACTTCCCTCCATTCCCCTCCCCCCTCTCTCTCTCTCTCTCTCTTCCTCTCTCTCTCGTTTTACCACTTAGCTGCAGCTCCACCCTCGTACATTCGCGCACTCTTTGTCTTGAGCAACTCGCTCTCCACATGCAAGAGCGCCGAATTTGTTTATTAGGTTCAAGGCTATTGAACATACTCTCTAAAGAATATTGATTTCGAATTTAAATATTTGCAATTACGCAGAGGGTGCAAATTTTTGCGGATAAGTTAATATATTTACATTGCAAGTCTTTATGTTAACCATCGTGGAGCTGGAGCTTCTACACTAAAGTCCTGATGGTCGAAAATTGTCTTCACCAGTTACGACAATTTTAGATCTCTCATTGGTCGATTCAGGATTTTCCTACGGTCATTACTAGGCGGTTGCCGAAGCAGCTCTTAAACAACAGGACGCGGACCCTGTGAAATCATTCGCTGCCCTTTCCCTATTCTCATTTCGACATCCAAACGATCCCCCACTCTCCGAGATGCAAAAGAAACGTCGGCAATACTGAGAAGGTTCGAATCATACCAGAACAAGGTCCTGCATAGGCTTTAGCGCCGCCGGTGGGTGCGGGCGTTCGTGATAGGGGAGAGAGAGTTCCACTGACCGTCGGCGCTCGTGACGAGGCTCAGGTCGTTGGGATAGGCCGCCGCCAGCCGCTTGATCACGTCGATCTGCTCCAGCGTCATCTCCACAGCGTCCTTGTACTGCGTGGTGCACGGCACGTACGCCACCCAGAACTGGAAAAGCCACGCATTAAATTACTACTCTTCCGAATTTTAGACATGGTAGCAGTTTTTATTTATTTATTTATTTATTTATTTATTTATTTATTTATTTATTTATTTATTTATTTATTTATTTATTTATTTATTTATTTATTTATTTATTTATTTATTTATTTATTTATTTATTTATTTATTTATTTATTTATTTATTTATTTATTTATTTATTTATTTGAGAGTTGGTGTTCGCATGTTCAAATTTCGCGCTCTTCGCCGTTCTGTAAGAAACCAAGTGCTCACTGGTAGGAGTAAAAACTGTTTAATCAGTCTGACAATTTTATTTCCTCAAATTTTTACATTTTCGTTATTGCTCTTGTGAGTGGATCAATAAAATTTCAATGTTTTTTCGAGAAAGTGACTACACTTTGTTATCCGCAAATATTAGATGATTTATGGGTTGTATATTTGTTTTAATTTTAAAATTCCCGCCATCCGTAAAGGTTATACAGGTGTCTTATCCTCAAAGTATGTTTTTACATATTGTACATAATACCTGTATGTATCAAGTTTTTGGATAGGCAAACAAAAGTAATCCTCCACAATTAAAATGTAATTACATTAACATAGATCACGCATACATGTCTCTATACAATCTGAGCGCAATATGGCGCCGGCAAGTCTGCAAATTTAAGCCATGCTTTGTACCACGTTGCTTGGAGAGCACTGATGATGAGATAAACCCCCCGAAAAATGCATATGTGATTTGCTTTTAGAGAAAATATATTTTTATTATGTAAGCTATTTCTTTTTCTCTACACATATGGATTTTCACAAGATTTTTGCGGTAACCACCGATTATCAAGTTTTGTTGAAATTGTTTCAGACGTTGAGGAGTAACGTAATAACATTCACATACTCTCATTTAGGCGCGAAATATCTTCAAATCGGTTCAGGGAGAGATCTTTTGGCTAAACAGGTTGTTACTCTAATTGTGTAAATGTCTTCAATCATCCTCCCTGCGCGGCTTATTTTAGCGTCGTTTTGTAGATGAGAGAAACCATTACTCGATTCTACAATTGGCGCAGATGGGGCCATGGCGCTTAAGGTAACAAAACTATTTTATTTCGCATGCGGAGTTTAAAAAGGCGTAAATCGGTAGTGCGTTTGTTGATTTGAGCAAAGTGATCTCGTTTGGCTGGACATACCACTGTTTTAGGTATTAACGACACTAGGGCGTTGAACGGCAAATAACACACGCGGTTAAAATTTATAGACTGAAACGGAAGCCTTAAGTCTTTTTTCGTTTGTTCTTAACGGACGGCAAATTGTTATAATTATTAAAGAAACAAGTCTGATATGGACATCCTGATGAAACTCGTATCGTGTTTACACCTCTCGATCTACGGCTCATGATGCAAAAGCGCGACCCGTTTCATTATGAAAACATTCAAACGTGTATATTTCAATATTTTATCTATGACGGCCTCAGAGTATTTTTTTTAAATTCCATTTTATAATTCGTTGATCAAAAGCTGGACATTGCATGTGTTTATTTCAACAATAACGATTTTCTTTTTTTATTGATTTGGTGTTAGCATGAAGAATTGTAAAATATTAGGTTAACGTTTTTAATAAATGTCCTTAGTTCTTATTGAAACCATTTGTATCACACATTGTTAATAATTATAATAAACTAGCGGAATCCGGCAGACGTTGTCATGCCCTCCATCGCTTTCTCTTTATCGCTCCCTCTCCCTTTCTCTCATTGTTCCTATCCCTCTCTATCTCCGTCTCTCTGACTTATTGTTTCTTTTGCTCTCTGCATCTATGTCAGCCTCTGTCTCCCCCTCTCTCTGTACCCGTCTCTCTCGGGCGTTATTTCACAATCGCGGGGGCAGACTTAATATATTAACACTTTAGGGTGCTGCGGGTCACGTAGAACGCCCTCTTCAGCGGTACTGGAGTCAGCATAAAATTTTCATCAAAGCGCGTCAACGCTCGCAAGGATAGACACATGTCCATCGTACTATATTCTTCTCAAAAGTGCAAGAAATACGTTGACAATGTTTTGTCGCATGCGGATGAACGATACGGCAGCATATTAAGTACGAACCGACAAACAAACAACAAAACAATGTTTTTTTATATATTAGGTATTTCTAGTTGTGTTTATTATTATATTAATTTTCTATTAATTTACTATATATACGTCGATAAAAGAGTATAATTATTATGAATCCATAAGAATTCGTGTTTCAATATAACGTTCATAACAACTCGTGAATGGGGTGCGATATTCAATTGTTAGCATACCGTTGTAAATGCCCGTAAATGAAATTCGCAACGAACATGCCGTGCTCGCCCTACCCAGCGCGTGTCGATCTCTTCCACACGACAAAGGAGACAAAAACACTTGCCGAGCACAGCAGCTGCTGGCCACTCGGCGAATGCCGAATGCGTGGAGCTATGTGTGGCAATTGTGTGGTCTGGCGTTGCGCAGCCTTAATGAGGCGCGCATGTGGCCGTTCCACGCGGGTGATGGCGGGCGAGCGGGCGGCGGGCGCGCGTCGCCGAGCACCGCGCGTGCGTGTCTTCGACCGGCGCGTGCGCGTGCGCGTCACGGCTCACCTGCCCGCCGACGCGCCCCGCTCGCAGGCGTGGCAGGTCGGTGAAGCAGCTGTTGCAGCTCCACACCGGGTCCGTGGTGAGGTTGGCCTTGAAGTCGAACTGCGACACCTTGTTCTGCAGCAGGATGCGCAGGTTGTACGGCAGGTCGTTGTGCCTGCGGGAACACAGTCACATGATTGATTGATTATTATTAGTCATCCCTGACGCGTCGACGGCTAGGGTCACTAGTCCCGTAAGTGTAGTGTATGTGTTTTGTTCGGGAGGTGGCGTGATCTTGCCCCACTGGATGGCGATATGCGGCACCGTCTTGCCTTCGCGGGGTTTCCCCAACCAGGTATCGCCCACCAGAGGGGAACCGCCCTACCCGGAACAAGCTCTAAGCTCCAACCCGATTTCCCGGGATGTGTGGTAGTGTATAGCGTACAAGAGGGGTGAGGATATGACAAGAAATGGGAAGGAAATATCGCGCGCAGCCCACAGCCCGTTTGGTAGGATACTTTTTCGGCATTCACCCGGTGTTTATCGGAGAAATCACGCAAAACTACCAATCAGAGCAGCCTGTTGCTGCAATTCTCCTCCAGACAGCGACAGAACTCGACCTAGCTATCTGGGTAGTGTCGAAAATCCTGCACCGACGGGACCCGAACCCCAGGACTTTCCGGTCAGAGGCACTGATGTGACATCAATTGATGCCCTGAGCCACCTCTCCCGATGGATAACCGAGTCACCTGTGCGCTCACCTGCCGATCACCTCTGAACCTCGCTCTCCGTTGACCTCGCTACACGCACACTTCTCATTCACTCTCATCTCCCTCACTCTCCACTTTCGTTTCAAGTGAACGTCACCCAAGGCTCGTATCACCCAGGCATCACTCGTCGCTCATCCTCGCTTCATCCCCCCTTACTTTCACCACTCTCACTGCTCTACCCTGTTTCAATCTCCTACAGCATGACTCTGTTCGACAAATCCCCCCCAACCCCCTTATTCTTTCTTCACTCATGGCACACGCACCCCACCTTCATTCCATTTGCTAACCACTCACTGCTCACCTCACTCAGACGTCTCCAGATGCTCACTCATTCTCTCTTCATTCTACCTTTTCACTCATCGCACAATCCTCCACCTTCACTCCACGTGCAAGTCACTCACAGTCTATCTCATCCACCCTTCCTTCATCTTCCCCCCCTCAGAAGTGAAATCACAATGAATGACCTCGTGCGATGTGATGAGCGTAGACCAGAGAGGAATCTTAAAACCTCATTACCTTCCTTTCCAGGGCCGAGGATTACAATGCCAGTTTTTTAATGTAGGATGGTGGGGTAGTTATAAGGGGTGATAATAGCAGATGGATGACTGTGAATGGAAACTAGAAATAACTCATCCACGCCACAACTACATAGTGAATACATGCAGCTTTCGGCTCCTCAATCATAACAGCTGATCCGAATTCCACCGAAGGCGACTAAAACAACCATGCAAAAGCAGCACATTCAACGATTACACGCGCGTGAACTGCTATGCTGATAAGTTCGGTGCATGTTACATCATAGGAGATCGCGGTGTTATTATTTACTGCTTTTTAATCTTATGTCTTTTATCCGTCTTGTATTATTTTTATCAATCACTAATACTTCTGTCTTGGCGCCCCGAGTACAAGAGAACTGTCCTCCCTTGTTGTGATACGCGAAGTGAAGTGTTTGAAGATCTTAGCAGCACGTTTCACTTGATATGACATATCAGTTTGTGCGAGGGGTGTGGACGTGCATCGTGGACGTGGGTTAAGCGTGGGGGTGGCGAGAGAGTGGGCGCAGAGGGAGCCTGGCTGAAGCGTGGGCGTGGACGAAGCGGGGGCGGGGTGGGAGCGGAGGTAAGACTGGAGCGGGGGTGGCTGGAGAGGGGGTGGCTGGAGCGGGGGTGGCTGGAGCGGGGGTGGCTGGAGCGGGGGTGGCTGGAGCGGGGGTGGCTGGAGCGGGGATGGCTGGAGCGGGGGTGGCTGGAGCGGGGGTGGCTGGAGCGGGGGTGGCTGGAGCGGGGGTGGCTGGAGCGGGGGTGGCTGGAGCGGGGGTGGCTGGAGCGGGGGTGGCTGGAGCGGGGGTGGCTGGAGCGGGGGTGGCTGGAGCGGGGGTGGCTGGAGCGGGGGTGGCTGGAGCGGGGGTGGCTGGAGCGGGGGTGGCTGGAGCGGGGGTGGCTGGAGCGGGGGTGGCTGGAGCGGGGGTGGCTGGAGCGGGGGTGGCTGGAGCGGGGGTGGCTGGAGCGGGGGTGGCTGGAGCGGGGGTGGCTGGAGCGGGGGTGGCTGGAGCGGGGGTGGCTGGAGCGGGGGTGGCTG
The DNA here is from genome assembly GCA_038098605.1 of Gryllus longicercus. Taxonomy (NCBI): domain Eukaryota; kingdom Metazoa; phylum Arthropoda; class Insecta; order Orthoptera; family Gryllidae; genus Gryllus; species Gryllus longicercus. Next base: position 2,296,251 of record JAZDUA010000077.1, read on the forward strand.
GAGCGGGGGTGGCTGGAGCGGGGGTTGGCTGGAGCGGGGGTTGTTGGAGCGGGGGTTGCTGGGGCGGGGGTGGCTGGAGCGGGGGTGGCTGGAGTGGGAGAGGCTGGAGCGGGAGTGGCTGGAGCGGGGGTGGCAGGAGAGTTGCTGGAGCGGGGGTGGCAGGGGGGTGTCTGGAGCATGGGCGTGGTTAGAACGCGAGCGTGGCTGGAGCACGGCCTTGGATGGAGCGCGGGCGTGCCTGGAACAAGTTCGTGAGTGGAGCGTGGGACTGGCTGGAGAGCGGGCGTGATTGGAGCCTGAGCGTGGCTGGAGCGCGGGCGATTCAGGAGAACGGGCGTGGCGGGACGTGGGCATGACTGGAACGAGGGCGTTGCTATACCGTGGACGTGGCTGGAACATGGGTGTGGCTAGAGCATGGGCGTGACTGGAGCGGTGGGTGAGGAGTGTGAGCGCAGCCCGAACATGGGCTTAGAGGGGACATGGTTGAGACGGGGGCGTGGTGGGAGCGCGGGCGGGGCTGGAGGGTGGGCGTGGGTGGAGGCTGAGCCCGGGCGCAGCTCGTGCCGGTCGCGCGCAGGCGCAGAGGCTCACCCGTCGATGAGCGGCACCTCGCGCAGCACGTCCGACCCGCGCGCCAGCGTGGCGCGGCCTCGCAGCGAAGCCCCGCGCATGAAGGACGGGGAGGCGCGGGCCGCGGGCGGCGCCGCCAGCCACAGCACGGCCAGCGCGCTCGCCAGCGCTGCAACACATCACCAATGGATCCTCACGGCAACTGTCCAATAGTCTGTTATTTTGGAACCAAGCACATCTAATGATCGAGAGGCGACAAAAAGCCCAAGGGTCTTTGGCCCTTAACGCCCTTGGTACATACAAGTCTGGCGTCATATGGGTGTAATCGGAACACAGACGGGAGTGGTTTGTAAAACAGTAGTCACAATCAAGACCGAAGTTTCAATTAAACAACTACCCTGCTTACAATAAACTAAATAAATAGATCCACTACAAGGAGAGAGAATTTACGGATATCACACCGCAACATACTACCGATGTTCCCTGGGTGAAGCACCGCACTCTTACCTCGAGACCATCTACGCGTCTCGCAAGTCACGACAATAAATTGCCGACCTTTCGCCCTAGTGCACCTACACGCACAGACATGCGCATCACCTGTCGCCGACGCCGCTAGAACAAGAAAACTGGGGCACTGTTCTCCTGGCCTTATAGGCCCTTTGACGCTACCCGCCGCCCATTGCCTCCTCTCAACCACCGCCCTGGCCACGCTACGTCCACAGAAAGTCCGGAACATCCACGAAAAGTTCAACATCCGGCGATGCCCGCCGAGTGCCACGTTTGTCTCCGTTTGTAACGCGACAAGACGCTACACAAGATTGTGTATTTTACATAATTTTAATGATACAAATTTACTTCTTTACTAATTAACTAGATGGTAACTTGACTCGGATGGCGTTTAATATTTCCTTCCGATAATTCCCTTTCATAATTCCCTCTCCTAATTCCGTCAGTAAGGAAACATGTAGCATCATTCAACTGTTTTCATATTTCTATCGTAAGGTAAGTTCCAGGTAAGTTATGTAGTGTATATCAAGCGTCAGATCAAAGGCAGTAATAAGCAATAAAGTATCAGTAAAAAAACTAATCATACTTTTTTGCCTACGGAACAAGTCAAGGGAACTAGTACGTTTGTACCTATTTGTTGACACACAATAGATTTCGCATTTGAATCTGGCTCCGGGCCACTGGCCGTCGATTTATAAGCCTTCCTTGGGTCTTATACATCTAAGATTATATATTTTCGATTGACGCGCTTGAGAAATAAAATAAAACATTCTTGCGGATTTTCCTCACATGCTTAGGACAGAAATGTGTGTGTTCCCATCATGCAGAAAACACAAGATTTATAGGTTTTGAATGTTCTGACAAATGAATAAAAATTAATACTTTTTAATTAACTTATATTTTTACATTAAACGTATAGTAATTATTAAATAATTTTTGTTATATTTTATTTATATTTTTACTTTAAAAAGTAAAAAACGTTTTAAAGATGCTATTTTTAAAAACTTGATAAGATATTGAAAATCCATGTGACATAAAAGTTTTGAAAGTCTGTATTTATGACCGTAAGTTAATGGTTACAACTATCTTTTAAATAATAATTGTATGATACGAAAATTCCTAAATGACAATACATGGCTCATTGATTTTATTTAGTTTACCCTCAGAAAAAAAGTTAGCTATTAATTAAAATGTTTTTTAAATAAAAAATATTCCTTAAAATCAGCTGTTAAATGTTTATCCTCATCAACATCAGTTGTACATGAGCTGTACAACTAATACATTTTTTGGATTTAAAGAAAATGGCGTACCTATAATTAAGTGATTGAATTTAATTTATAGCGACAACGATCGCTATTAAGAATCATTTTTAACAGCCGCAAACAGTCGTTGAACCTATGATATCCTGAACGTTTCATTAAGTATATATTATGTAATTTAACAACTTCACATAAATGCAAGGTGTTATGACTTGAAATTGCGACACGATCGGTTATGGAGACGAAAGTTAAAAATTACTTCATAAAATTCAGTTGTCAGAACTCCACACGATTTAAAGAAACGCTTTCTCTTTACATTATGCTTTTTATCTTGTATACATTTTTATGTTGTGGTGTATCTGTGTTTGTTGTTGCTGGTCATTGCCTAGTGCACTCGAGATACGCTCACCTTGGAGAAGAAGAAATTAATTTTTTGCCGTTTGAATGAAGCGAGTTATTACTGTCACTAATCACAGAGGAATTCAAAGTAAACTATTTTACGGCATCAACAATTTGGAACAAGAATGAGCGTCTTTAAGAAGCTATAAAAGAAATTTATCTATTGCGATATTCCATACAAAACCTTAAGAGATACAGACGATATTGTTCGAGAGGAACGGGGCCAGGAGGCTGTGAACTCTCGTACGAAGAGAACTCTCCTCTACATGTATCATTTGTGTGTTTGGTGCGCGATGTACTTGTATATAATATTCGTTACAAGTAAGGCATAAGTCTTGAAACAAGGAAAACTATAATACACTGAGAAGAACTTTTTAAAAAGTAATTGTTAATATGTAAATAATATTAACATTTTTAAAGGGTAAACAGTGAAGCAATTTGAATGTTTTATAGTGAGAGAGAATATATAATGTGTGTGTGGTGTATAATGTAAAAAGAGAGGATACTGAATTTTTTGTAATAAAAAGTTTATTTACAAGCTGTTCATTCACTTCAATAATATGTAATTTTGTTACTTACGTAATAAACAATGATAAGAGAAGTTACTCATTAGTAACTTTCTGTTAATAAAATTGACACAAATAGTATATCAGTAGCACTTCTGATTCTACAAGGCAAATACAGGAGCTTGTGTTTATAAAACGCCTTAGTTCTAAAATATTATCTAACAGATTTATGATAAAAGTATTAGTATGGATATGAAATTTTTGAATCTATTTACAACTACATTATTTTACTTCATCAACTGTTGGCATTTTAAAACCAGTGTGAACCATCGTTTCGAACACTCCTGGGGGCATCGGCAATGTTTCTTAAAATTTTAGACTGAAATACTAGGATGATTTGAATATTGGATTGCAACTAATGCTCCAAAGCTGTATGCAGTAGGACCAAACAGGTATAAATAAAATAAGTATTATTATACGAAATTGGAGTTCTTTTCGTTGGTGAGTCTGTTTCAGTGGACAGCAGACTGCTGAAAACTTAACGCCATCAAAATTGTTCTTTACATGCACTGAGGTTGTATAGAGATAATTTTTCTTAACTTCACAAAGTGTGCAGTACTTTGTCAAAAATAATTCAATGTTCAGAGGTAAGAAAAGAAAATTGTTACTTAGTTTGAGCAGTTATTCTTTCAGTAATACCTAAAGTATTGACCGAATTTCATTATTTAACCAAAAGAAAATTACAGGTTTTCTCAAAGCCTAAAACAAGGAAAACTGGAGGAAGAACAATGATTGTGACAGTCAGAAAGAAATGAACTTCAAGATAAGAGAAAATTTAAGAACATGAAACGATCTAAACCAAAAAAAAGATTTGTTTGAAGATGGCAGTGAAGGTGATGACGGTTAAATGGTTTTGCAAGATTAATCAGATGATTACGATCTGCTCCATTTAGATCCTGAACTAGAGTTTGTTAACGTCAAAAACATTGAGACCATCGATCATAGGTGAATATGCTTTAGTGGAGTTCAACACAAAAATGAAAATATATTATGTAGGGAAAATTCTGTCTGTAAATGAGTCGTTTGAATATGAAGTTATATATGAAACAAAAGTTTGTAGCTAGAGAATCAATTTGTTATTCATGCCATTTTTTATTGATAAGGAATGGATAAAAAGCTTTTGTCTAATCCTACAACACGTGGGAAGACTAAAAGACAATAATCTGCTATTTCATTTCCTGTAGATTTTGCTTCTTATGATGTTCGTTGGGATTTATAACAATGTCTCATCATTCCCACCAGTGCTGACTCACTGTTCCTACCATTAGATCCTGAGGGGCATAGTGAGATAATTTCAAATTTTCAATTTTTACATTGACAAATGATTTATGGTAAATCAATGAACGTTTTCAGACCCTTACGTAAGCCATGTGTAGAACAAAAAAATATAATATTTTTTCCCTGTGTAATTTATATTCCGATTTTTGAGTCTCACTGTTTCCACTTTTCTCCTACATATTTTTGTTAGAAAGTCCGATACATTACTTTCCTTAAATCAATATGTTTCCATTTTTCACATTGAAATTATGTGTGTTTTGTTTTCGTTGTTTCGTTATTCCTATTCACCGCCATTTCCATTAATATTTTTAAAAAAGGGCAATTTCTTGTTATGTGCCTCTGTGAATATTGTGATGATGATGTAGAAACTAGATATCCGCAAGATCCCAAATACAAGATATATGGTATTTTGGTATTTGATGTAATAGCTAATGTAATGGTTGATAAGGATAATGCTTGAAAATTATATTGTGTCATGTCTTAGTCTCGTATGAGAATACTCTTTTTTACCTTAATCCGATCCTGTGGCAGTTATTAACATCACAACCGACCGTGATGTAATCTTTTGTGTTACCAGCAGCGTGTCATTCAATTCTTTTCTTATGCATTCTTCTTACAAGAAAAACCCATGTAACTCAAAAATACAATTTCTTGGATTAAATGTAATCATACGCCATTTGTATCTTCATCTCAATTGTTTTGGTAGTTGTTAACGAAAGGCGGATTGTTAAATCCTTCACATTGGAAGTTAAGACTTCCCTACCACTTTTCTTTCCTACCAATGCGTTAAGTCGATATAACAGTACAGTATGAAAACACATTTCTTTTCGCATTTACCTAAGAACGCGCACATTGACGGTGGCGCAAGATTACAGGAGTCATGTACACTATTTCCAAACACGTATTTCAGCGATTTCTTTTTATTTTCTCGTGTGCCACTTAGTATAAAGGAAGTTACGTAATGTCACAGCGAAAAACGTTTTTTGACAGAAAAGTACGTTTTGTTCGTCCCTTATACCGAAAAAGAGGATAATTATTGTTCCTATATGTAGTAACTTACTTCCTCTAACACGGTAAGTAGTCACAATCCATGTTTTCTTGGTCGTTGATACCGAAAAATTGGTTTACAGAAAAAGTCTGTTCGTTCGTTCAACTGTGACCGACCCGAGCGGCTGAACTGTGGGCAGAATTTTCACCAAAATTGATATTCCCCGATCAATCTGGACGAGCTGGAGGTCCTAAGAATTTCAAAGGATATTGTGATTCGGGAATGGGAGTACTTTACATAAAGTCTTAATATATTCAACATTTTTTCAAAAATGTCTTCAAATTTTTTCTCTACATTTTTCTCAGAGCAAAGAAAGATGCAGAATGGCGCAGGTCAAATTTATGCAAATTGAAACAGTTTAATTTTTTCGGCGTTGTCCTCCAACAACAATATTGAAGTTACAAATATTATTTAATGAAATCTACTCTAACATTTAGACTTTTAAGTTAGGTTATGTACAAATTATTCAAAATATCAGTAGTTTTTCTGTGATTTTAGACGAAGTAAAAGTAATTTTAAAAACAAGATTTTCCCAAAACCAGCTCCAAATTTTACCTCAAAATCTTTTCAATGGATAGAGATACATGAGCTGCATAGCATGGCATAAACGTTACTTTTACGGAATCTTGCTTTTTTAAATTACTCAAATGTATGTTTAAGTAATATTATAACATTACGCAACCATTACAACTAATACGAGAAAGTACGTGCTGTTGTAGCACCACTAGTTTATTTTTATATTATACAGAAAACATATAAGTGTTTAATTGTTATTGCGCCTTACAAATGATTGAGCAAAGAAGGAAAAAAATACGGTCAATACCGACGATCGATCATAGAGGTCAGTTTCCTATTTCTCCTTGATGACCCTTATGAGGAAAACTAAAGTATATTTTTAAGTTACAGACGAATGTGTCAATTTACCTCTACAATATGCCCATTCGCAAAATCAGCTAAATAATCACTCACCTAAGATGTTGCGAAGTGCTCCACGCATGCTGCAGAAGAGGAGATGAATGAGTGTCTGCTTCTGACTGCGACAACGCTATTAGTGCGTCTGATGAGAGGTCCTTATCTGCTGTTATCTCCGCTACTCCATAAAACTCCTAAGTGGCGATGTCTTAAGAAGCCTCACCGACGCTGGCGATACTTACGAACGTGATTTTTTTTCTCTACGGCGATTTTAATCGAAGTGCCTCGCGCGAATCAAATCTACTAATCTCCATGAGGTGAGATTCCAAAATCTTAAACGACTGGCGATTTCATATCAAAGTTCATGCCGGAAATAAGAATATAAAAAGGTTCAACGCATTTTACATAGAGCAGCGAATTTAACAGGTGGCCATGAAACAAAAGTGTTGTAGTACTTTTTACTTTCTCGCTGCCGCTATCACGATAGAGAGAATGATACGTAATGATGCGCGAAAAAAACGGCGAATTTTCGGCAGAAAAACTTATTACAGAGCCTTGGTAACGAAAATGTGGAAAATCCAGTTGATAATTTCAGAAAAAATCCTCTAACAAGTGGCGTAGCGAGAATACATGTTTTATGGGTCCTAGATACCGAAAAATCGATTGACGGCTAAACATCTGTCCGTCCATCACTCTGTTTTCTCCAAAAGTACAATTCCCCTATCGACCGAAAAGGACTCATGACCCTGCGAGTTTGAAAAGGCTATTTTAATTTTTCGGGTTACTACACACGAAGCCTCGATATATAATATTTTCAAAATTTTATTAAAAATGGTTTCAATTTTTTAAAATTAAACTTGGTCCTGGAATATTATAAAAGGCATTCCAAAGAAGGTCGAAAGAATGAAATTAGTTTTATTCTCACTTTTTCAAAATTTGGTACATGTTGTTAAAATATATGTATTGTTGGTACAAATATTTGATGAACAAACCAGCCATCTTGGATCAAATGTTTTGGTAGCCAAGCTCTGCCTGTTACAAGAGAGGACAAAGAGGGGAGTGATAGAGGAGTAACATCTCTTTAAAAAACCTAGGTTCAGCTGGCTCGGGCTGGTAGCACCTCGTCAGGGCCCCTTACCAGGGTTGCGGTGAAGACCTCAAAGGGCAGTTTGCCGGAAGAGGAGCCCATTCTTCAGGAATAAATATGAAGACCCGTCTAGGGGGTAACAAGAAGAAAGTCCTTAATGGCTAAAAGGCGGATGAGGCATCCCTTTTTATGGGGTTTATACATGAGAGAGGGTGCTGGGGTTCCCTACGAAGGCAGCCCCTTCACCCAGCACACCCTATGTAGGGTTAGTAGCCCGACTTGGGGGAACGTTTCTTAATCACAAGCTCCTAAGGAACTGCCGGGCGGAAATAAAGACGACCTTAGCAGTAAAAAAGGACGAACAAATAATGGAATCTCGGAAAAACTTCGTATATCAGCTTCGAATGTCAGAGGGATTATAAATAAAGAAATATAATTAGAAAAACAATTGATTGAAATGGATGTAGATTTTATAGATTGATACTAAAAATAAATTAAAAGGTACAATATAATTAGAAAAGTACATAATGATCCTTAGTGGAGTCCAACAAGTAGAGAGAGCCTCAGCAGAAGTTGCTATATTTATGAAAAATAAGTATAAAAATAGAATAATATCATACACGTTTATAAACGAAAGAATAGTACCACTACGAATTAAGGTAGAAAGAGGATACATGACATTAAAAGCAATATACGCTCCAGAAGAAGGAAGATAAAACTATTGCATTTTATGAAAAATTACAAGTGGGGATAAATTAAGTAGACAAGAAGCATTATCTGACAGTTTCAGACACTATAATGCCAGTCGGAAATAATCCTATCGCTAATATAATTGGAACAGAGGGCGAACACATTTAAAAAATGGACATACATTAATAGAATTTGCAGTATTAAACGAATTAAGAGTAACAAATACATTTTACAGACACCGAAATATCCATGAATATACATGGACTGCAAGAGGAAGTGCTTTCATTATATAGGTATTGTGGTAAGTTTTCGTGGGCATTTCCAATAAAATAATTATATGCGACGTGCTATTTCAATAAATAAAATTGTTGGCTTTCATTATAGTTTAACAAAAAGGAAAACAAAAAGACCTGGGCTCTAATAAATGACACAAGAGTATTTAGGGGTCAGGATATCTCAATATACCATTCCCTAGTCATTTCAACTTTAACAACTACCTAAAAGATGAAACACCTTACAAAGAAAAAAGAAAATTCTATTGAAACTTTCAAAGTACACCTTCTTTAAGACCAAAGCAATATAATTCTATATCAAACAAGATTGAATATAAAATTACAATCTATACCAACTAGTAACAACACAAATGAAGAATGGAAAAATATTAAAGAGATATTGACCAACGCTGCATTCAAATCATTAGGTAAAAGGAAAAAGAAATATACAAGGAAGAGGCTTAGAGTTTGGGACGAAGCAATTAAACAACTAATAGAAGAAAAGAAAGAAGCGTACTTAAAACATTAGGAAAAACCACTAGTTTAGATTTAAAAACTGAATATAAAAGGTAATCTGTCCGAGTGAGAAATAAAGTTCGAGAAATTAAACGCCAAAGCTGGGAGAGATACAGAGCAGACTCAGAACTCGACTTACATGGAAGGTACGAAAATGCGTATAAAATTATAAAAGAATTAAATAAAGAAGAAAAAGACTCTCTAAGAATTAATCCCATAACAGAAAAGAATGGCCAAGTTATTTTAAAAACCTATGGAGCAATGATGAAGCGGATGCAACATTAATGGAACCCATTGACAACGTAGACAACATTGAAATGTAAGAACTTGAAGAAGTGCTCAAAGGTAATAAAAATAAAAAAAATCTGCTTGTATAGATGATCTGAATGTAGAACTAATAAAGTATTCAACCCTACAGTTCAAACTAAGATTATTAGCTTTTATAAATACATGTTGGCATGAAGGACACGTTCCGGATCAATGAAATGATGCTACATCTATCCTATATACAAAAGGGGAGACAGAACATTGTGTAGCAATTATAGAGGATAAGCCTATTAAATTCTTGCTACAAAATATATGCTAATATAATAGGAAGAAGTCTAAAACCAGTCATGGAAAACAAAATCTCAGAAGCACAACATGGATTTAGGAGAGGAAGATCTTATAGTGACTGTAGATTTACAATTACCAAATTAACAAAGAAAAGACGAGAACAAAATTTACCAACATTATACCTGTTCATCGACTATGAAAAGGCTTTTGATAAAGTTAGGAGGACACTATTATGGTAACATTATAAAAAGAAAGGAGTACCTGAAGATTTAATAAGAGAAATACAGAACATGTGTAATAAAAATTAGGACAATAAAAAATGGAAAACAGTGTGCAATCATTACCCAAGATGTAAGACGAGGGTGCCCATTGTCACCTACGTTATTTAAGATATATATATATATATATATATATATATATATATATATATATATATATATATTGACGAAGTCATAAATGAGTGGCTAAAAATTTATATTGCAGACAATTTCTAGTAAATAATGTAAATATTACTACAGTACTGTTTGCAGATGATCATGTCATTATAGGCTCCACAGAAGACAGTATTCAAGAAGCTATAAATAAATTAGATAATATAGCTAAGCAATATAACATGATTATATCAATGGACAAAACTAATACCATGGCATTTAGGGCCGATAAGAGCAAAAATAGCCCTTGGAAAAATATAATAGAACAAGTAAATGCATTTAATTATCTTGGCTATAACATAACATATTATAAATGTAATGATATACAAGTAAAATTAAACAGATATAGACACTTCTATAGCACAATAGCTCGAACTCTGAAAAATAAAGTCTGAAAAGAAACTATAAAGAAATTCTACAAAACAATAGCTCTACCAATGCTGATATAAGGAAGTGAATATTGGACATTAACTAAAGACCAAGTTTGAAGATTAGAATCTGTTGAAATGAAGTTTCTTCGAACTATAGCAGGTTATGCACTTCTTGATCACAAGAAAAGCGAAGAAAGTCGAAACGAATTAAAAATTTTAAGTGTGAATGACATAATTAAAGAATATAGATAAAAATGGAAAAATCATATATTAAGAATGCCCAAAGAAAGGATAGTGAAAGTTACCTTCATCTACAAGCTGAAAGGGAGAAGAAACGTAGGAAGACCCTTGAGATGGAGTGAGCAGTTTTCAGGAGCCGGAACTGACTCAAGTCCAATCTTTGCAGTTGATGATGATGATCAATATTTGATGAACATATTGTATTGTAAAGAACAATTATCTCTTCTGTTTTCTTGTTTGTCTTTTGGCTTCAAAACGCTGGGTTTTACAGACACTCTGCGCGAGTAAACACGATCCTGATGATTTCGCGAGAATCGGAGTGTTAATCACATAACAATGCCAAAATTGTATTCACAATAGTGGTTAATGTGTCGAAATAGCTCGTTTTTACATTCGTTTTGTGGCAGAGCGAGTATCTTTTTTGAACGACATGGAAGAAAACTCATTCACTAGTTTGTGAAAGATAAATTTCTGAAATTACACATCATTAAGGTTGTTAGCATACATTGGTGCTAGAAGCTGCTTTCCAACATTAATCATTTTAGGAAAAGATAATTTTATACCTGCCCTGGGAGTTGTTTACGTTTCTGACACCTTGTGCGTGCGTGGATGCGTACCATGTGCATTTCTCTACGCCGGAGAGAAAAAAACAGTCGGAGAAAATATTGTCACGGAATTTCGAAACAAGCTCCGATCGTCAATAAATCATTTAAAAGCGTGGCGATATGCAAAGTCTTACGTTGCAACGCGATCCCGGTGCAACTAGTCCGTCTTATGGCTGTAACAATGCGTGCTGACGGCGTCTTAAGTAGAAAGAGCTATTTTTCTGGGAAAAGCGACAATTTGAGGCGCTTCCCGTATTATCATGGTGATGCTCGCATCGATCCGGCCCGGGTTGTGGTGCACTCTGCTGGCCTTTTGCGAAACAGTTTCGAGCACATTCCTTGATCCTCACTTTGTTCTTTCTCTGTACGTATGCTCGCGGGATTTGCGGGGAATAAAAAAAACTATCTCAGGCGCGGTATCAAACTATCTCGGCCCCGATTAAAGGATACTCGCAATTGGTACTCTACTAGGTGCAGCACTCAATGTAGTGAATGACTCAAACACGATAAGTGCTTGCGAACTACGATTGCAAGAAATTGAGCAATTACAACAACAAATTAAACATAGACAAGCTCAACAATTGCCCTCAGGACCCATCGGAACAACTTATACAAGAACAAATGCAACAAAAATTGACATTTCATCTTCAACAACAGCTGCAACATTTGCAACATCAAATTAAGTTTGGCCTTCCACAACAGCCCAACCTTAACACCCAGACTTCAAACCAACCTGCCCTTCAGCGTTATCAAGATCTTCAGTTTTCACATCAAAATATCTCGAAAAATCCTTCCAGTGAGTTCAGTTCAATCTATACAAGTAGTGCTCTTTCTCCAAGTGATTCACTCAACTGTGCTGACCACAACTATTCCAAATGTAAACGTTCGGATAACAAAGAAGACGATGCCTCTTTAACTTACAATGTGAAAATTTTCAAATTCTTTTCAATCTCTTTTAGGTCAACAAGAGATCTCAGAAAATTATCCGCAAGACGCTGTCAAAACTAACGTCAAAGTTAGCATTCCCCCTATTAATATTCCTAAAAATGACGCTATTTTATCAAATTTTAGTGTATTTATTTCAAATATTATAGAAACAGCTCAATCAGAATGTTCAACTTAAATTAAAAATGATTATGTATCAATATATTTTACGTCTTTTGTTGACAATCCTTTATTAATTACATTTAATAATACCCACACTTACAACCTAAGTGAGTACCCTAAACTCACACCTCTGTCGCGAAAATTACGGAAATAGCTTTTGAAATTAGGCGTGTATCTTCATATAGATGCCGCCACATAGAAACGACGCTGGTGCATCCTCCAAGCCCAACTCTCAAACAGCGAGAGTATCCCTTCCTATTGTATATTCCCTCATGGTTCACTTCTAAACAATAGTTGTTTCCAAGCATGATGCAGTGAAACTAGAGCGCCGCCGCAAGATAGGAGGCGTGGAGAGAGCTAATCTTCCGTTTTGGCCAGAAGACCAAAATATATATGTCTTTTGAAGAAAATTATTTCAACTTTAATTTTGCAAATACTGGCTATTTCCATAAAATCCATCGTTTTGAAGATATAAGCGCTAAATTGAAGAAGTGCAAAATGTTATGCACTTTCCTTCGTAAAGCCGATCTTTTTGAGGAGGGAAGCATAACATTCAAGTTCTGTACCTCCAATACCATAAAGATCTGTTGAGAAAAATTTTCCAGAATTTTTACATTTTCGTATACATACTACGTATATATCGAGTAATGTACGTAGTATAGAGAAAGTTATGTAATGCTATGGAAAATCGATATTTCAACGGAAATACCCGTTGATACCGAAACCCTGATACGGAAAAAGTGTTTTTTTCAAAACGTCTGTCCGTCTGTCCGCCTGACCGTCTGTGAAAAACACTAGCACGCAGATGATATTTTTCAAATTGGAAGCACGCTGGTCGATCTGGTAACACTCGAAGCTCTACGATTTTGAAAAGTTCTCAAAGACCTCAAATAAACGTTTTTAAAATATAAGAATATACAGAATGAGATCTTCTTGAATATTTTATTAAATTTTTGCTCGTTTGGTGCTTCTCGTTGCTACCACAGTTGTAATTTCCTCTCGAATATAACTAAACACAACAGGTGACGTAGATTTTTACTTCCCCGTATACGTACGTATATACGGAGTAATATACATAGTAGAGTTAAGCTATGTAATGCTGCGATGAATCGATATAGAGATTTCAACTAAAATACACGTTTTGGGATCCTCTGATACCGTAAAAGTGTTTTTTCAAACCGTCCGACTGTCTGTCCGTCTGTGAACACCAGTAGCACCCAAACCATACACAGGATTTTATCCAAATTGAAGAAACTCTTGCCAATGTGACTCAAGCCGAAGCTTTGAGATTTTGAAAAACTTTCTTTAAAATTTGGTGGTACTTTACATGAAGCCCCTGGGGCATTTTCATAATTTTCTCAAGAATGACTCCAAATTTTCTTTAAATTTCTTGTAAGAATAGAGTTAAATACGCTTATAACGGTGACATAGCTCTGTTGTTCACGATTAATTCTGAATTTTTGAAAATCGCAATAGTCGGAATATTTTTTCGGCCTCTTCCGAGAACTATAAAATTGAAGATAGACGTTTTTCCTTCAAATAATTTTTTCTCCATAGTGAGATCTTTCATTAAATTTAATAGCTTTCGAGCAATATTGCGAGCAATATGTACAATTTTTAAAAAAATTATCAAAACAAGATTTTCTCAATTTTTTCTTTAAATGTTTAGTAGAAATAGTGCTAAATGCACTCTGAGATAGCAAAACAAGAGCAATATGACATAAACACCATATTGCTATATTCTTTTGTTTTTCAAAAAAGTACAAAAATGTAATTTTTTTGACTTGTGACTCACGTCAATAATATTTATATTAGTAGCAATTTGCTCACATTATTGTATTTATGAGTACATATGCTTTAAATAATGTCACAAAGTTTCTCGAAAACTCTACCGTTTTCTGTGAAAATTAGCTAAAAATTCGCATTTTCAGATACGCTCAAACGCCATTTTCATAAAAACCGCAAAATTTTTTTTTCAAACCTTTCGAACAGATAATGCTAATTGCACCCTTTTGTTTGACGTTTAGTTCATTTCAGAGTACTTTTTTGATTTTTTAAGAATACACAAATGTATTTTGTTAAATATCTCTCACGCTGTTAATACGCACATTTACAGTAATTTGAAGTTTTCCGAAAACGCAAAATATTTCAGTTAAAAAGAGCTTCAAATTTCGAATTTACAGTAGCACTTAAGTGCTATTTTCTTAAACATGGCTTGGAAATTTTCAAAGAAAATTTGCCATTTGTGCGAGGTTTTACTTTTAGGAAACAGACAAATTAAGAAAATTTCAAAAAAATGTACTCTGGGCTATAGTAGATGACAGCTGGCAAGAGTATGTGGCAAGTTCGTGTGCGAGACCAAAGGAAATAGAAAACTAATACGGGAAAGTCTGTGACATTGTGTATCACCACTAATTAAAAAGTAATTTTAAGAATACAAATTATTTTAATCTAATGAATGTTGCCTTTGATATTGAATAATGTGATGAGGAATAACATCAATTTCTTTACTTTCATTGAAAATGTTTAGAAACTGCTAAACTGAAAAGTAGAACAACTACAAAAATTAATAACGAGATTCCGAAGCCATGCAGAAGGCCGTTTTGGGAGAGAAACATTGTTCCTAGAAGGTCAAATAAAAATCAGGGTGATGCTGATTATTCATATATTATGCCCCAATACTACAAATTACTACATCTAAAACGTATTTTCTATTTTTTCTTTATAATAAAATATTAACATACGAAATTCTGGAATAAAAATATTTGTCTTGCTTTTTCCTTGCTGAAGGAATTCTCTGATGGTGAACTTCAATAAAGAGTAAAATCTTACTCTTATAAAAGTTTTCAGAACTATCTTTCACGTCACAACAACCACTCACAAAATTGGCTTCTGAGATTTTGTGTAATAGTTGAGTAGCAATATTTCGATTAAGGATTAATTCACTAAATTCTGTCATTAAAACTATACTCACTCTTTGACAGAAATTTATTAAAACTGACAGAACACTAAGTTGAAGTTATTTTGAAGCAATATTTTTCAAAGCAATAAACTTTTTGTCATGTATTTATCTACTAGTAGATCCTTACTCCAAAAGATTTTTGCATTTTTCACAAGGATGCAACTCCATAACATTCTTTTGTACAAAAGTAAAAGCTAGTACTTGGAATTCATTTCTGCTAAATACATGTTTAATTCCCTCACACTTATTTATGCTGGGGTCAGAAGTGAAACAATTTTTTTCAGTAAATGTGAGGCTGATGTTTTATTGTGAGGAGTTTTGGGCCTCAGATAAAGAAAAATATCAAGAAATAACACACATTATTGTTTAAAAAACCTTTACCCGTTCTTGAAAATGCAACATCACAAACAATTCAGCATACTTAACAACACCTTCTAGAAAGCAAAACGGTGATGGCTGGTGTGGGCGTTAATTCCAGATGGCGTCGACTTCAGCTATCTTACTAGAACCAGAATCGCTAGCTGTATGCGCGCGCATCTCTAACTAGCCAAACAACGGGTTTACCTGTGCTTCTGTATAATACGTATACTGTGATACTATCCCACCTGTTCCAAGACGTGGAAAATATGCAGGCGTATGTGAAATTAAACTAATTATTTCATATTCTACGCGATTGAATTGTACGGGTGTACCTCTGCATCGTCGATTCGGGTGGCCGAGATTGCTAAGGCAGTAGAGCCGTGGGGATTTCGGGCTGAAGGATTGCGGGCATGAGGCCTGGCCCTTAATATGGGATCTTAGTTTGCTAATAAATAAATACCTCAGTGTTCGGTAATAAAGTTAAATAATAAATGCAACGAGTAGGGTTGTACATGCCCGGTCCTGTATTTTCGCAGGGACTACTTTACGTAGCTTTCTCAACAAAAAAAGTTTTCTAATATTTTTGTGACTCTCAAGAAAAGCGAAAAGCTAACTGTCAAGGCAGATGTACTTCAAATGTTTTAAGGAAGTGATGTGAATTATTCTAAGAACATCTGTATGAAATACTGAATAAACATTTATTGAAAATTTGTTTCAAACGTCAATTGCATTTCTTTTTCTTTGATATTCTGTGAGCACGTATATACAGAAAGTGTAAGGAAGAGGTCGGGGTTTAACGTGCGAGAGTTCTGGCAAGGTACGCTAGTATTAAGATATTTCTTTTGCATTCCTTCTTCGTTTACGTGGTGAAATTCGATAAAATAATGTATTGCAAGAAATAAAAACGAATAGAAATTTACATTTCAAGAACGGAAATTGTTCATTACGAATGAAATGTTTCAGGCCGAGAAGAGGAAGGGCCGAATTTTTTAAACGAGTAATGTAAAACGTCCGTCAGTATGTCGAAACACGTTTTATTGCATACAATATTTTGCAATTACATTTTTAATTATAATAATGCTACTTTTTTACTTATTAATTATAACTCTTAATTTCTTAATAAATAAAAAATCAAAATAAATCTCTTTAAACGTAAATTATGTTTATGAGAATGTTGTTTTTATTTGTACTTCTTCATTCGATAAAATTCGCCAGAATAAATGTTTCACCATTAGATCATGAAGTTGGTGCAATAGGTAACATTGTATGTACTTGCAGACGAACTCGATTTCGAGATAAACGCCCATCCAGGCCACTTCAGAGATAAACTGTCGATGATAATGTAAATGTCAAAGCCCCAGGATTTTACACTAGATAACGACAATGTGCAAATGTAGTTATTTTCTTTTTAAGGGCGCAAAGTGTGTACTTTTTACATAGTCGGAATTGAATTTTTTGCTGAGACCGTAGGGAGAACAACATTTTCTTTACAACCTTATAAAAATTATAAAATTTGAAAAACGTTTGTAAATTATATTGGAATAGGGTGTTCGATATGTCCGATAATAGCAGTATGTTATATATGGACATGAATGCGGAAAATTACGAAGATATATGTCTGTTTACGTCGCTTTATTTCCATGTTTGAAGTACTTTTCTCACGGTAACAAGACAGTTGTTTTGGCAAGCCTTTTTTATTGGATATTTAAAAATGACCTACTTTATGCGCAGAATCGGAATTTTTACAGTTGTAAGAAACTTATATTTTTAGATAGCTCTTAGCAAAAGTGGTTCCTTTAGAGCATGCAAAGCGTGCTGAAAGTTCAATTTTTAGCACCAGTGCTAAAAGTAAAACGACTCAAATATCCAGATAAAATTGAACACAAAAGAAAACAAACAAAAATACCGACATGCTTTCGTTGGATTGCATTAGCATCTAGTGACTTTAATATAACAGTGATTTGTATGCTTGAATTTAAATGAAATTTCGTAAGGCTGTCAAATAATAGTGTATGACACACGCGCTAAAAGTGATTTTATTGTTCTCGTAGGATTGTGCCACTCGGCCTATCGGACTCGTGTCGTAACATTTCCTACTTGCAAAATAAAATACCCCTTTTACCATTCGTATCAAAAATAACTATAGACAATAGAATATTATAAACAAGACAATAGAATATTCTTACGTTTATCATTTTTGCAGGTGTGTATTCTAAATGATGCAATGGCGTAATAACGCAAACTGAGAATGACCAGGTTTTCCTCTATCTAAGATCAGAATGACTTTGCAGAACATCAAGAAGTCAAAATCCCAATCTTATATACAAGTACTTCTTTAGTGAAGAATCACAAGAAATGAAAAGTGTGCGAGATGTTTGAGATAGTCACTCCCATGTTATCTGTAATAACTGTGTCATTTTGATAACAAAGGGAATAAGCTAATGGAACCACTTCACTTAAGCAAGGATCTCAACGCACTTGAATGATAAAAATACCTTCACTACGAGTAAAATACTCCATTTTGAGGAACATTAGTAAACAATATTTGAGCCTAAAATATTAGGTTAACTAGATGGGTTACGAGTACCCTTTGGCATATAGTTTACCGCAGCAGAGAACATGCCCAGTTTATTTTTTTGTTATACAATTTTGAACTTAAAATATCTCATTTTAAGGACATTTTATACACTGCTAGGTTCCATTCAATGTGGAACCTCAATGGACCAGTATTTGTTTTGCGTTTTAGACAAGATTCCGAATTATGCAATGTAATACTGTAGAGTTTATGTTTGCCCGGTCCGCAAATTACATGTTCTCAATAGATAGATTTCCGCCTTATATACGTTCCACAATGAGCTAGTTTTACTGCAGTAAATGGAGATTTCAATATCAAAATGAGCTGTTGACGTCATGGCAACAGCGCTCATCTTATTTTGCTCTGCGATGTAGACATGGGTTTTTATTCGTTTTCGAAGAATAGCAATAGTAGGGACGATTAGCAAAATAGCGCACGTTTTTGGATTTGTAAAAATCAAACAAATGAAATTAAACCTTTCTCATCTCTCGATTGTCTGTAGAAAGATTCACTGGCAATATTTGCTTCAGCTTTTGCGAGTTTTAAATTGTTGCATTATTCTGAGTATGAAATGAGAAACAACGTAAGGAATTAAGAATTGTATATTGTAATTACATAAAGGCTACTTGTTTGATGGAGAAATAAAGAAAATAATAAAAAACGAGTGGCACTACAAATCACATAATTTTTCGCATTATTAGTAAGGATTATTCATAATTACCCCCAAAGCTACTCACATTAGCAGAAACGTTTACATGTTATTTATAGATTATTAGTTTACATCTAATTTTGATAAACAGATTTCATCCAGAGTAGACCTTTTTAACCCTCGTACTATATCGGAGGGTCTTTTTGGACCCCACGATCATTATTTTGCTAATATATTCCTGATTTGCAGGATAATTTGTGTCTTGTAAATATGCCTTCGTGCTTCGTAAGAAGGTACTAAACCATTTTCACATAGTTTACAAAATTTATTAGAGAGTTATTTTATTATTTTCATTACATGGCTCAGGTTTGGTCTACGGTATAGTCTTTAATTTTCCGATTCTCATTCCAACATTGTCATAAAGTTAAAAAAAGACTGATACCGTCAATTTTTGTCTCGGATTTGATTTAATCGATCGAAATAACTTTAACACGAAATATAAATATAAATATAAATATAAATATAAATATAAATATAAATATAAATATAAATATAAATATAAATATAAATATAAATATAAATATAAATATAAATATAAATATAAATATAAATATAAATATAAATATAAATATAAATATTTCTCAAGCGTTAGGAATCAACAATGGAGGCTACGTATGGGGGGATTATATTTTATATGAATTATTTAATATGCATCAATTTTATTTATTATGTTATTGAAAATAAAGTTTTTCTTATATAAAATACATTGTTTACGCCAAATATGTTACATATACATTCATGTTTACCACTTCCAATTGTCAGTAAAACTTGGGGTCAAAAAAGATCTTAGGTATAGTACTTGATATAAAATAGAAGATATGGTACGAGAGTGCGTACATACATTTTCGTTTGTGCATGTTCCTCTTCTCTTTCTCTTTCGCAACTAAAACTATTGCGGCGTCATATCAGTCGCCTTGTACAAACGTACCAAATATCAGCCACGTGCATTTCACGATCATGGCCAGCGCTGGCGGAAGAGACGCTGGGCTCAACAAAGGCAAACCTAGGGAGCGGAAGGGAAGGGGTGCCGTGTCGTGGGTGGCAACTTGGGAGGTTAGCAGGTTAGCAGCGGAAACGCGTCGGCGGAAACAGCGAGATGACGCAGTTCCGTCAGCCGGCCCAGAAGGTAATATAAACCGACCCCGGACCTAAACTCCTTCTTCTGATTCTTGGGCGCGTCGGTAGAAAGTCGTGTGGGTTGTGCGTGGCGCTGCATTTTAATGCATAGGCTACTGAGGCAGGGAACTGAAGCCGACGTGCTACGTCGAGACGGGAGGTGCGGCATACTCGCTTGTATGCTCACGTAGGCTACTGGTGCATCACACCGAAAATGATATCTAATTATCAGGCCAGCGGTGGTGGTAACCAGGGAACATTCCTTCTAGTAACGGGTCAATATTGTTTATTGTAATTATTGTAGATAGTATTCAGGTGTTGAAACATTTTTTCAAATAAATACTTAATAATATCCGATAATAATTTCAAATAAATACTTAATAAACCGTTCGCGTCTGTGATTTATTGCCCCGGCAAAGACGCCACACTATTCAAAAACTCGTAATATATTGCCTCAATAGGTCTCACTAAGTAAATTGATGTCATGCACCACGTAGATTTATCTTCACGATCACGCATTGTAAGTCTGAAATACAGATGAACACATTTCTAATCGCGATACTTTATTTTAAATGTTGAGAAAACTAATATGGGTTTAGTTGGAAAATTATGTAGTATAGCTACTTTCATGATCTGACTGATCTTGAATCCTACGAACTTTTATTTGAGGACATTGGTTCCATTGTGATACCTATTTTGTATAAATGAAATGAATAAGCATCACGAAAGGCCACCATACAAAAGAGGCTGATGGAAGTTAAAAGCGGGCTTTTGTACTTGAATTTTGCATGAAAATTAATGACATATCATAATATAATGACATTGTGTCATTACATTTTATGTTTCAAAACAAATTATGATTAATTCGTTAAAGGATAGGACCATCAGTATAGAACCATGTACTGTCTATTTTTTAATACATACTACATCAAGTAGTAACATAAAATGTCCTGTAACGTGATAGTAAATGAATATCAGTGATACCAAATGGAATTACTCTCGTAGCAACGAATGATAAAAATTAAGAACCCATTATAACCAATTATATTGATTGCTGGGTATTATAGGTAACTTTGACGACAAAAACGGATTGTAAATTGATGAAACAAAATTAAATTAAATATTAGTTTTTTACATTAGTTATAAAATAAATTAAAGTACTCAATTTCGTGCAGTTAAGGAAGAGGTATTTCTTGAGGAAATGTTAACACTTAATAGTTTATATTCAGTCATACATCGAGCTCGAGGCATCGCCGCGGGAGGATGTATCTTGGTTGTTACTTTCATAAAGTTCAACATTTATTTAATTTCGAACTCACTAAAAAACATTTCCACAACATCTTTGCCACATTGAACAGTTTTCCAGCTTTACTTAAAATGATAAAAAAGTGGTGTCAAGATTGGTCGCTAAATCACGTATTTTACATTCCAAAACACAATGTAAAATAAATTCCTATATGATATACGATACGGAAAGAACAATAAGTCTCTGACCAAATTTTCTACAAGAGAGTCACTTGCTCCTTTAAAACGTCAAGTGTTTGATGCAGTTGTGTCACTGCAAATAATTTGTACATTGTTGTGAATACTCCAGTGAGTTTACAAATCTCAAATTGTGTTAGTTTGCTCATTACCAGAAGAATTAAGCAATTTTGGAAACCCGATAAGATGCTGACTGTCGCCAAATGTAACAACAATTAAAAGTCTTTCTTCTTTTAGGTCCCTGATATTTAATGTATGCAACAGTTTACTAAACCAATGATCAGCATTAATTTCAGATATATCACTCTTAAATCAAATTTCATTGGTAACAGCGGCATTAGATATTTGCAACATTCAGCTACATCATGAAACGTGACATGGTCACATGGTTACCAAGTAGCTGTTTGTCCTATCTAGTTTAATCATTTTCCCGACTTTGTAAACGTTAGGGGTACTGGAAGTGCAGCTCCTGCGAAAACAGCGTTTTTTCTTTACATAGAAAAAGTATCTAAAGAGTAAAACTTGATTTGGGGTAAGTAAACATTTCAAATTCTCAACAAAAAAAAGAAACCTCAACACTATAAAGCTTTATCAGGTTGTTACACTTATGACTTATCTAAATACGACATGTGAGAGACAATTCAGACATAAAGTATCAACACCATTGTGCTTTTCAGAAAGTGATGGCACTTGTTTACTTTTTCGCCTTAGTTCGGAATAATAAGAGGAAGTATTGTAATCGTGCACCGGAAAACGGCGAATTTTCGTCACAAACACCTATTGCCGGGCCCTGGTAACGAAAAAGTGGAAAGTATTGGTCATACATAAAGTAAAGCACTTCCTCCAAAACATCTTTAAAAAAATCCATCATTTTTATTGCGCAGTTACATAACTTTCTCTCTACTGCGCAAGCGGCAGAGAGAAAGTAAAAAGTTAATGATTCTTTAAAAGAAGTAGTTTTTGCGAAATTTCCGATTGAAGTTAATGCAAATTTTAAAAAAATCTCAAAAACCGCTCCAAATTTTTTCTTTAACTTTTTTTCTACATATAGGAGGGAGGCTAATGGGAAAGGCGTAGGTTTCATTTTAGTTGAGCAATCTTAACTATAGAAAATTGCAAATTTAGAAATAATGCTAGAAAATTCGTACATTTGTAGCACCACTAGTTTAATGCCATTTTGCTGAAGCGCGCATATTTACTGCATGTGGGTTGGACATAATTGGGTAAGAGACCATTTTTGGTGGTCGTGGGAGTGGGAAGTGTTGACGCGGACACTATATGCTGAGAGAAGCATGATATGAGAGGGCACGGTGTGTTCCCAAGACTTGAGAGGATAGTTCGTGGGAACCGAGGCAGCGCGCTGGATTGGATGCGCTATTGGGATAGAAGACGATTAAGATTGTGTCAGGAATCACGTTGTGACATGTGGGAACGTGTATTACGTTTCAGAGACCCCTGGGGACGTAGTTGGGGACAACGGAGCTTTGAAGAACTGACAGAAGATAGGAAGATATGGCAGGTAATGTCCAAAATCATCGTGAAGACGATTCAGTTATGACCTTCACAGAGAAATGGCGTGGAGATATTTACGTTTTTATGAATGGAGAGAAGAGTGGTGAGGAAGGGTTCATTCAGAAGGCTGGTGGAGGGCCTTTGAGGGCAGCGCGCGAGGGCCGTGCGGAGGGGCAGGGGCCATTGCAGGAGCGGGAGGGCATCCAGAGGACGCCGCCTGGCCCATCGACCGGTGACCGCTGCCTATCGACTGAGCGCGCGCGCGGCCGTTGCTAACAACACGCCTCAGGGGACGCGCGCGGGTCAGGGACGGCCCCGCCCCCGCCCCCGCCGTGTCCTACGACTTCCGCCAAGAAAGACGCATTCCGCCAAGTCCACGATTCAGCCATGCCTGAGGCCCCCGATCCTAGCAATTCCAAAATATATGAGTTGGCCCGATTCTTACGCTCCCGGCGACACTTAAAATGCGATCCAACGCTCCCATTTTAACCACTGTCCAGTACACAGATACCTCGTGCGAACTCTAACCTCTACTTTTTCCGTCGTATCGCTCTCCCTGTCTCTTTTTGAATGACTCACTCTTTCTCTCTTTCTCTCTTTTTCTCTCTCTTTCTCTCTCTTTCTATCTTGCTCTCTCTCTTTCTCTCTATCTTGCTCTCTCTCTTTCTATCTTGCTCCCTTGCTTGCCTTCCGTTCAGGTGATAACTTTTTTACCCACATTTACAACGTTATTTTTTATCCTTTTGAAAAATACCTCATGGAGATACATGTGTGGCATATGAAAATCCTAGCCATTATACTGTCGACAATAATGAGTTCTGACAAATGCATCCCTATTCCCATGTTTTTTCTAGAATTTCACAACACGAAAGATGAGTCATGATCGATCCGAGTTACGTAACGAGACGGCAAATCCACGTCATCAGTTTCCTAGATATGTGTTACTCACAGTCAGACTTGTATTAAAATATCATAGGGGAGTCGGCAACTGAAACTGACACATGACACTCGTATCCTGAAATGCATGTACTTCCTGGCAGGTACTTAGTGCAGCAACTATCGGTTAATGTCACCCAATGTTATGAAAAACACTCCTAGAGCACTAAAACGTGTGAAATATTTGCTCATTGTCAAATTCTTATTCACTACTGTCAATACAATATATCATTTTTATTCTTAGCTATTACAAACTTCAATTAAAATTAATATTTCCAAATATATACTAAAGTAGCGGAACCCGGCAGGCGTTGTTCTGCTCTTCATCTCCCTCTTTCTCCTTCTCTTTTTTTCTCCCTCTCCGTCCCGTCTCTCTCAATCTCATCTTTCTCTTTGTCTCTCACTCTCTTCGTCTCTCACTCTCTTCGTCTCTCACTCTCTTCGTCTCTCACTTTCGTCTCTCACTCTCTTCGTCTCTCACTCTCTTCGTCTATCACTCTCTTCGTCTATCACTCTCTTCGTCTATCACTCTCTTCGTCTATCACTCACTTCGTCTATCACTCACTTCGTCTCTCACTCTCTTCGTCACTCACTCTCTTCGTCTCTCACTCTCTTCGTCACTCACTCTCTTCGTCTCTCACTCTCTTCGTCTCTCACTCTCTTCGTCTATCACTCTCTTCGTCTATCACTCTCTTCGTCTATCACTCTCTTCGTCTATCACTCTCTTCGTCTATCACTCTCTTCGTCTATCACTCTCTTCGTCTATCACTCTCTTCGTCTATCACTCACTTCGTCTATCACTCACTTCGTCTATCACTCACTTCGTCTATCACTCACTTCGTCTATCACTCACTTCGTCTATCACTCACTTCGTCTCTCACTCTCTTCGTCTCTCACTCTCTTCACTTCTTCCTCTCCCTCCCCCTCTCTAGCTCTCTTTACCTCTCCCTGTCGTTCTCACTCTCTCCGCATCTCTCTTTGTCTCTCTCATACACATTTAGTTGCAGATTCTGCACGTCTCTGAGCAGGTGGGGTAATATCGAAAAGCGCCGGACCAGCAAAAATGTAATAGAATGTTTAAGATCTCATCCTGTAGATTTTGATGGATGAAACGTTTCTTTGAGACCTTCTGTCTCAAAACTGTAGTTTTTAATGCCCTATAACGCTTTCTTTAGGAGTTATTTCACGATGTATGCTCAAAATTCTGCCGAGTGTTGCGGGTTGCATTTGCCATGGCTATTTAGTTTTGTTCTTTATTATCTTTTTCTCTAAATAGCGAACTTTGCTGATAGGTATTCTGATATTCTGCGATAGTTATTATTCTAATAGTTATTCTGCTATTCGGGATGGCGATAAATTCAACAAATCAGAGGTAATTAAAATTAGTCCAGCCGTTCTTGAGTTATAAATGGTGTAACTAATCCGAGCTTGTTTTATTAGATAATTAGATTATTGTCATTTTAGATATAGAACTTCACTAGTTATAATTACAAATTACATAATAATCAATGTTGCTATAACATAAGTACACACACTCCCGCATAGTTTGAAACAATTACCTAAATTTGTAATACACTTATTGTAAATTTAATTTTTCTAATCTTTCATTCACCTTATGAAAAAATCGTGAGCAAATAGGTTTACAACACAGTAAAACATATCGCTTTACCAATATCTTGTGGGGCTCAATTTAAAAAAAATCAATCTTTTCTACATTCATACCTCATTTTGAGCACAGCAAAGCTGAATCTACACACATGAAACGTATTTAACAGAACTCGTTCTCATGTTAACAATGCTGGAAAGTTTCTACAGCATTAAATACTACGATCGTCCGCTTTCTCAATAATTAACATTTTTCTTAAATTTTGCAAATTCTAAATAAGAGAACAATATTTTGAGTACTTTTCAATTATCATGATAGTTAAATTTTCGTTCATTAAATACTTTTATCGTAAATCGTGTTTACCAATTGAATTCACATTTAAAAAAAATTGTTTTTAATATTTTTTTAAACTTTGGGTTCCCAACAGTGGAAACAATGAGACCTTTGAAATACAATTAAAAATCATAAGCTTTTTTTCTTGTCTTTAAATTTTCGGGGAAAATTTATAGTCACGTTGGATTAAATGATGCGCGAGAAGTCCAAATAATTAATGTATAATAATAATTAATAACATTTTGTTGCCCCAGTAGTCCCAGTTGCACTATACAAATAATTAAACATGTGAAGTGATCAGTGAGAAATAATCATAAGCCCCTCTCGTGATACAGATTGTTTAAGTTTGGCGAAACATGCAAATTTATGCAGGGGCAAGACAATCAGTCACGTGTTATTATAACAAAAAACAAGAAATGGAAATCTAAAATACTGAATGAGAAAGGGGTTGACCAGAGAGATTCATGATAATAATGAAGAATGAATATAATTGAAGGAAAATTGTTGAGGAAGAGATAGAAATATAGAATATTATTTATTTCCTGTTTCTTGAAACTACATAAGGAAAGAAGTAATTGTGAAATATTGCGTAATTAGAAGGTATACTAATACTGTAATCACTGATGAGACGCCAAGTGTATAATACAACTCGAAGTGCTTAAAATATTTTTGTTGATGAAAATATATTCTTTTTTGTTTAGAAAATAGGATGCAAATACGGAATTTCATCGATAATATGCAAAAAAATGCTAATTTATTTGTTCAACTTACAAACTGACATGTTCTATTTGCTTGAAATATGAGAACAATGGAATAAATGGCAGAATACTGTACAAAAGAGATTTAAATTTGCAATAATCATAAATGTAACGTCCTTTGTCAAAAACGACGCAATCTGTATGTGACCACATTTTGCAGATTTAACACATTGTTCCCCCTAGTGTCTTGGAAAAGCTTTCCACAGCTGCACAGGTGCTCTGCATCTTGATTGCAATGTCCAAAATCTGATAATCCGAAATGTTAGTTCTTTTGTAATAGAAACTATTTTGCATCGAAAAACAAACAAAAAATTTGATATAAAATTCCTTTTGTAAAAAAAATTCCCCACTTCTCTCGCAACTAGCAAAGCAAGGGCTCAAGAAAACGTATAATACGAGTATTCTATATTTACAACACCATCTTGGCACTCGGAACCTCAAAACAGGCAGAGCGCATATGGAAACCAGACAATAAATACATGGTTGTTAACCCCAATGACTAAGCTCCAAACTAAAATATATTCCACATTCAGACAGATAGTAATTTGTGACACATAATAGTTTGAGGTTAACGATAAAAGTTAAATCAGACCCACACAAAAATTAAAATTTCTACTGCTTGTAAATCACGGCCATCTGCAACAACAAAGTTGGATTGACGAAATACATGACGGTGCACCGTTTCTAGTGCTTTCCGCCGCAGAGTAGCATCTGCAAACCCAGATCATGCGGTAATCTACATTAGTGCACCTGTTTCACGTTTATACTTTTTCCTGTGTATACAGGCTGTCCCGGGAGGAAACGACGAGAAAGAAAAATTAATACAGAAATACAAAAGAACCCAATTTACACATTTCGACTGCTTTTCTATTTTTCTTTTTGAACAATTATATTCATTTCTTTCGTAAATTATAAACAATTTACATGTTTCTGGAGTGTCTTTATGCTTCTGGAAGGCATTTTTTTGCACAGAAAGCATTTTTTCAAACCTACTTTTGAGTGCTTATTGCGGTTCAACCATTCGCAACATCCCAATAGTTTATTAGACAAAACGCTGAAAATTGTATTAGACTAAGAGCTGTTTTGCGAAGTTTTGACGTTTCCTCCCTGGACATTCTGTATTAAAGAGACAATGATAGACGTATTTAGCTTTCTATTATTAAGTTTGAAAGGAGTTTATGGGATGGCCTGGCTGTAAGAAAGCACCAGAGTTTCCATAAGCGATTACGCATATCGACCGTTTCAAATTACGTTGTACGGATAAATATCCAATAAGCGTTGAAAGGCGAAATTATTTCTTACTGTTGTAAAAGGTTTTAATAAATAAAGTTCGAAACGATGAAACAGTAACTTATTACTTAAATTACGATAGGCGAGAGAAGCTACGCTTGGGTCTATCGCTGACCCCTCTCCTTCCAATTGGTGTGCAACTGTTTAATTATTGATTGCTGATTCCGCGCACGTCAACAGCTAGGGTTGTAAGCTACGTTAGAATAGGGAATGTTTTATGACGGGAGGTGGCGGCGATCTTTCTCCTACTGTATGGCGAGATCCGGCGCCGACCTATCGTCGGCTACCGGGGTTTTCCCCAACCTGTTATCTCCCAGCAGGGGAGCCCCAGCCGGGACAAGCTCTCAGCTCCCGACTGACCTCCCCGACAAGTGTGGTAGTTAAGGGCATGTAAGTGAAAGTGTGTAAGTAAGGTATGAGCGTAGGACAAGGAAAAGGAAGAGAAGATCGCCTACGATCCGTAGCCCATTTGTTAGTGCACTGTTCCGGAATTCTCTTGATGAGGATTGGTGAAACTATGGAAAACTACCGATCAGAGCAGTCGGTCGCTAGAATTCTTCTCAGACAATGGCTGAATTTGACCTATAATGAAAGTCCGCCAACATCGGCACTCGATCCCTAGGACTGGTCTGAATAGTTGTACAGTCATCGGCAATGCTGTCTCAGAGCTAAACTCCACCGATTGCAATTGTTCAACGACGGAGGTTGTCTTTCTGTTGTACGAAATTAAGCACAGCGTATGCGGGGGAAGAGCCCCTGTGTAACCCTGCAGCGTCTTCTTCCGTAGGAGTCCCTGGTTTGGCTCAAGAAATGGCTTCGCTCAGGGAAGGAGCTGGGCGCGGCTCGGGATATATCTTTCTTTCTCTGGGTGGGGTGCTGAAAAGCCAGTGTCCGATAAGCGAAGTCGACTGTGAATTTGCCACAGGGAAGGGACCCGTAATAAGCACGTTTCAGGCGTTTTTAAATAGATCGTGAAATATGTTTGAATGTCTGGAACTCGTGCAGTTTGGTTAAGGGACAGACCTTTTGGAAAGGTGAAGACACGCCAATGAATATGCCAAAGAGGCTTCCTCTCTCCGTTGCTATTTATTGCAACTATAATTCTCCTTCGCCAAGAGTCCTTATTCAACGCTTTATCCACTATCAATGATGAGTCCTAGATATCCTCTCATTTGCTACACAGATGACTTTGTTAGAAAGAATGTCTGAAACGGTGTAAACATTGCTGCTATACACAGTAAGAGAGTTTAGTACGGACATCGCAGTATAGGTCGGCGTAGACAAGTGTGCCTCTTTCAATATTTACCGGTGTAGAATCACCCTCAGGGTATTGAGACTCGACAGCAGTAAGAGGCGTGTGAATCGAGGATGCCTACAAATACTTAATCCATGTGCATGTAACTGATATTTGCCACCAAAAAATTGCGACTTCTGCCTTGAAATACCACGTTCCTCGGGAACTGGATAATAGACTGGACGCAAGCAGAGCAGGATAATCACAAGCGCTAAACCACACCACCACTAATGACTGATCATTGGGCTCTTTATCCGCGCAATGAGTTTGACATAATCTGTCTCTTGCTCTCGTCTTGTCTCTGTCGCAGATCTGGAGGCCGTGAATCTAAGCAGAAAAACTTCAAAGAGGGAAACAAGTACTGGCTAAGTACATAGAAAAGTGATGTAGATATTGTTCATGTAAGTACTCGAGGGAGAGTGTCCTCAAGCTGGAAAACGCATGCTTCGTCAAAAGAGAGGACGGCAAGTAAAGATTGAGCAAACGACAGGACGGAACGGTCACAGCGAGGGCGAGGGCGAGGGCGAGGGCGAGGGCGAGGGCGAAGGCGAGGGCGAGGGCGAGGGTGAGGGCGGGGAAAGAGGATGAGGGCGGGGAGCGACGACGAGAGCGGGGAGCAAGGGCGAGGGATGGCGAAACAAGTCGGGGTGAGGATGGAGAGAGATGTTGGGGGTGGGAATGGCAAGGATGGGATGAGTAGTCAGAGCAAAGAGGAAGCGAGGCGGAGGCAGGATTGTTGGTAGGAGACGGGGAGGGGCGCGGGCGGGGACGAAGTGGGGCCACTCGGAGGTGGCAATGAAGGTGAAACAAGTCGGGAGAGGGATGTAGTAATGGCAGGGCGGGGTTTCTTGAACAGGGTAGAGTACGAGTAGAGAGGGGTGAAACGAGGCAGTGTCATGAGCGATGGCGTGGAGAGGGTAAGGCGCGGGCACGGGTGAAGCGGATCTAAACAGAGGTGACGGAGGCGGCAAGAAGACGAAATCTGGCGGGGCGGGGACTGAGAGAAACGGTGACGGTGAGGGCGTCACGGGCGGGGGGGGGGAGGTCACGACGGAGTACGAGCAAAGGGGAAGCGGGGCGGATTCAGGAGTGTTGGAGGTGGCTGGAGTGATGCCGTGGACGGGGTGGAGCGCGGGTGAAAGCGAAACAGCGTGGGGCGGGGACGGTGGAGCGAAACAGGGTGTGGCGGAGGGGCGCGGGGCGGGGGCGGAGGCAGGTGGGGGTGGCGAGTCGGCGCGTGCGCAGGTGGGGCCGTGGGGAGGCGCGGCGGCGTGCGGCGGCGGGCCGGCGGCGCAGAGGCGCGCGCGATGTCGGTGCAAGTGGAGGCCGCGGGGCGGCCCGCCCTCAAGCGCCCGCCGCGCGCGCTGCGCCCGCAGCAGAAGCGCAAGCGGCTGTCGCCCGGCGCCGGCCCGCCCGCCGACCCGCCGCCGCCGCCCGGCCTCTACGTGCACTCCAGCCCGCCCAGAGGTAACCAACCTTCTCGCCTCTTTACACCGTACACCATCCGCACCAAACTCCGTCCTTCTGACACTATAATGCATTGAATTATCCTCGAACGCGCCTCAAAAAGACAGAAATTTCGTTTTTAGATTAGTACATTAGGAAAACAGCAGGCGCAGAGGCAACTCGCAACGCACATCACACACGATACAACACAAATTATCATTGAACAACTTCGAGACTTAACGACGTAGGCTTTTAAAACTTATTTTTGTGTTCTGACGGCACACAATTTACTTGTTTCTTTCTTATGTCATAATCTACATAATGACACTTTTTAGACCCTGTGTTACGTTTTCGAGGTTTGACAGAATCGTTTGAAGTTGGGTAAGATTTTTCACTTATAAAACTCTGATTAAATGCAAAATGTGGAATACTCGCACGGGTGGCCATATTATTAAATATAACTATACAATAGAAATACTTAAATGTAACTTAATATTGCTATTTCAAATAAATTAAGTAAATCGAAAAAGGCTAACATAAATAAATAGGGAAATTTGAACACACACGATATCCCAGAAAATATCGGAGCATTGTCACTATGTGGAGTTTCTGTTTTTTTATGATTCTGATTTATGATTTTTATGAATTTGATTTTTGATTATGTGAAAAACAGAATGGCAACTTTTTTAATATTCAGTATATTGCAAATACTGAATGTTTACAAAATTGAAGAATAAAGTAAAATCCTAAAAAACAGGTTTCTAATCTTAATATTTCTGCATTGATAGACACGTGTCTGAAAGCAAAAGCTGCGCATTGAGGTATGAGTGAAATTCCCTTCATAATAAAATTAATTCATTCATTTAGATTTAATTATATTAAACACTGTGTTAAAATACTGAACAATATTTGCATCATTTGTGAACATACATTAGTTGAAGTATCAAAATATTTGTTTCAAACATTTTCTAAGACGGTATCGAAATTGCACTTTCCTTTTTATTGCATCAAAATTTGAGTAGTATTTTCCTTTGTTTCTAATAATATTTATTTTATAATTCGATATATTCAATATTTTGACAAAAAATAAATGTTACGTAACTTCACAAACTCATAACACAGCACATGTTTATTTGATATGGTTGAAGAACACGTTAAATTCATCAAACGTGTTCATTAGGGATAGGCAATTTGGGAAAGCAAAATCTAACGAGTTTAAAATGTAATTCAATTGTATCGCATTATTTAAGTGAAGCATGGAAGGAAACTTCTAAAACACTACCTTACTGAAAAGTGAAAATTATTTCAGTTCGAAATTTATTTCCTTTATTTCCTGATTAATAATTTTGACTTAATGAAAGTACGTGAACGTAGTTCATGATAATGTCCATAATTACTCAATACATTATTACACACAAAATTAACTACCAAAAGTATACCAAAAATTTTAATGCACGTATTGATTTACACTCAAGTTGGAGTACATGTAAGAAATGTTCTTTTGAATCGAGGCGACGATTGTTTTGAAACCCCTAACGCTTTTCTTTTTTTCCTTTCTCCACGTTGCGTGAGCAATGGCAAAGGGCATTCACCCCCACCCCCCCCACACACACACATACACCCATTTTACGATCGTGCTGGTTAGTTC
The DNA here is from genome assembly GCA_038098605.1 of Gryllus longicercus. Classification (NCBI taxonomy): domain Eukaryota; kingdom Metazoa; phylum Arthropoda; class Insecta; order Orthoptera; family Gryllidae; genus Gryllus; species Gryllus longicercus. Next base: position 2,328,691 of record JAZDUA010000077.1, read on the forward strand.
ATGTCCGCTTTCACATTTCTCAATAGGACATTGTTGATATTGTCCTTTGAAATTTGTCCGTTGAAATTTCCTTCCGGGTTTTTAAATATTAATATGCGGTTACACGAGGATTTTCTGTTTTGTTGAGACTCTGAAAAATGCTTGTATTAAGAGACTGAAAACGGACGTAATATGTGAGATTATTCAAATAATTCTAAATTATACTAATGAACAACAATAATATTTGCGTAGAAATAAACCAAAAAACATGGCGAGAAGTAATATCTCTTTTGCACGATTTATTATTCGAAAATCGCATCGTAAATTGGAAACAAAAATATAGAATTAGAATGGTACATAAGAATTCAAGGTGTTTTTAAAAAAATATAAGGTTGAATGGAAAACAATCACAAAAAATGTAGAAAGTGAATTTCTAAGAAATTTGGAGAAAGTTACATTACATGCAATGAGTACCACAGCTTGTTGGATATGAGTGGGAAGTAGAAATGATAGTATTGCAACTATTGAAATAGAGATATGACCATGTGGGGCTAAATAAGAATTATTACTTGAAAAATTATAAACTGGGATAAAAATGTGTTATAAAAAAGATAAAAAAGATCTACTGGTACACAACAATAATTTTCATTTAACATACATTTGTTTCCACCATGACGTAATTGTGTACTTATGAAAACCACGAATTATTGGGAGTTATAACGAATTTTCATATCGATATTGTAGTATTTTATGCGGCGTAATGAGTTAAAAATTCAGTAGTTTTTTTCTCGGAAAATGTTTAGTTCTAATAGACAAATGGCAAGTATTAAGTTTATTTACAATTTTCTTCGATTTCAGTCTGGTACGTCGTTTCATCGACTTATGGTATATTTCATGACCTAGTAATTTTACTTTTAAGTTATATTCCCCTATAAATTAAAAATTCATTCCAATAACAGCAATTTACGTTATTTGTGTTGAGATATATTGACAAATTGACTATATTTTGACTAAGGAATTTGTATAAAATTTAATTTTAAAAGATTTACAATTTTATATTCTGACACTCGTCTCAATATAGTTGGTTCGGATAGCGTGCAACCTGTTTCTGTTTGAGTACATTTTGACTTTGCCCTATTATTGTAGTGGTAGGTACTCTGTGAAGTAAACGCCTCATACCTTATGTAAAAACCCTCAATTAGGATGCCCATTACGAAGTTCCTAGTAGTTTTACAATCTATACTATTGAAGATAGAAATTAAGAAAGCAGTTTCCATGATTACGGATTAATATATTGTTCGATAAGTTCTTCGTCAGGATGTGTAATCGTCACATGAAATGGTATTTAACGCCACGTTTCTGTTTGGTAGGAAACAGTTCTTGGGCTTCATACGAATATTTACGCCATTTTTACAAGTTATCTTAAAATGTGTAATATATGTAATGATTATGTACACAACGGTTACGAATGTTACGTTTACACCGGATTAGAGTTAGAAGACGAAACTATCATTTAGAGATGAGTAAGGTTCCAATAATAAAATTAGCAAACGATGAAACAGTAACTTCTTACCTTGGAGAGAAAGGTTACTTATGAGTGGTAAAAGTTGCGCTTTGGAAAGGTTGCGAGACAAGGCTGAATATCCAACAATGGCGCAATCCTACGATGAAAATAAAAATAACTTTTATCACGTTTGTCACGTACTATGTTTGGACAGCCTTACTGACTTTCGTTTTATTTTAATTCCAGTATAGAAATAACTGAATGATACATAAGGGCAGCAGTAGCTGATGAGGTCAAAAGAAATACTTTTGTTTTCTTTGTTACAATCACAGATTTATCAGAACACATGAGCATTGTCTCATTTTGGGAACTAGTGCCAAAAATTGAATTTTTAGCACGCTATACTTTCCTTGTCCTCACACTCGTTTTTACAAGTGACTATACAAAAAAGCCCTCTCCCCTCCATTGGTATGCAACTGTTTATATTCTCCATATGTAGTAGGTGTAAAAGATGCAGTTGAAGTGTTGACGGAAGGACGTAGGGAGTGGCATAACACTGTTGCACCGAGTGTATTCAAAGCAAGCTACACCGAACAAAAAGAACCGTTGGAGTATACCAGATGCATGATACTGAAGCAAAGAAACGTGTTACAGTATCGTGGATCTGGTGTACTTTCCTGGCACCGGTTCCTTTTTTCAGTGTACTAGTGTGTATGTGTGTGTGTGTGTGTGTGTGTGTGTATGTATGTGTGGAGAGGGGCGTTGCGAGTGGCACGGGTTTGTTGCACCGAGTCTCATCAAAGCAAGCTACTAGTGTGTGTGTGTGTGTGTGTGTGTGTGTGTGTGTGTGTGTGTGTGCTGAGGGGGAGGACGAAGTGAGAGACACGCGTCTGTTGCACCGAGTGTATTCAAAGCGCACTACTAGTGTGTGGGCACCTGTTGCAGTGCTGCAGATGAACGCGTCGCAGATCCGCCAGTGGCTGCGCGGGGGCGACGTGGACCGCCTGGAGGCCGTGGTGCTGGAGGGTCAGGGCCACAAGCTGGTGGGCGAGTACTCGCCCGACCCCAAAGTGCGCGCCTTCCTCAAAACAGTGCCCGCCATGATGGTGAGCCAACCGCCCCCGCCCCCTCTGCTCTCTCCCACTCGAGCGAGCTGCTTAAATACTAATAATAATGATAATGATAAGGAAAATGATGATGATAATAATAATAATAATTATTATTATTATAATAATACAACCTCTCCGATGGCCGAGATCACCATGGCAGTAGTGCAGTAGCTGACTCGGACCTAAGGATCGCGGGTTCGAATCCCGCCTTGGGTATGGTTGTGTTCTGTGTCTCTTTATGTTTGTGAGCGTCTTTTTTATCAATCATCATCATCATCATCATCATCATAATTTCACCCCATCCCCCAGGGGTAACTACCCTGGGGTGTAAAAATGGCATCAGCGTTAAAATGCTGATTCTCCTCATAGAAAAGTAACGTGCACCTTCTCCGATATTCAAGTCTGAGCCCTGGTAGGACGCATGTATCGTGTGGCCCTATGATGGCGGATTCGCGGATGGCGGATTCGCCCTATGATGGCGGACAACTAGTTTCCTGCAGCAGCAATAATTCTACTGACTAAAATCACACAAAATGATTTTCAAAAAAGTAGAACGCGCACTGATAAACAACAAGTAAAATATTCTCTTATACCATTGTGATGAATGAACTATTTTAACATAAAAAATCTTCGCGAATACTGCGATAACAGTGTACGATTTTGACACAGTACAACAGTTCATTAAATATCAAAAAAATGTTGCTGTTCTATTACGCAAAACGTAAATAGCAAATATTTAACGTGGCATGGCCTCTTCCTTGAAGCGTTACAGTTGCGTAACGTCAACTGTGTCGTAGTCAGTAACGCTCTGGGAACGAGCATTCAGTCCGTACGCGCAGTATGAGAAAAGACGGCATGACACAATTAAGTTTTGAATCTTCAGTCAAAATCGAAACTTTTTCATTCTTTTTGGAATTATTCCCGAGTTTCTGGGTATCAAACGAAACCAAACACACTTATCACATGACCGGAGAATACATATTTATGGTATTATTTCAGGGTCTGTTATAATAATAATAATAATAATAATAATAATAATAATAATAATAATAACACTGACCCATTTGAGAAACGTTTGGCACAGATTCTGCGTTCCCCGGATAAAAAGTGGAGATGATTGTTTTTGTGACATTGCTGCTGACGTGAGTTAACACGCCTGGATCGCCTGGTCGGGCGGATCTAATGTCTCTTTAAATTCCCATTCATTAATAACAGAATGCGTTAAGCCAAAAAAGAGGATAATGCAATAAAAAAATCTATTATATACGGGTGTTCTTGTTCCATACTACTGTCTCAACAGCTCGACAGCTTTCCATAAAACCGGTATTGTTGAAATTGCATTCATCTCATGAGTAATATTCGACATAAAGTCAATAAAACCGTTATTAAAATTACATTTCCCTGGCAATTAAATTACTACATCGCAATGGGTCAATACGTTTACATGCCGTCTCCTTGACAACGTTATCACGAAAGAAATAGTTTGAAAATACTTGCAGTGATAAATATTTCACTATTAAAATTTCTGGCTTTCGATTACATAGTAGTAATAGCACACACTTTCTCGCATTTTAACTTTTGCAATTTTCAAAAATTCACAGAGTTCTACAAAAATAAAAGCTGCTTCACTTTTTAGACTACTTTGCACAATCGAGGACAAAAATTAGAAAATTTGGTGCCGTTTTTGAGAAAAATATAAATCGCGTTTACTTCACGTACACATATCGAAAAAATGCTCCCATTTTCAAACATTGTTCATGATATTATTTAAAGATCTTCTTTTAGAACAGATTTCATTAAGGGGGAAAATCTCTATCATCGTTGTGGTACGTTTGCGATGTTAAGTTTTTTGCAACTTTCAATTATAGAGTTTCGAAAATTCTAAGATTTTAATTAAAAATAAGACCTGCATAATTTTTTAAGCGTTCATCAAAAATTAAAATTAGCAAACGATGAAACAGTAACTTCTTACCTTGCGGAGAAAGGTTACTTAAGATATGAGTGGCAAAAGTTGCGCTTCGGAAACGTCGCGAGACAAGGCTGAATATCCGACAATGGCGCAATCCTACGATGAAAATAAAAATAACTTTTATCACGTTTGTCATGTACTATGTCTGGACAGCCTTAATAACCTGCATAATTTTTTAAGCGTTCATTACAATGTCTAGGGAAAATTAAAATCAAATTGGAGCACTTTAAAAAAATCGGAAATGTAGGCTTCATGAAAAGTACCTCAAAAACTAAAATATTCATTTCAAATTCACAGGGCCTTGAGTTTGAACACATCGATCGAGGGATATCTTTTTTGAAGCAAATCGTCTCAACAATTTAGGCGCGCACAAACACGGTTGCCCGTAACCCAATTTTTCGGCATCAAAGATCCACACAACATAGATTATGGCTAAACATTGTGTTAGATGAAGTAAATTACTATATACTGAAACAAGATTTATCCCGTTTTTAGAAATTAGGGTTCAGGGCACAATAATGCGAGTTTTTCTGACGAAAAATCGCTATTTTCCACTGCAGCATTACAATACGTTTTTATTTACTACGTAGGTATGCCGAGGAAATATTCTTTAATACGCAAGTAGTATGGCGAAAAAGTAAACATGTATATTATCCAATTTAATTGAGCGAAAGAGCTTCTAATTCTCACGAGTAATTTCTATTCGGTCGGTCAGTGGGGGTTGATGTTTTGCAATTGAACGGTAATCTAGTTTTTAATCACGTACTTGCGGGTCGTGCCGGAATGATCGATACTGTGGGGTCGTGCGGTGACTCAACAATTCGCTCCGCGGGAAGAGGTATTGATAGTCGTCGTGGGCATGAATACTACGTAGTACTGTTCGCTTGCGACATGTGATGCCGCGACCCACAAACACACTTTTCTAGGAAAAAAAAGAATTCATTTAGTATTATGTTTCCACGTGAATCCCAACCGAATGCGCTATGATACGTTCAACGGTAGCATTGAGTTTTATAAAAGCAATAAAGAAAACATTAAAAAAGGCGTTCAATCCTCAGAATGAAATTGCGAAGCGAATTGATCAGAATAATATGGTACAACATATGATAATATAATGTGATATATGAAATGTGGACACCAACTCGGAGAAATATCACTAATCTGACACCACCCTTGTTCTGTCTCTATAATTTGTTAACTAATGCAAATTTTTTTATTATTATATGTTATTTATTGAAAATTGAAAAGGTTTACTTTTATCTCAAAGTGTAGAAAACTACAAAATTTTCACCATCTTGTAAGTGGTGAATATTCTAATATTAGTCGCTCAGTTACGACAATGTATATTTACTTCACTCTTTTATACAAATTTCAACAGATTTGAGACAGTTTATTTTCTACAGCGTTTCTGACTAACAAGAACTGGCTACGTTAGTTTCTGATCAGTTTTTAAATGAATTATAAACGTGATCATTAAATAATAAATTAAGGTTTGTATCGCTTATCGTACGTCACGCAAAAGAATCGACTCACTACTAAGAGAACGAAATGGCTTATCTAAGCTAAGACTCACTGGCTTAGCTCCGCATGACAAAGTTAGCGAAAAGGCTCCTCGTAGTTAATTCCAAAATACAATATTATCTGATCTCGTGGTAATTAAAGAAGTATAGTTAGGGGAAATGTTAAGAGATGAGTCTAGGTATGAATTCCCAATTATCGCTTTGAGAGTTTCATTATTTTTTCTTCTTGATCCGATATACCTAGTTTTTTCTTCATTTGTATTTTCCCCCGCTGAATCCATTTACTCCCTACGTCCAAAAAAGTATTATCTGGAACTATATTATTGCTCTGACACATTTTTGGGATCATACACGCGTTTGGGGTCAGTAGAAGGCGAGGCATTACGCCATACAACATACACGAAAAGAAGGGAAAAACAACTACGCTTGAGGCAGGATTCGAACCAACGATCCGCCAGTCCACTTCATTTTCTTCCTCATAAAAATGCTTCTCTTTGAAACAGCAAGGGCACACCTCGTGTAGTCACGGTGGCCGGCGTGAACCTGACTTGCCCTCTACTAGATACCATCTCTTGCGCGATCTCCAGCCTTGGGGCAAGGGTTGCATGTCTGACGTCAGGCCACTTCGTCACGCACTTCCAGTTTTTTCCATAGAAGCGACGAATATTAACTGAACGTATCGAAATAATGAGAAGTAATATCATAAATACGCTAACACCAGACAGCATGTCTTTTTTAATGTACGTATAATTGCTCGGATGGATCCAGTGAAATGTGTTTCAAACTTCTTTAAAAAGAATTCAAAACTCTTTTCTTTATAAAAGTGAGGTAAATAAGCTTGGCCTTAATAGCAGCTAATTTTAAAGAATTGAGTTCTGAAATGTGTACGTGGCAAGACTTGCACGATCTTATATTGTACTCGCAATTTCAGGACATTTAAGGTTTCTGTGCATTTAAGGTCACAGATTTCATTTAATTAAACGACACCATATATTTAACGATAAAAGTTACATTCACGGAAAGTTTGAATAGCATAATCGAAATTAGGGAAGTTCTAAACCTTTACTCTTTCCCTCGAATTATGTCAAGGACATGGCGTTGTGATCGTGTGTTGTTACAATGGGAACTGGATAAAAAAAGGATATGTAGGACATGAAACATTGGTACTAAAGTTATCATTTTAGAACGGTTTGTTAATGTCACATCTAGAAAAAAGTTGAAATGTATACAATTAAGTTGTAATTAGAAATAGCCAATACTACCTATTTACGTTTGAAAACTTCCATAATTCCATATAATGTTGATATTATAGAACAGAGGCGGGCAAGGGCAATAGATTTCCCCACGGGCAAAGCGGCGGGCAGACAAGAAGAATGCAACGAGGACAAAGACACTAGGGCAAAGAGTTCAACTAGGCGACGCCGCGTTTGATGGAAGTTGCCGGAGAAGCTTTGCAAGACGCCGCGTTTGGTGTTTGCCGAAACTGCAGCCTGTTCCCGCTTCTCGAACGCTTCCTAGCAGCAACGTCTTGTTGCGCAATTAGTTCCTATTAGAGAAAAGTTAATTTACCACTCCGTATTCAGTAGAAATTGTTACATGAACTATAGATTTACAATTACATTTAATTTGCCTCAGGAGTGATAGATAAATGACCGATTCTATTGGCAACACAGTAAGTTTCGATTGAAATTTCCTTTAGTTAGGACTTCTACGATCGTTCCAGTTTGCTTCTAACATTATATTACGTTAGGACCCACTTGCGTTTGCGAAGCACTGTTTTTTTTCGCTAGAGAGAGTAAAACCTTCACACAGAAGTGGTCTCTGATCACAACATTATCTGATATGGTCTTTCCTTGCCAATTCTCTAACTTATCTTTAAATTGTTTTTTCAACTATAGATAGACGTAAATTTTTTGATGAAAATTTGTGAATTATATTGAGGCATATTTTCATTACGAATTCATCAACATTTTATTTAATAATCTCTTTTAGAAACTACCTGTTTGTTCTGTGTCCATGTTTATGATACTTTTAAACTATGCTATGCATCACTCAATCGGTTTGGAAACCCAATTTGAAATAAAAATAGTTCTGTAATCATGCTTCAGTCTCATGCCATTCAATCACCGAGCTTTGAACGATGTTTCCGCTCTCAAATTGTCCTCTCGCCCGTCGCTGCTTCGAATACGTGTGACCGTGCCCGCGAGGGCAAGGGCGTAATTCATTGCCCGAATAGCCAAAACCGTATCCGTCCGTATTATAGATGTGAGCTCAGACTCTTTTCTCTAGAGATTCGCTCGACGCTTTAGTTTACTGCGATTTAGAGGAACATAAAAACAGACAACAGAATTTCATCGAGTGTTCTATAGAATGGAAAAGGAAGACGTGTGTACGTTTGTCTGCACTAAATCCAACAAACTTTCTCGTCTGATTATCACAGTGTTGGTTTCCTTTTTTGATTTAGATTGTGGGTAAGTGACCATGCGGGTTGAATACCTATATGTTATATAGGTTAATGAGTGGCAGGATCGTCTAGACGGAATAGTTAGTGACCTCAATATCGAACTATGAAACGAAAACACCAATATCTTGGCTGAAATTGGATGCTGCAGCTTTCAGAAGTTCAGTGACTCACAAAATTGATCAAACACATGATATGTTCACAGAAATAAAACAATATTACAGTTTAGTACTTCGGTTATTTATTTACAGCTTGTCGATTATTTTTCACCGTACGTTTTCAAACACGTATTGGCGCTTAATATAGCACATCATGTTAACTCATTTGAAGATAAAGAATAAAATGTTAAAATTAATAAAATGTAAAAATCCCCCGTGTTATCAACGTCAATATTTTATTTATGTACTTTCAAATATGTAAAAAAAAAGTAATATGTTGAAGTCAGTTCGCATTTCAAAACATAGTGTTGTGTTTAAAATAAATAATTAACTTAGAGAACGCACAAATTTTCTATGTGAATGTATTGTTATTTTTCCGAACATATATTTAATTGATATATTTGAACATTTAATTACTTACTGTGCACATATAACGCGTACAACGAATTTCGTGAGTCACTGTACTACTTGGAGGATGCTCAAAGCGTCTGTGCTACCGTGGATAACTGAGATTCTCGTGTAGTGCTTTTATTATTCGACGGACTTTTGACATTCTTACTGCACTAGAGGTTCCGCGAATCGTCTTCCGCGCGGAAAGTGCGGCTGCAAAGGCGCTTGGCCTTGACACGGCGTCGATACAACGAAATGGGAAGTGAAAGTGACGCTTAAAAGGTCGATCGTCTTCCGCAACATCTTTTCCAGAACAGCTGGTTCAGCCAGAACTTTTTTTACTCCCCTCGAGTCTAACCGTAAGACGTCTGCAGGAGCAAGCTTGATAATTAATATTTTTTATTAACATGTTTGTGGACCAATTTCTTGAAAAAGTCTACATCTCAGAAATAAAATAATATATAAGATTCAAAGAATAGTTCGATACATTTGTTACGAATATATGAAAAGAGAAGCAGAGAAACGAATATTTAGGCAGTAAAGTAACTTAGTTCTAACAGAAACAAATTCAGAGCCTTATTTTAATTTGAGGACTTTTGGAGCATTCGATTTCTTAACAAAAATGCTCGTTTTCGATTTCAATTTAGTTTGCTACTTCCGGGTGCGCATTTCAGATATTCAGCACCCTCCAGTTTCCTGCACTGTGACCTGCAGTTAAATGCTTACATTGCGTTATAAATGAAGTTAAGAAGAGTAGTATTTCATTATGAAAATTAATAAAAAAGCAATTTATTAAAAACAAAACATAACTAATTTTGCGTAGTTGTTTCATTGTAATTTTTGTAATCTTTATTATTTGATTTCAAAACGAGCATTCTTGCTCCTGACAACATGAGTCAATATTGGTTCAAAATCGATTATAATAAATATGTTATTACAAAACTCAATCACATCCACCAAATACACGCTATTCTTACTTATATTTGAAATACCACATCAGCTTACTGGACGCAAAACAAAGGAGCGCGTCTTTACGTTGCCTTGTTGAAACATTAGTACGGTAATTGCATGTCTCCTAAGCCCTCGAGACCCGTTCACCCGGGAAGGAAGAAACGCCCAAATTGACGGGTGGTGCAGGGCGACCGTGAGAAGCAGCAGGCGGAGAAACGACCTCCCCGCTGCGCGGCGAGGACAAGGCGAGGACGGCGCCGAGGACGGACAGCGGGCGGGGCGACCCCATTCGAGCGGTCGCACGCGGATATCGACTCCGCGCGTAATCGATCGTTCGCGCACCGGGTGCGACTTTCATGATTGATGGGGCAACGCGGCCGCGAGGTGCAAGGCCGACGCCTAGGCGCCACGCACGCTCACAAAAGACTCTCTCCGCCCCGCCCCCCCCGCGACGCGGAATAATTCACGAAAGAATGAAGGTCGGCTCCCAGCCTCGCGTACTCCGCTATTCACCGTGAATGGGAGCGCTGTAGGAAGTTGCCCGAGTCGAGTATTGTGTCTCATGTTCGAAAGCTGCTACTTTTCTCTGTGAATAGTTTGTGAGTTGCGGAGAATGTAAAAATTTCATTCTTTGCTGAAGAATATCAAGAACGTTCTTTACAGAAGTGTAAGCAGAAAATTGATTATTCATGAAACGAATTTTTATTATCACAGGAGGTCATTCAACTTGAAGTGAGTCGTGTTACATATTTAATTACACATCATTCATTCTTGACTTATAAAATTATCTCTTTCATTAGATTCTATTGAGTTTTTTGAAGATATATTTTGCAGCGTTTTCAAAGTATGGGCAAGTAATCATTAAATTGAACGAATACATAATATAATGGCAATTAAAAAAGGTTTTCTTACCAACCTGAAAAAAATGTTTCTTTATCATCAAATTTATTTTTTACTTAGGCAAATCAAATTACTGAAAATTGCTGTTATTATTATTATTATTATTATTATTATTATTATTATTATTATTATTATTATTATTATTACTATTCTTTGGTTATGGTTGTGTTTTTAGAACTAAATAAATAAGCAGTACCCTTCGCGCAATATTAGAAGAAGAGGAATCATGATCTGATCTAGATACAAAACACGACCTTGCTTCGCGAATTTTTGGTCCCTTCGAATAAATTTTACTCACAACAGGCCTTTCGAAATTGCTCCATTGCTCCCTTACGGCGACCGTCTGTATCGATCGCTGCTTCAGGGTCGGACGAAGGAAAGACAAAAGCTCTTTAAATGAAAAACAATCTAATGATTTTCCTAGAGTAAAAACACATCAACAGCAAAAAAAGGCAACATTAGTTCTAATTATTTATGGAAATGAAATATTTTGTCGCACTTTGTTCTACAATGGTTGCGACTCCACAACAGTGGATACTAGACTGAAAGTCCATAGGTTACACATCCGACTGTGAAGGATTTTAGACACTGTCCATTAGAGGAGGAAAACCGCCACCTATACGTACATGCGCTACACTACCACACATTCCGGGGGATTAGAGTTTGTCCCGGCTGGACGGAGCCCCACGGGTTGGAGATATATGGTTGGAGATATCTGCGCCAGCCGAAGGTAAGTCGTATAATATAAAGTTCGCTTATGGAACTAATGACCTTAGCAGTTGTCGCGCCCGGAATCCCTAGTCATCTGGATTCATCATCTCTATGCTGCGCTCTTTGCGAGACTGAAGGCGTGCGCGTGCGCGTGCGTTTTGCAGGCGAAGATAGAGCTGCTGCAGGAGGCGGCGGCGCGGGGCGCGGAGGGCGACGTGCAGGCCATCCTGGGCGACGACCCGCGCGGCCGCCGCCTGGCGCAGTGCAAGGACGCGGCGGGCGTGGGGCTGCTGCACAAGGCGGTCTTCAACGACCACGAGGCGCTGGCCGAGTGGCTCGCCGCCACCTACCCAGCCACGCTCGGCCTGCGCGACCGGGTGCGTGGCTATCGGCTCGCGCACAGAGTGAAGCGGCGCGACTCAATCACGCGGCCTACGCAGCGTGACGTGCAAAATAGCAGTTCAGGTGATTTACGCACGAGTCGAATTTTTGTCGAGTCGGCAAAGAGACGAGTGCGGGAATCCCTTCGCGTCCGTGTTGCATAAACTATTCCTTCACACAACGTAAACGAAACGCAATGCGTCAAGTAAAGGAATATAAATTAAATATCAAATAACTATAAAAACCTTACTTACACAAAAGTAAATGGATTCCAGACGGTGTCGTAACACTATAGTTTGTAAATAATAAACAAAGTCGTCGTCAAGTCAAAAGACAATTGTGAATCGTTACAAATGTTTCGAACACGCTTCGTGATGTTTCTCACACTGTGAAAATAGTTGCTGTTTCGCACACGGAAAACATGTACGAGAAACCGCGTTTCGAACCAGGTGTGTTTAAAAAGCCTTTATGCACGTTTATTTCTCAATAGATGTAGTTTAAAACTGTGGCGGCTGGCTCAACTATTTCTGCTTCCGGAATTGGTAAATACTAGTCTTCTGGAGTATTCAGAGGCAACTCAGTAATTGGGAGCAACATGTCAATGTACCTTAATTTCATAATTCTTTCAATGTTATTGGAAGCTAATTCGTATTCTATTTTAAATTTTCCTAACGAAGATAAGCCTAATTCCATTAATATATTCATTTAAATAATTAAGAAAATACAATTTTCAAATCACAAAATGTGAAATCCTCCAACTGCTTCATACTAAATTTTCTAGGAGGGAATACTAATACGTTTTGAACTGCCGCTCCACAATTATCTAAAATCTGAAGAAAAAATACGTGTTCTTTGCTAGATTTAGGTAATGACTATGATTAGAAAGAAGATTGGTTCAATCACACTCCGACTGAATGATTTCAGGGCCTAAAAACTTTCTTTTGTATGGCATTTTTTATTTCGTGACAATAGGAATTCTGTAGTATTACATTTTAAATAGTAAAAATGCTGTAAGCAAGGAAAATGCCCTCAAGATTTTGTAAAAAAAATCGGAAAGCACGTTTTATTTCTGGAGTAGAACAACTGTTATCCACGCAACAGTTAGTGTTCTTTAGAAGGAGACGTTTAATGTAATTTGAGGGGAACAACATTAGATATGTCCAACAACAACAGAGGGTGATTTTGTTGCAAGCAAAGCAGTCCTTAAATGTTTGATTAATGGTTACATTATTAGATTGTTGATATTAGTGACCAAAAGAAGTAATATTGTTTTTGATCGAATAAAGGAACATGAACTGGCCGTGTGTGCTGCCCTGAGTGTGCTTATATGATAACCCCAGGAGCGAAGGGTTTGCCTGGCAGGAGGGGCGCACGGCGCTGCACTACGTGGGGCGCTGCAGCCGGCCGCAGCACGTGTGGGAGGCGCTGGTGGCGGCGGGCGCCGACTCCTCCGTGCTGGACGCGCGCGGCCGCGACGCAGCCTACTACGTGGAGCACGCGAAGGAGCTGGAGCTGCCCGGCGCGCGCTCGCCCACCGCCCCGATGCGCCGCTTCACCTCGGGCCGCGACGGTGAGCGCAGGCCTCTGCACAAGCCCAGGCCTAAACCCCGGCACACTCCCTTCTCCGCGTGCCCGCCCAAAGCGCCGCTTCACCTGTGGCCGCAATAATGGGCACAGGGCTAAGCTCAAGCCCAGGCGTAAACCCCAGCACACTCCCATCCCGGCGTGCCCGCCCTCTGCGCCCACTGCTGCCCACTTCACCTCGGGCCGCGACGGTGAGCGCAGGCCTCTGCACAAGTCCAGGCCTAAACCCCAGCACACGCCCTTCTCCACGTGCCCGCACACTGCACCGCTTCACCTTAGTCGCGACGGTGAGCACTGGCCTCTGCACAAGCCTAGGCCTAAACCCCAGCACACTCCCATCCCCGCGTGCCCGCCCACTGCGCCGCTTCACCTCGGGCCGTGACGATGGGCATAGGGCTAAGCACAAGCCCAGGCCTAAACCCCAGCACACTCCCTTCTCCGCGTGCCTGCCCACTGCGCCGCTTCACTTGGGGACGCGATGATGGGCATGGGGCTAAGCACAAGCCCAGGTCTAAACCCCGGCACAATCCCATCTCCGCGTGCTCGCCCACAACCCCGCGGCGTCGTTTCAATTGCATTTGAGATTGCGTCTAAAGTTTCGTACGTTTGATGAAACGACGACGTACGTTTGATGAAACGACGACGGTGAATCGCATCTAAACGCAAGCACAGGTCCAAATCCATCGCCTGGCTACGCCGATACACACGAGCCCAACTTGAAATATTCGCCTTCTTTTTTCCATAACGACGCTGATTAAAGCCATTCAAACGCATGTACACATCCAAATCTATCACCCCACTGTGTCATTACACCACAGGACGGATAGGTGATTCTAACGTGCTAGCGCAGAACAATGTTTACGCAGTTTAGCATAATCACCTTCCTTTTTCCTAAAATAAGTATCTAGAACTTTTCTATAGATTAAATCCTTTTCAATTGGGGGAACCGTAGCCACGCTCAGATAAAAAGCAAAGTACAATCAACTCTAGGCCCCGAGCCATGATTCATGTGATGCTTAACGACCAACGGTAAAAATGTCTCCTTGCTCAATCGCAGTTCAAACTCACGCAACCCATGATGAAATTGATCTCATGACACACTTTTCTAGCACTGTTTAAATTGTTATAATATCTGAAAAGATAACGGAGAAGGTTTTATAAATTAGCATGATTTGTTCTGTTGGGGGAGTATTCACTACTTACTAATAGGAATAAACAATTTAACGAATATACAGTAAAATTTGCACATTATAATACATCAACATAGATAGTTTCAAACTGTCATGTGTCTGGCTAATGTTTTCGGATATTACTTTCTGGTATTTAGGGTGAATTTATTATTTTTTTCATTTCCTCAGATTAGACAAATTGTTGGCCGAGACGTGCAAACGTGTTCGTGATCCTTCGCGTGTAACTTTTTCTTTGAATCGCTTTGAAACGAGCTGCAAAGTGCTGGGCTCGAGTGGGGGTGCAAAGCAGCTGACGCGGAAAATCGAACAACCGCCCACACGACACCGGCCCGAGCGCCGCTCTGTTTGCTCGTTAAAGCTTCAAAGGCTCTTCAGCGTTTTCATTACAAAGTAAACAATGAGGGACATACAACCGAGGCAATCGTCCCATCAGGCGCAAACACGATCGCATTATCACATAGAAGACCTATGTCGGTTCAATAAATATTCCACAAATGCATATGACAAAGGACGTAAGCAAGTAGCATCCTAATTTTGACATGGGGAAACGATTTTATGAAATTAAATAATGCTTCTACGATTATCCTTGCGTTCCTTGCAGAAACACATTAAAGAAAATTCATAAAAGAAAACATGTATACAAGTATTACATTCAACTAATGTATCTCTTTTTTACATTTCTATTGACATAGGTATATCAATAAGGAATTGCAGAAATTATCCGACAAGAAATTATCTACGTGAATATCAATATTGTGTTAAAATCATGAACTAATGAAGTAACTTAGCGATGGATAAAGTTGGTGTGTTCATTTTATACATACATCACATAAAAAACAACCTTGAATAAGGGGCTCGTACCTCGCGACGTAGGGGAAGCGTCCCTTTGAGGGTGCGCCACCGCGGTGAAATGAAAAGATCAAATGATACCATGCAATCCGAGCCATACTCGTAACTCGCACTCAGATCAACTGTCACCGATACCGTATGCGTGACGAAATCACGTCCAACGACAGTGGAAACGCGCTGTGTGCCTTGGTGACTCCGGGTGTTGCGTATGAGTCACAGTTGACAATTAATATGTTTAAGGCCAACTGAGATGGTTCAGGGTACCACTGTCGCCATTGTCTGATTTGGGGATCCTATGTTAACAGGCTCGGCGATAGTGGATTTGCAACTCTAGATTGGTAGGTCGTATTCAGCCGCTGCCTGGAAGATAAATATAGCCGCCGGCAATTTGCCGCCCTTTCCCCGATTTCCGTGCTTTCTCCAATCAATACCAGGCAAATGCCGGTGCAGTATCGAAACAAACGAACCATGAACCACTATATTTTTTATACTTGTACATCCCTGCACTCTTCCTTCACACAAACGCACTTACCTTTACGTGCATCACACTATCACTCAATCGAGATATCTTATGTCGGGAGCTTATACCCACCGCTTAAAGCTTTTACCGACTGGGGCGGTGCCCCATGTCCTGTGGAAATTAATCCCTTAATTGTAGTTAGTAAGCTGTCCCCGTGTAGAACGTAAAATCAATCGCCGAGCTAAAGGCTCCACTGGTAGAGATACATAGGGAAATCCCGCAAGCCAACTTTTAGCACGGAGATTGATTTTTCGTTCCAGCGGAGGCCAACAACATTGACTACAATTAAGAGGTTAATGTCCAAAACAGTTGACGCTCCCGGAACAACAAAAAATAAAACGTTTAGCGCATGCGCAGAGGAAGGGCTTCGGTCACAACGTATGGTGGGGCGCAGGGTTCGTGGTGACGAGGGCCAACATCCGCATTTGGATCCACGACCGGGACTTCGGGCGCCTGCAGCAGATGCTGTGGGAAGGACACGGCGACAAGCTGCGTGTTGAGACCTCCAACCACCCCAAGGTGAAGCGCCTGCTGGACGCCGTGCCCTACATCATGGTGAGTCCACACACGAGGGCTTCCTTCGTGGCTACGGTCATTGGGTCCCAGTGGGGACTCATCGTCCATAGCTAGGGAAATAATTTCTTCATCGCATTACTACCATGATCATTAGTGGTAATCGCAGCTTGAACATTGAAGTCATAGAATTTCATTGCTGGCTTTTGGGAACTACAAGCATACCGGCGTAGGACATTCAAATATCTAAATTTCAAGGATTATTTATTTCCTGTGGCGTCTACTTTGAAAAGCGCAATTGGCTTCTCAAAGATTAAATTTCAAGGAAAAATTCTGACTGTTTTTGAAAAGAAAAATTCAAATGTACTATGAGCTTCAATATAATATACCCTTTAGATGTAGTTTTATTCAGTCAAGATTATCTGCGCACGTTTCATTGAGTTCCAGAATCCCTTCCCGTCATTTTAACTATAAATAGTCGAAAGAAATAAGTGAAATATGTCTTACAAATTGGTCGGGCACCAAGTTGAGTGAAATTGAGATACTAATTTTGGAATATATTTCTTTGTTCGGTTTCGGTACTAGTGTTGTTCATAGGCGAACGAACAGGTGGACGGATGGCCGACGGTAGGATGTACGACGGTAAAGCGGACGACAGGGCGGCAGATGTACAGACATCGGACACTTCTCTTCATGGACTGTCGGACACGGACGGACGCGTGAACAGACAAACTGACGGTCGTTTTTGAAAAACAACCACATTAATCAGAAATCTTTATCAGTAACTCTATCACTGTATTAATCGCGCAACTTTTCTTGAACGATGATCTTGCTTCCCCTCTCTGGCACAATGACAAAAGCTCGCAGTAAGCACTGATGACAACATTCCATACACTTCTTCGCTGACGCGAAATATAAACTATTTTCTGTTGAAGACAAGAACTTCTGTCAGTAATTTTCTCAAAAAAATTTAACGAAATGACCGAAGCTGGTGAAGATCCAGCACAAGAGATACGTCGAACTCCTGAGAAAGTTAGATCGCAAATTATTGAGAAAGTTGCGAAGGAATGATTGATTCTCCAGAAATTGGCATTGCTTCATAAAGTATAGTGACCTGCTTCGTAACCAATTCCCACACTGTATCAGGATTTCTTCAATCCATTGTTCAAGAAAAGTTGCGCGAGTAACATCAAGAGCTCCAAAAAGTGTGTTACCGTGAAATCCCCGAGATGCATTATCCCTGAGCCCTATACAACCTTCGCACGCGAGAGAGCGACAAACGGTGGCGTGCGCATGCGCGTGCGCAGGGGACCATCCGGGACGTGCACCGCGCGGTGGTGGAGGACGACGAGGAGCTGCTGGAGCTACGCACGGCCGACCCCGTGCCGCCCGCCATCTTCGCCAGCAAGGACCAGAACGGGCTCACGCCCATCATGAAGGTAGGCAACCCGCGCAGCGGCCGCGTGCAGCGGGCAACAGCCCCGGGTCAAGGGAACGTGCAGTCTAGCAACCGCTTTAGGGAACACTAGAGGCCTGCAGCAGCAAACGTGCCGCTGAACAAAATTACCAAAAATAGTTTGGTAAAACGTATCATACCAACTATTCAATAATAATAAATAAAATACTCTCGTACAACACTGCAATAAATAAAATATTTTAACAAAAACTACTTCAATAATATGGAATGCCAGTTTAGTATACATAAAGTACAATAGTTCTTTACTTATCAAAATTTAATAAAGTTTCTTTTGCTTATAGCAACATGTAGATGACAACGTTTAATGGCAGGTGCCCACTACCTTGAAAACGTGCAGTCGCTGGACGTCAGCTAAGTCGTAAGCGGTGATGTTCTTAGTACGAGAATTCAGCCGGTTCGCGCAGTATGTAAATAGGCACAATAACACAATCAAATATTTACATTTTGCAGTAACAATCGAAACTGTATAGTTGTTTTATATTTTCCCGAAATCCTGCGTATATAACGCAAACGCTACACATTTTTCACGCGGCTTGATGCTGCATAGTTTCCTGTCAATTTTTGCGCTTTGTAAATTAGTAATAAAGATACTTGGGCACGAAACACGCTCAGTTATCATGAGAACAAGTGATTTTTAAAATATATTTTTCATGAAAAAAACTTGAACATTGGTTACTAAAATATAATTGTTAAAATTACCGCTTAAAATATGAGAATTTTGAAGTTGAATGTTTTTAATAAGACAGGTACTGTACAATATAGCCTTCTAACAAAAGTAACTTCAAAATCACCAAAAAATTTCAGCCACGCCGAAGATACAACAACTCTAAAATGAGAATTAAAGTCATTGATGTGTTATCATTTTACTGTCACACTCTTCCTTGAACATTGGAGAAGTGATTCCTAAGTTGATTCTTAATAGAAATTACGGTAATATTACATTTCTGAGTCTTATTGTAACAGTCTGCTACAAATGTAGGGCAATAAGGTTAATCAACCTAAATGAATTTCAATAGCAATCCGAAGAAGCGTTTTATAGAAAAAATATATAACGCAGGGGAGCGGAACTACTGACAGGGGCACTATTGCCTAGACCAATATTCCCTAGCTTCAAGAGTGCGCTTGCGCGCAGATGGATCTCTCTTTCCATTGGGACAAACGAGCATTTAGGAGTAGGACATACAAATCTCAAAATTTCTTGACTATCACAAAAATCTTGAATTAACAAAATAATAAAATCAAAACAATTAATTATTTCCAATGGTTTCTATTTACGAATGTAAATCGAACTTTTATCGTATTTAAAGAGAACAATTTACTCCTTTGAATAATAAGTTAAAATAAAAAAATGGCATTTAAATTTATTTATGAAATTTTGTAGAATATGCTCTTAGTATTAAAATATCGCCTTCAAAACTCAGGGTATCAAGTTTAATAAAATTAGTCAAAGAATACCTATTTTGAAAAAAAATGTTAATTTTGCACGGGCAGATAAGTATTTTGCAGTTGTACAGAATGGTATATCTGAGATTTTTGATCACATATTTTAAAATATTTATTTGTAAAACAAAATTATAACATTTATGTATCTTCTGTAAGTGATATATTATTTTTCACAAACAGCCCGTTCGGCCAAATGATTGGGCAATGAGAGATCATTCGAGAGGCCACCCGCTGCATCACGTGTCCCTCATCTTCAACGATTTGGTTGGTCCCTTACACCACGCGAAATGTTTACAATGATCTCCCACAGC
The DNA here is from genome assembly GCA_038098605.1 of Gryllus longicercus. Taxonomy (NCBI): domain Eukaryota; kingdom Metazoa; phylum Arthropoda; class Insecta; order Orthoptera; family Gryllidae; genus Gryllus; species Gryllus longicercus. Next base: position 2,348,611 of record JAZDUA010000077.1, read on the forward strand.
AAATTCAATTGTGCCCCGAGACATCATTCTAATTAGGAAAAGGTACATCACAATCATGGACAATGGTACACACGTAAGCTTCCGCGGCTCGATTCCATAAATTCTCGGCTATCCGGGAGACGCCGCGTCGCTGCCCTGAGGAAGCCTGCGACATGTCAGGCGAAACGCCGACCTCTCAACCAACGACGCGGCGTCTCCCGGATAGTCAAGAATTTAATGGAAATGGTAAATACAAACTGTTACATTTCAAGTGAAAAACATTAAGTCCAAATTTAACGATCTCGTAAGCGTCGAAGTCAAATTACACGCTCTTTGAACGAAAGATATTGAGAGCAAACACAGCGCGTCTACTTAGGCAAGATGCAGCTCGTACAAGTGACACATTGCCGCGATAAAATTCATTCACGAGAAAGTGTATGAAAGAAGAACCTTGAAGTGAACTTCAGGTGATATATCGATCCGCTTTTTTGTACGAACTCTTCTCTCTCGTGGGTAGTAATAAAGGTTCCTCGTATCAAATTTCTATATTATATCAATCAATATAAGCAATACATAAAAATCAACAATTAATATTCGGGTTTACTGAAGAGCTGTTTCTCTTCTCCGTAACTAATAAGCTTATTATATTTTTTCCCGGCAACGCGTCGTCACAACAGAGACCATCGTCGTGTCTTCGCATTTAATCACCGCGTGTTATGGAAGGACGGGTCTCCATATAAAAGCTTTTTTGTGCACCAGCATTATTGACGACCTTTCCTGCTCCAAGAAATCTTTCATAAAAGGGCATTATCGACCCAAATGATGACCCATTAGTATTTTACGACACGAATGATTGCGTCATCACACATTCAGCCAAACGCAGCGAGAGAATCGTGGAGAAATAGCGGCAAACGGGACTGCTGACCACCGTTTTCTCGTAAAGAAGCCATCACAGGAATCCGGGACGTCACAAGAAAGTTGTTAAGCAAAATTAAGTTTGATTTTCTTATAAATTAATACCGCTGTTATACAAAAAAGCATATGCATTCGTTTATAATGTAGCTTTATTACATTCGCTTCTAACGTCGCTCGTTTTCAAAACACGTACTCATGCAATAAAGCTAAACATTACAAACTTGCATAAACTTCTATTTTAAGGGGCGATGGACATTATTTCATACACCGTTCCATTAGGAGTTTACGAAATAAGAACCTCTGTAAGGGGCTACTAATTTTCAGACAATGTGTACTATAAATCTGCCCCCAAGTATCCATTCACACTGTTGTTTACACAACGTGTCGGAGTGTTCGTTTATGTGGGAACCTCTGTAAGGAGCCACTTATTTTCAGAAAATGCAGACTCTGCATTTGCCGCCAAGTATCCATACACACAACGTGTCGCGTGCTGCGTGCGCAGGCGGCGGGGCTGGGCCGCGCGCAGATGCTGCGCTCGCTGCCCGAGCGCGCCACGGGGGCGCTGGAGGCGGTGGACGGCGGCGGGCGGCGCGCGCTGCACTGGGCTGCCTGTTACGCTGCGCGCGCGCCCCACGACGACCCCGACCCGCGCCTCTGCTTCCGCCTGCTGCAGGAGGCCGGCGCGGACGAGGCGGCGCGCGACGCGGTAAGCTCGCATCAACCGGCGCGGCCTTTGACCGGGAGGCCCTACGGTTCGAGTCCCGACGGTGCGGCAGCTAGGTCGAATTCAGTCGCTGTCTCGCGGAGAATTCTAGCGACCGCCTGTCTCGATCGGTAGTTTTCCGTAGTTGCTCCAACAAACAGTAGGCGAATGCCGGAGCAGTACCCTAACAATCGGGCCACGGGTCGCGCGCGATGTTTCATTCCCCTTCCTTGTCCAATCCTCCCCCCTTACTTACGCACACTTACAGTTACGTGCACTACACTACCACACTTACCGGAGACCCTCGGAAATTTAAAGCTTGTCCTGGCTGGGTCGATGCCCCCGCTGGGGAGATTCTTGCAGGGGGAAACCCTCGCAAACTGCCATAAAGGTCGGCTTCTCCTTCTGCTGATGGAATAATCATCGCCACTATCCAGGATAGAAAATGTGCTGCATATATAAGACGAACGACTATGCCAGATAATCAATAAAAGACGCAACATTGTTCGCCCACAGAGATTTTGCTGACGTGGCACTGCGCGGAAGGGGGGGGGGAGAAGTGAAGGTAAAGAGGAATGGGTGAGGGATGAAGGAAAGCGACTGACAAGATAATGGACATGGGTGGAGGGCTAGGGACGAGAAACGAGTGACTAGAAACGTAAAACGATTAATGAGGGACGAAGGAAGAGAAAAGAGGCGATAAACGATAGCATGGGCAAAGAATGGGGTGATAGAGGAGAGACGAGAGACAAGGATCAAAGGGGGAGGGGTAAAGAACAATGGGAAAAAGAGAGAGAGACGAAAGAAGGGAACTGACAGGCGAGGGCCTGAGATAAGTGATGAGAGACAACAAGCAAGATAAACAAAGGAGGGATAAGGCATAAGAGACGACTGTCGATAGAAGAGAATGCGAGTGACTGACAAGACGCGAGGGCTAAAATCAGATAATGAGTGGCGGGAAACAAGTGACGAGAGCCAAAAGAGGAGTGATGAGGGTTGCGAGACGAGAGATGAGGAATGAAGGAAAGAAAGTGACGGGGGAAAATTAACTACAAACTAGGGCGAAAACACGCGACGGACAGGAAAAGGAGGATGGTTGAGGGACTGCAGACGAGGGCCGAAAGAAGGAAGGAAATAGACAAAAGACGAGGGACAGTGTTCGAGATACGATGGATGATAGATGGGAATGGAGATGAGAGGTGAGGGACGATCGACGACATATGAGGGGTGAGGAGCGAGAGCAACAGTAATGAGACGCGTTACGAGGGGAGGAACGGGGGAGGCGAAAGGATCTATTAACTGTGCATTCGAGACATCATTCTAATTAGGAAACGGTACATCACAATCATGGATAATACAATGGAAATGGTACACACGTAAGCTTCCGCGGCTCGATTCCATTAATTCTTGTCTATCCGGGAGACGCCGCGTCGTTGGCTGGGAGACCGACGTTTCGCCTGACGCCTGGCCGCTCGCAGAACTAAGCTACACCTTATACGCCTTCTGACGCAAGTTTTAGAAATGTGTTACAGCGCCATCCAGATCACCACCTGTCACGTCAAATGATGACGGTGATGAATATAACACTTAAAAAGTTCAATTCTTCTCTTTACCCGTACTGGGGTAATATTTAATCAAACGTACTTGTAAATTATTGACTAGTATTAACAAAAACACTTACATGGTCGTAGAAGATTATTATACGATTTGATTTTTCTAATAAAAATACAAAATGTACTTAAACAAATAGTTTTCTGAGAAACTTCGTGACTCTGATATTGTCTATTTGTCGCCCTCAATGGATTTTCGTGCACCCTCAAGCCATTTAAATAACTCCTGCAATTGAATTCCTGAACTTATCATAACATATAAGGACATCACTGGCAATTTCGATTTCTATAACACTCGTAACAGCAATCTGAAGAGTGGTAATTAGAGGATTTAATAAAGAAAAAGTACAATGTTTCCTTGATATGATACTTAGATATTTCCAATGTATTACTTAGGCACTTACGAATATGTGAAAATATTTTTCAATTTATTATTACGAGCTTTGTTAATGTTTGAAACGGATTGTGTTATAAAAATATTTAACCAATACATTTTAATGACGATTGGAAATCACGGTGAATAATTACATGCCGGAAAGAACAAAAATAAAGCTTCTGGGATAGTTAAAAACCAAATTACCGATATTACATTTTAAAACTAACATTATATGATGTGAAAAGTATGACACTGACATATTTCATAACATGTGAACTATCCCTGGAAAAATTCAACGATTTACCATTCAAAAACAACTCATTTACTTTTCTCTATATAATATGATTATAATACATTTTTACATTGTCAGTATAAATAATAATATTTTATAGACGTTTGGTAATGACAGACATTTACAAACTGACATTTAGGAAATAGCTTCAATGATAAAAATTGCACAGGTCAGTTTAATACTCGATAAAGCCAACTTTGGTGGCAATAAATGATTTAATTATTGTTGGCATATTATTAAAGAGGCATCACTAGTAATCTTTAATAAGAAAGTATAATTTTCATCTAGGTTATGGTAGATGACTTTAATTATCCCTTTGTTAGAGATCATTCGTGGAAATCTGTTTTTTTCAACTTCTCTCTGCATATCGTTCTCCGTGATCTGCATATCCGACCCATTTCGTGGTCAAGGAATCAATTATTTAATTGAAAAAGTGTCGACATGTTTTGTACCAATGTCATAAACTCGTAACTCAACTACATTTTGGGCACGCAGTAATTGAAACAAATAAATACAATACTTTCTCTTATCACGTTTACAAGAAAGTAAAAATCGATGTTCGGGGTGAGAGCCAGTTTATGAACACCACTCAGTAAAGGAAAACACCCATGGAATAGGACCACCTTCGGGTATGACCCAGTTACGAGACACGTTTCAAGCATCGACGATCACAACGGGCGATGCAGGAAAGAACAGCGATGGCCCCGATTCCGCTCGGAGACAAGCGCGAGGCGCGCGGCGGGAGACAAGGGAAGGGGGGGGGCGGGGAAGGGGGCCGGGGGCGGGGAGAAGGGGGCGGGGGGCGCGGGGTTGGTGGGGGCGGGGCGCCGTGGACAGGGCAGCGTGGCCCAGATCGCGGGTCATCGAAGCGACGCGACGGCGACGACGAGCGAATTGATCGGGGGGGGGGGGGGGGGTACGCCACTGGGCGTGTGTTTGTCCGTTGCCATGCCGCCGCGACGCCGGTCACCTGTCAGGGCGGCGGCGGCCACGTGACACCCGCTCGCGCCACGCGCTGGGTGACTAACCTCACACTCCGCTTAAGGCCAACCTTTTTTCTCCGACCATCAATAGGATTTCCGCACTAACATGTATCGAAGCTTTAATAACTCAGGCACACAAAAAACGTTGTCAGACCCAATGACTTGACACATGTTTCTCTATGTACAAGTATGTCGACGATGTCACGAAAAAACACCGTGAAATTGTAAATTGTAAATTTTACGGTGGTTTTTCACCATTTAAAAATCATTGGAAGTTGGTGGCGTAAATCCGATTCGGATTCAGTGCGTCGACATACATAGAGAAACATGTGTCAACTCTTTGGGTCTGACAATTTTTTTTTATTTTATGTGCCTGGATAATTTACAAAGCCATCTTAAGACCCCTTCTTTTATATGCTTAGCCCATCTGGATTAATGTAGCAAAAACTAATATTAACAAATTACAGTTTTTGCAAAACCAGTACCAAAGCCCCTTAATATGTTAACAATGACCAACTCCACCAAGAACTATCCATCGAACCCATAGCCAAACAAATCAATTGTCTTTCCTCCAACTTATTTTTCTCCATACCACAAACATCACACTAAATGCACTGAACCTCGGCCGAAGTCCTATGCAATCAACCCAAATTCCAAACAATTTCCCCTTAACCGTCTTTCGGAAAACATTCGCTGAAATTGTCAGGTAATAGAGGTGCCCCTTTGGCTTCCTAGCCCTTCTATCATATTTAAGAATAGTATCTAAGTTAGTAGTAAGCAATCAAAAACATATGTGTAGTATAACATATGTGCTCTACGTATTAACCAACAATAATATAAATAAAAACAAAATAAAAGCGGCATTTTTCTATACAGTTACTTGTTTCCGGCGTAAAATATAACACTAGGAAAGAAAGTATGTAAATCAATGTTTATGACTCTTATTGCAGCCTTAGAAATTTCACGATAATACTTTGAAACTTGGGAAATCTATTTTTCAATATAAAATTAAAATTAAAATATGGCATTAATATAGAAAGGATTCTATAGGAGAGTCGTAAAATATTCTTTTGTCTTCTGACTTGCTTGTGTGTTTTATAAGAAACTAGCATTATGATTCAAAGCTGAAGCAAAATTAAATTTCTGCGGGTCAAAATACATAGGGATGTGTGGATCTAGTGACTAAAGCAAGATTTTTATTTCAATTATTATGACGCCGTTAATATTATCGGATGCACTGCGAGCATATATTTTCACCGCTCTCTCCATCTCTTCCTATCCCAGGTCATTTCCTTTATATCTCTTTTAGTTGAAAAGCTTCACTTAAGCCAACAGTTTCGGCGTTCTTCTTTTTCTTCTTCTTCTTATACCTTTCACACTCACCTCAATTTGTGATTGTCAGTTCTCTTTCTTTCATTACATAAGACAGACTCGTTTTCTTCATGACTGACTCCTATTCATTTAAGCACAAGTTCATTTCCACTTTGATTACTTAACTCTTGCATTCCTTTGTCATGTACACATCTAGACAGTCTCAATTCCATTCTTCTCTCTGTTTCCTGTTATTCATGTTTATTCCCATAAAGCAGAACACTCCATCTGTAGCACTTTGACATTGTCGTCCTGCTATCTAAATGCAGACCATTCCCGCTTACTTATCTTTTAAATAAATGTGAACGTATATGCGTATGTATGTTCAAAAAAAAAGGTTGAACTACTGAAGCGTTTGACCCTAAATACTGCATGAATACTTTTGAGCGGTCGGGCAAAATATGCAGAAGGATAGAATTTCAAAATATACTCTAAAATGTATTTATTTAACTAAATATTATGATGATTTTTGTTGTAAATTCATGAGATTTTTTGTATCTTAAGTTTATACACACTCAATTAGAAGTCGAAATCAATTCAGGAATTGTCCATTAAGAATAATTTTAAAACAATTGAACTTTTACAGTTAGTCATGGTAGACTAAGTGCAACTTTTCTAAAACAGTCATTGTAGATTAACTATTTAGACTTTAAAATTGACAAGATGAGTGTATCTCCATATCGTGCTTTCTCTTTACAGGTGTTACGCTCATGTATATACTTTATTTTGTTACTCGTAAAAGCAATTGTTTCTTATCTACAAATTTTAAAGCACCTGATGAGGTGAACACATATGTTCACGAAACGTTGCATTTCGAAATGAAAGTACGCTATTTAACTGTTTTAAAATAATTTTCATGGACAATTCCTGTATTTACTTGGACTCCTAATTGATTGTCTATAAACTTAAGATACTGAAAATTAAAGAATAAAATGTATTTGTTTAAAACGTAGTTTCATCTGCAATGAATGAATGCGATATTGTTTCCTGGCTTTATCGACAGTGGCGGGGCGGGTGGGTTTCGGGTGGGTTTCGGCCGGGGACAGGGCTAGGTAGAGCGGGGAGAGCAAGCGGATTGAGAATAATAAGAGGGAAGTGCAAGCAGAGCGGAAGAGGTAAGAAAGGCAGAAGAAGTGGGAGAGACGGGTGACGGGTGAGAGAGAAGAGGAACAAAGAGAAAGAGAGACAGAGGAATGGAGAGGAGAACAAAGATAGTGAAGAGCTGAGTTGGGTTGAGAGCAGTAGGAAGAGGTGGAGAGGGCTGGAAAGGGGAGGAGAGGGGCGAAAAGTTTCGGCGGGAGTGGAGAGGCACGAAAAGAGGCGGGGAGTGTGGAGAGAGTTGGAGAGGAGTTGTGAGAGGCGTTGTTGGGCCGAGAAGGGGCGGAGCGAAGCAGAGAGGGAAAGAGTGGAGAGGGCAAAGAGGAGGAGAGATGTTGAGAAGCGGGGTTTGGAGAAGGATGAAGAAAGGAGGAGGGGGAGGGAGAGGGTGGCGATGACGGAGTGGCGCGAAGAGGGGCGGAGAGGGGCGAAGAGGACCGCGAAGGGCTGGAGAGGGCGGAGAGGATGGAGAGAGTGGAGACGATGGAGAGGGTGGAGAGGGGTGGAGAGGGTGGCGAGGGTTGAAAAGAGCGGGGAGGAGCAGAGCTGCTGGGGAGATGATCGCGACAAACACGATCACCTGGTTGAATGGCGTGGGCGGTGCGCAGGCGGGCCACGAGGCGGCGCACTACCTGCAGGCGGGCAACGCGCGCGCGCTGGACGCGTCGCTGCTGCGCGTGGTGCCCGACGCGCCGCGCACCGCCGGCAACTTCCCGCCTGCGTGGGACTGGCGCCTGCTGTCGGACTCCGCCGCCGACTACGCCGCCCTGGGCGCTGCCGGCCTGGGCTTCGGCGCGCCCGTGCTCGCGGTGAGTCCCACCCACCTTTCCACGCACACGCGCTCCCGCACACGCGCGCCAGCCAACGTCACACCACAGTCAACGGAACTTGTTCCTTCACGATGTGATCGGGGTGGACCGTAACCTGAACGCCTATGTGCGAAATTCTAAACAGGATAGAGGGTCCTAGGGAGTTATACCCGTTCCGGTTTAATCGTCTGGAAAATAACTGCTAACGTCTCAGCGCATCAATCAACTGAAGTGACCGAGGCGGTCGCAGTGTTTTTTGTGGCAAGATTTTCGACAATAGGTAGATAGGCACCTAGCAGGGGAAACACCTAAACTGTTAAAACTTGCACTACACGTAAAGGATTAAATAACATGGCATGCCAGGCCCAAAAAGACGAAATAAACAATCAATTAACACGCCTCACCGCAATCAAACTACAATCAAATAACAATCAACTCTCGCCACAATCTCTCAAGTAAAACTGGCCAATTCTTCAATACAATCCAGACATGGGTTCGTGAAGGTTAACCGGAATACCTGTGGGTATAAACTTGGTTAGGGTAAGTTTTGTTAAATTTATGAAGGATTTTTTTCTTTAAGCGCGGGTATGTAAACCCGGACGAGTAAAATGGGAACATATTACTGTTATATAAGGTTATTTAGACACCCCGGATTTGTACGTTGTATTGCCATCACTCCAGTAACTCAACAACACCTGAGTGCAAAGAATGAATTTTCGAGTAGTGTTTATTTCGTTGTAATGACATTGTAAAATGTGGCTACATTTAATCATTGATTTTTATATCCAGAAAATGTAGAATTCATTCTGAATCGATAAATTATCGAGTTATCGGAGAAATAAAATTGGCATAATAATCGAGAAAAGTATTGTAGAAAAAATTAATAAATCAACGTACAGGAAGTGAATCAACATAGGTATAAATAAATCTGATTGGAAGGAGTATATTCACAATTTTTGAAATGAACGTATTAGTCACACTTTTTCGTTGACTCATTTTCACTGTTCCAAACATGTTTCCCATTTTACATAAGAACGAGTGTGCGAGGCAAGTATGTATAATTTCAGGTAATTTCAATGTTCATATATTTTGCACCCGAATCCTTGCACAGTCACACTCCTAAGCTTTGCACTTCTCTTGTATATTCTTCAAAGTGATATGACTAACATTGTTCAGCTTGTGATCACAATAATATTCTGAATGAGTATTCAAAATGGAATGAACCAAACAAAATTAGGTTCTAATTGCACTTGCTTTTCTTTTGATGTTGAATGAGAATGTTGCATTGTGATAGGAAACTGTCAGTCTCATCCACCCAGCAACCACATTCACAGATGTATGATGGATTCCAGAATTCTATGTACTTTGTTTCTCGATTTGTGTAAACCCTGGCAACATTGAACACATCTTGCAGTCCTGGATCAATAACAATATTGGGAATGCATTCGCACTCTTAATGAATGTTAAAAATTCTGTTTAGATGAAGTAGTAGTGAAAAACGTTTTGATCATCTTTCCACAGTACGATTAAAATGAACTCTTCTTCAGCAATATTAATTTATGTAGTTTAGTGTAATTCATATATAAAAATTTGTGAAACAGGTGTGGACTTCAATGTGTAGGCCTCCAAAAAATAAATTCGGTTTCATATTATAAGGAATCCAGTATACTCTTACTATGAGACAAATTCATTTATTTAGTTAATATACTATTTTATTATTGGATACTCCCAATATTTTTAAGTTTACTTTTATGAGGAAAGTATCCAATATTTAATTTAGTTTTGAAATACAGAAGAGTTAATGATCTACTTCATCAAGGTACTGTATTGATCCATGTCGTTAACCCAAAAATGTCATACACACGATTGTTCGAAGCTTCCCTTTTCCTATTTGTTCTACGAATCATCAACGTACGTCTGCACTGGTTTCAAGAACTGCGCATAAGTGTCTCACATATTACTGTACAGTCACTCGTTGATGTCGCAATTATTGATGTTGTAACTAGACTATTAAATGTTGTGTGAAGAGAATGTTCAGTGTGAGTGTAAATTCAGTGTGAAAAATGGTGTTGTGAAGCCGTAGACGATTCGTGTGCTACTATTACCGAAGAAATGTTATCATCGACGGATTGGAACAAACTTTGCCAAAATTGAAACAAAAATCTCGAAGTTTTCCAGAATGAATGAACAACAGTTGTCTACGGTTTTGTAGTGTTATTTGTCGTTCGCTTGTGTTTCACACGTCTTCTTAACACGCCGAGTCGCTTGTTATCGTCGAGTGAGCTATGTAAAAAGTTTGTGAATGTTGGCGCTCTGTGAAACGACCGACCCTACCTTCACCTTGCACTCGAGGCCAGTCAGCGCCCGTCCGCCCGACCCCACGACACTTCCCGAGCATGCCCCCCCCCCCTCGACTTGGATCGATGGAGTCTGCGACTGTCACGCCACAGGCCGCACGCCGCACGCCACCACACGAGTGCACCACGCGTGCACATGGGGAGCCCTGTACTTGCATACCTGTACCACTCGAAACGTTTTCGTCACTCGCGAAACCCATGGGTACGTGTGCACCGGTGAGGAAGTATGAGTGAAGAGAAGAGGGTGAAGACACAACTATTGGTGTCGGCAATTGAAAGTGAAGGGATAGTTATTCTCTTAGAGTTCATCTCCAATGGTCTAGAACAAGGGTGTCCAACTTGCAAGGCCTCGATGGCAACAACTAAAATATTTAATATGGTTGCGGGACATATTTTCATTACTCGGATGGTCCATACCTGATCTCTCCGTATTGTTCATCACGACAGTTTCATAGGTTGCTCTGAAACGAGGTGTAGGAAAAAAAACAATCCTGATATCAGGCGTGATATCATGCATAAGGCAGTGAAATACATTAGTATCATTTTGAATGTCTCAATTTTCATTAAGGGATGTTAATCCCGACAGGGCGCGTGTTATAGGTACGCAATGTTCTCGTCCGATATGGATGCAAGGAACTTTCCCTTTGACTAAATATCCTTTCGCGGGCCACATTAACAGTACCGCGAGCCGACAGTTGGACAACCCTGTTTTAAAATGCCTCCGAAAGGCGTCAACATTGAGAAAAGATGCGGTAATAGCCATAAAACCCACATCCGAAAGAAGTCGGTATTTGCTAGTTTCTTGTAAATAGGTCCTTTTAGAGAAAAATTATGTTCTTAGGTAATCAGTTTACGAATTACGTTCCAAACAAACACATAACAGTGTTTGCGGTGAGAATATGTAGGAGACATTCTACTGTGGCTTGCTTCTCAAATAGGAAGCACCATATTTGAAGGAGTTCGTTCGATAAATAAAGGATATATATTTCCAAATGGGCTGGTCCTTGGCGAATGAATTATTTTCAATAATTGAAAGAGGCGTACTATTAATATGTTCTTTATATAGTATTAAACGTTTTAAGTTATCAGAATTGACAGTTTCTTTTCGAACCTTTATATTCGTACGCATTCGTTTTTCATCAACGCAAAAACAACAACTGAGAAGTACCGTTGTAAATGTTTGGCAGTAATTTCATGTAATCGCAAACGAAACAAGATTCTTTTAACGGATATTAAATGTTATTAAAATCTCAGCATCTAAATTCGTCATATACTACTTCCGTAATAAATTGTGAATAATAAACAAACATGTAATCAAATGTTCCAGCTTTAGAAATGTTTAATGAAATAATTCATATTATGGTGAACTTATTTGATAAAATTGTTTGGGAAAACGGATATAATACTTGTCATGCATACGCTGCCCCTTAATGAGCCCCAGTACATTTGAAGCGATGATATGTGTTGCTGAATACTGAATGCGTCATCATCTATTGCCCAATGTTATTTATTTTTTGGGGAAATGTTTTTTTTCTGAAACAAGTTAACATTTATCTTAATTGTAGTTAAAGGGCGGAACAGGAAACATTATTTTTGATTTAACTGATTACAAGATATTTTTAAGGATTTCGTAATTTGTTTTCTTTTGCAAAGGTTATGATTCGTATTCTCTTTGATATTTTCGATTCGGCAAAAATACAATCGAAATCTGTTTTGGAATCACACAATACCACACAAAAGCAAGCATATTATTAAAGCACGGCAAGTTACAATGGTATACGTTGCTGAAATGTAACGAAAATTTTGTACTGCATGGTAACTACAAACTAAAAGGGCTTGTACTTATTTCTTCGTAATGATACGGTATGTCACAGATGTACTGAATGCATGCATATGGAAGCTGTGAAGATGCACTTGCAGAGACGAGCTATGTACGTAGAGATACTTATGCATGAGCTGAATATATGAATAAAAGATGAGATTTTGAGTGCTAACAAATGGTGATATGGGTTTGTATAACATATGATATAATATATATCGATAAACAACTTCGAAGCACGGTTGTTAGAAACGGTCGACGTTGGGATCCAGGACGAAGATTCATTTACTTTCAAAACAATTGTTTAACAAGGTGTGGAATGTTCGCAAGGGCACAAGAAATATTTGTACATAAACAGTTCTTATTAAATATTTATAAGACAAGTAGTGGATATAATTTATATCACATCTTTCTAAAACAGTGTATTTAACGGAAAATCAAACTATCAATTTAGGATTCATAAAGAGAAAGGTAGCATCAGTAGCATATGCACGAACAAATCCAATTCACAAAAAATAGTATACTCTAGAAATAAACTAGTTGCAAAATGCCTACATTACACACGTTCATAGCTTGCCTTATATATAAGTATTATCAAGAAAGCGATTCCTTGCCGTAGAATACTTCCTTTAAAACATTTTAAAAAAAACTTTAAAATAATTGAAAACTACAATGTTATCTATCAATCTGTTTAAGAAGTACACCTTCAGTTTGTTAATTAACTATCAAGTAGTATTACATATAAACTTTATCATACGGCTTGGATATATAATAATTCTATTTCTTAGTGTTCAGGGAAGAATTTTAATGCATTGAAAAATATTGAATTTTATCAACGAAAAACAACAAACATGTAATAATAATAATAATAATAATAATAATTATTATTATTATTATTATTATTACAAAACATGAGGTCAGTAGTGTAAGAATTATCATTTATTGCAGAGAAAACTTATCCATAGAGAAAATCGTAAAAAAATATGGACGTTGGGGAGCTATTTGTAACCGTGATAATAAAATCTTGATAATGTTGCAGTTGCCACGCAATCACAGTCAAGGTCACAGTGCACGATCATGACGTGCGTGTCGGTATACTCTTGCATTTCCTAATCGAATCATGTTATGATAGGGGGATTATACGAGTACAATGCTTTTTCTGAACACATATTATTTAAATGAGTTATGTTGTTCTGCATAGTCAGTATTATCTACAATAGAACCATTGCAAATCAAAATAGAAAAATATCCTGGCCCCTTGCTTTTTAGAGTAATTTAACGCTGAATTGGTATACAAACAGTGTTAAAGAAAACTGAAATTTTATTAAAGTTCAATAATCATTTATTTATTTACTATTGCAAATGTCAATACCATTAGTACCTCTGTATCAGTTGTAATTAAAAACTAATGAATAGTTAATTAATTTTAGGAACCCTATGAAACAAACTTACTTTATTTTAATTTTCAATGTAAGAATAAAAACTTAACAAATGTAGGTATGTGTTCTTCTTGATAAAGAGATATAATTTTTAAAGTGATTTCATATTTAACTTGAGAATAATTCTTTTAGCATTGCAATGACAATGTTTATTATTAATTTATTGGATTGACACAACAGAAAAAGTATATAAAATTTGTTTTTATATAATCAGCCAGTTATTTAACATTCAATCAAATAGACATTAGGGTTCGGAGAAATTCTTGTCAAATTCATTAGGATTTCCGTGGTTCTGCGTGCTGATGTCTCAAAAGATGAATCAGTTTCAATAAGTTATTGTTTTCTCGCAGGCCAACAATGGAAACAAATATTGAGGAAAAGTTCCAACAATATTAGAATTAACGAATGTAATACTTGAAAGGGTGTTTAAGATAATCATACAATCTCAGGAATTACATATACTATATATATACCTTTTGATACCAGTAACTTATTATTTAGAGGGTATCAGAACTAAACAGCAAAACTTGGATGATGTACTGCTCATATGAAGAGAAGAAAAAGCAGTTTTAGAACGAAATTCGTATTTAGACATAGAACTATACTCAAAGAACTAAATTCATAGTTAGATCATAGATGACCGAAGAAAACATTGCGTCTAAGGTCACGAAATAACATTTTTTCAAAAAATATTTATATTCGTCCGTCACTCCAAATGAATATTCCCACATCGATCTGGGCAAACTCGGCGATCTGGCGCTGAGAATTAGAAAAAGATGTGCAGATGTTGGAAAATCTTGCCAAAATGAAGCCCCTAGAATAGTTTCAAAATATTCTACATAATGGCCAATAGGCCACATGGATGTTCTCATGAAAATCCAACAAGTAGAAAATATTATGACGAAATAGCACGTGAAGTAATGTCAATCAAGGGGATGATCACAATTGAATAAAGTCTGAATAATCTGAAGTCCCGGTTATCAATTTAAAACAGATCGACCAAGCAGCTGAAATAAATATAACGATTTACACCGGTTGATCTAAGAACGTCGATCAAATGATTGCTTTAAAGACAGATTTTAAGATCAAGGGAATAATTTGAAGAAAGTAGATCACGTGACGGGTCAGAAGAAAGTTGATGAAGTGGATGATCTGAGGAAAGATTCATCACATCAGTCTGATATTATGAAGAAAATGGTTGCTTTGAAGAAAGAGTAGTAAGTTAATGATCAATGTTAATTGTTGATAAAGTAGATATTCTAAAGTCAACCAAGCAAATTAGCACAGATCTATCAAGCGAATGATCACAGTCAAATCTAACACATGGTTGAACTGAAAGTAGTCGATCGAATAGTAGATCTGCTACACGTCGAAAAAATGTTTTATAAAAGTGGAACATTGGATGATCTGAAGTTCACTAAATGAAGGATACGAAGAAACTCAATCAAATATTTGATCTAAAGGGATTATATAAAGTAAACAACTTAAAGTCGATAAAGTGAATAACCTGAAATCGAACAAATGGATGATCCGATATCTATTAAGTAAACGGTTATGAAACAATTTGCTAATCTGTCTTCGACTACATGGTTATCTGAATAAATCAGTTCTTTTAGTTGATCTAAAAGAAATTGATAAGCTTTTTGTCCTGGTATTGATTAGGATCTATTAATAAGATAAAATCGATAAAATGGTTGTCCTAAATAAAATTGATCAAGCGGATGATCAGATGAAACTTGATCGAGTCCTCGATCATCCAAATATGATAAAATAAAAGATCTGAAGAAAGTCTTTCAAGTGCATGATTTAAAAAGTCATTCAAGTGCAAGCTTTGAATAAAGTTGATCAAATGGATGTTCTGATAAAGTTAACCAAATGGATGATCTGAAGAAATTCGAACGGGTTGTGTAACGTATGTTGTTTTTGAGCTGTACACTGATAAAAAGTACTGATGTTTGCAAATTATCAGACCAGATGTCTCTTCTTATTTTAACAAATTGTGACATTTTGAATCTTTTACAAACAACATTGTAATACATACGTATGCATTTCATTACTGCTGGTTATAATATTAACCGTCATTTACAAATAATAAGGGAATAATTGTGTTTTGGTAACATCACTAGTTTCTTGTGTTCGTCGCTCGGTGCGAAGTCGAGCGGGGATCGATATGCACACCGGAGAAGGCCACTTCAAACGTTTATTTGTTGATGTACGTGAACGTTGTTCAAGTTGTAATTCAAAACGCATTCGATTTAAAAACGCAATGACGTTGGAAGCATGGTATTTAACTTACATTACCTAAAGGAGGTTAATTCTCAAAAAGGAGTCATAATGCGCAACGTGACGTAATGCACTAGCAAATACTCGAATATCTGCGCAGATATGCATTTACGGGCCCACGAAATAAGAATGTAATTTCTAAGTACATATATAACAAGGTCATTGTCAAGGTTTTGCCATTTAGTTCTGATACATTGTGCACACACATAATTAGTTTGGATTCAAAAAATATATTTGTCAAGAAAAACGAAAGAATCTGTGACCATTTAGACGAGATCTTGGAGCCCTTTTTTTTTGAAGGAACACAAGCAGGAAAACTGACAATGTTGACGAAACGTCCGTGAACGTTCCATTACTATTCAACCAGGTGTAACATTTGTCCATCTTAATATAGGGTAACGTAGGGTCCCCATAAATAGGCATTTCCAGTGTAGTGACCCTTTAGTACAATTCGGCAACAAATCTTAGACGTACGACGCGTTTCATGTCACCCAGACGCCATCCAAATCTTTTTAGTTATCTGCTAAAGCTGGCAAGCAAGATCGTATTTTCCCTAACCAAACGTTGGGTTGGATGCATTCGTTTCACGAACGAATAATGCAAATGTATTGGGAGACAAAGTGTTATATAATTTCTTGGGATTGTAGGACACCCACGAGATACGTGTTAGTTTTACACCTTCTGCTATCCCCGACTAGCCGAACACGAGCGTCTCTAGTCACACTCCGCAGGTAAAACTATCAGAAGCAAAATCCATGAAGGTTCTTGGTTCCCATTATCGCGAGTGTGCACGTAACCCCGTTCATATGCTGATCTTCCGCATTAGAGTTAGTATCGGCCCCTCATCCAAGCAAATGCGTGCCTCACCCATACGAATTCCAGCAACGGATAGGCCTGGAGTAGTGAGTTTGCACAGTATAGCGTAACGAGATTGAAAAACTCCAAGCAGCGGAGGCTACAGGTTGGGGATGTCGGCAGACTACCGCCGAAATGAGAACTCAAAAAGGTTAATCTAATTCGTGTAAGAATGGGAATCCATGGGCTACGTCGGAGGACGCTGAAATACAAGACCCCCCACATCCATACGCGTAGAACTGTCCCGTATCCCGGCCTCTGTGAGGTCGTTCCTATATCAGTATCCCGTTCTTATTCTCCTCATCCAAGCAACAGTATTCCACATCCATACAAAGGCAAACAGCGGAGGTTCCAGGGTGGGGATCTTGTCAGATCACCGCTGAAATGCAAACACAAATCGCTTAATTTAATTCCAGTGAGAATGGCTGCATGAGGGATATGTCGGGGGGACACCCCCACACCCATCCGGGTAGAAGGGTCCCGTATCCCGAACATATGTAGGTCTCCGCGAGGTCGTTGTTGTCTCCCCATCGTGGGCAAGGTATGCAAGTGCAGAGGCCGAGTATCCGCTGACCGGTCGGGTTCCGCTGCGACACCGTCCGCCAAGGCTGTGTGCTTCCGCAGGGCGGGGCTGCGGCGGCGGCGGCGGCCGGGGCGGCGGCTGCGGCTGCGGCGGGCGGCGCGGCCAAGATGGCGGCGCTGGAGGCGGAGGAGGAGCCGGCGGAGGAGGACGAGGAGGTGGACGAGGGCGTGGGCGAGGAGGGCGACCACGACGACGAGGCCGAGCGGCAACGCGCGCTGGAGGCCGAGGAGCTGGAGGAGCGGCTGCGACTGGAGGAAGAGGAGGCCCTGCGCCTCCAGCGGGAGGAAGAGGAAGCGGAGCGACTGCGGCTCGAGGAGGAAGAGGCGGAGCGGCTGCGGCTGGAGGAGGAGGAGGAAGCGGAGCGGCTGAGACTGGAGGAAGAGGAAGCGGAGCGGCTGAGACTGGAGGAAGAGGAAGCGGAGCGACTTCGACTGGAGGAGGAGGAGGCTGAGAGGCTGCGGCTGGAGGAAGAAGAAGCCGAGCGGCTGCGGGTGGAGGAAAAGGAGGCGGAGAGACTTCGGCTGGAGGAGGAAGAAGAAGCGGAGAGACTGCGGCTGGAGGAGGAAGAGGCGGAGAGACTAAGGCTGGAGGAAGAGGAGAGACTTCTGGAGGAAGAGAAACTACGCCTCGCTGAAGTAAGGCGTTTTCCTGCCGTTGTCTGAATACGATCAGCTCTGATATTCCTTTACCCTCTCCTTCAAACTCTTTCTCTAGCTTATGCCGTGAACAGCATGCCCCTAGTCTGCTCGTCATCCGTCGGTCCTGATTTGATGTTTCCGCATCTACTTCTGTGTTATCCTTTCATCGACATTATCCCCTCATTGAACAGTTCTCAAACCATACTGTCTTCTGACTAGGTCGCTCGTGCTGTTGACACTATCGTTAGTATATATTTCATATTTCAAATATAGCTCAATATCTGCCACGTAATCAAAAATCCACTGAACCTAAGTTTCAATAGCAGCAATAATGCAATATATCTTTAGATAAATAATGCAATCGTGTTCTTGGAACAGAGGTGAAAACAGATGGTAGAAAAAAATTATCACAAATATCTCTCATGGCATCATTGATGTATATTTCATAGCACGTTACACACTGAGAATGTTCAACGCCGTCTTTAAGCATGAAAATAAACCCATATTTAATATAATCATCGTTATACTTGCGTTTTTTCAAAGGTCATCTTGATCGATTTCATATATCACAAATCACTTAATGCTCCAAGGCTACTGTGACAATAAAATTCAAACCTTCCTAGTGCGCCAAGTCCTCGGGAATGTTCCGGTACACTCAACTCGATGGGTTCGTCGCCCTGTTGACTTCTCGCTTCGCCTCCATTGGGGGCGCTGCTGCCTCTTTGGGAACCAATGCCCTAGAAGGAGAGACGCGATCTTCATATATCGCCTCTTAGACCCAGGGCTCACTGACGAGAACTGCTCCTCTTGACCGCTCTACATTTTGTCCGCTCTTTTGTACTTTTCTCTTGATCACCTATATTGAAAGTTTTTCTGACCTGTAGGCCAACCTATTTTTATTTATGAACTTTATTTCATTCTTAACTTGCAAAAGAATGTTTGGCATGTTTGACCAACTTACATAATATCTACTGTTGTTCATGAATTAAAGCATTATATTTTTCTACAATGATTTCAGGTCATAAAGCTACACATACTTTCTCAATACACTGTCGTGTCTCATAACTAAGGATTATTTAGATCATTGGTGACATGTTTAAAAACACATCCTAACAAACTCTGTATTCCAATTCACATCGTTCCCAGTTTGTGTTCTGTACATTCCATAAAATCGAGTTCGGAACTGAATTTACGTACCTATTTGTAAAAATTACAAAGAAACAAACCTCATTTCATAATTCACCTTTTGTTCATGTAAACTTTCAAGCTTAGGTTAGTATTTCAAAATAAATCCAATGTCTGGTATCCAGGACATAAACTGTTTGAGGAATGATAAAAATGTCAAAAACCTTTTGTTGAAACCCGTATGGCCAACAACATATCAAAATGGTCATGACTCTGATCCATAACAGTCCCCCATGATCCTTTGAAACCCTCACTGCATTGCGAGTAAGCAAATGCCAGAAAAAAGTTCCGGATAGGTTGTAGTGCTTTTGAAAAGGAAACGAAAAAAGTATTGTATTAAAATACTTCCTGTTATCACACTGCAACCTTCTTCAGGGACACATGCATGCATTTGTATGCTAACGTCTCCAGGATTACATGATTCCATTCAAATACAGGCTTTTTGGACTAAGTTCTTGAACTGAAAAGAAACCTTCTACAGGGCTAAATGCTTTCATCCAAATGAAGCCTTCTTCAGGGCAAAATGATTTCATGGAAATAAAGTCTTTTTCAGAGATGTGTGCTTGCATTCAAAGGTGAGGTTAAATTCTTTGATTCCGCCCTGAAGAAGGTCTCAGCCTTAAGACCACAACCTTCCCAACCACCTCCCCTTCTCGCCCGCCTCAAAGGAGCGCAGCTGAGCGCGTGGCGCGCGCGCGGGAGCGCAGGAGGCGGCGGCGGACGCGGAGGCGGCGGCTGCGGCGGAGGCGGCGGCGGCGGCGCTGGCGGCGACGGAGGCGGCGGAGGCGGAGCGGTGGGAGCGCGAGGAGGGCGAGGGCGGGTCGCCCGAGGGCGACGCGGAGGCGCGCGCGCTGGTGGCCGAGGGCGACCTGGAGAAGCTGGCGGGGCTGGTGCTGGCCGGGCAGGGCCACCGCCTCGTCGGCCTCACCGCCGACGACCCCGAGACGCAGGCCTTCCTCGCCAACGTGCCCTCCTACTTGGTGAGTCGCGTTTCGTACATACGTACAAGGGCGTCGATGTTGCTAAGACAAAATGAATAGAACGAGTTTTGTGTAATTTACGTTTCGTTACGTGTGCACTTTCCGATAATCTCTCTCCTGAATGTATTGAAATCTCTCGTTGACGTCGTTTATTATCTTGTTGAGAATTTGAACGTGTTTGTAAATTAGATTATATACGAATATAATGAGGAGGAATATAAAATAAATCAACTAAGGTGGCTCATTGCATCAACAGATGTCACTGTAGTGCCTTTGTCCGGGTGGGACTAGGGTTTGAGTCCCGACGGTGGCAGGATTTTAGATACTAATTAGATAGCTAGGACGATTTAAGTCGCTGTCTGAAGGAGAATTCTTGCGGCCGGATACTTCGATCGATAGTTTTCCGTGGTTTCTCCGATCGGTACCTGGCAAATGCTAGAGCAGTACCCTAAAACACGGGCCTCGGCCGCGCACAATCTTTCCTTTCCATTCCTTGCCCTATCCTCACCCCTCACACATTCTTACACTCGCATCAGTACACTATCACACATGTCGGGAGCTTCGAACGTGTCCCGGCTGGGGTGGTGACGCGCTGGGGGGGGGGGGGGGGAATACCTTGTTGTGAGAAAACCCTTCGTAGCCGAAGGTAGGTCGAAATGACACTGTAATGTGCCGCATTACACTGAGTATATCTACTGAATACTGGTTGTCATGGTGTCATGTAAAACGTTTTTCTTTAAGGTTGTTAATGAAGCCCGAATGGACGGAAAGGAATTCAAGAAGTGATGGGAAATGTATTTCTCTACGATCATTAATAAATAAGTGGTTTGGAATTGTGAATAGTTGATTAATATTTAATGAATGTAAATTGATAGACACCTGCAATGAACGCTCCATACCTAAAAATAAGTATTAGGATATTTCTAATACCATTATTACTACTCGGACATTCGCCTGGCATTGATCACTAACCAGCCGGTCGACCCGAGCACTAGTCTCTACGAGAGCGTCCGCGCGTGCGCGTGCGCGTGCGCGTGCGCAGGCCAAGATCGGCGCGGTGCACGCGGCGGCGCGCGACGGGCAGCTGCGCGCGCTGCAGGCGGCGCTGGACCGGCGGCGCTTCGCCGTGGCGCGCGACCCGTCGAGCGCGCTGCTGTGCACGCCGCTGCACGCGGCCGTGCTGCACGCGCGCGTCGACGTGGCGCGCTACCTGGGCGGCCGCTTCCCGGAGACGCTCAACGCGGGCGACGCCGACGACCGCACGCCGCTGCACTACGCCGCCGCGCTCAACGACAACGGCCACCTCTACAACGTGCTGCTCAACCTCGGCGCCAACCCCACGATCAAGGACAACGTGAGTCTCCGCCCGCCTGGCGCAACTTTTGGATCGAGACGGTTTTGGCCGGGGTTCATTCCGCTGCTCAATCTGGGCGGTGCCCTGCTTCTTCTTGATCATCTTCGTGCTTTTGAATGCATGTTCCGTTGAATTCAAAAGCGTCACGTCTCATATTCATTTTGATGCCTTCCTAATATGATTTTCATTTTAGGCAGTACCCTACAGACAACTTGATTATCATACTGTCTCTGAACATTTACATACATAATCTCACGTATCCAAGAAGGTCCCGTCTTATATTCATTTTTCTACCTTCACAATGTAGCTTTCATTCTGGAAAATACCCTACAGAATACTTGATTCTTATACTTTCTCTGTACATTTACATATGTGATCTCATGTATCCAAGAAGGTCCCGTCTGACATTGATTTTCCTACTTTTTTTGCAACATGATGCTCAAGGTACAGTTCAGAAACTGTACCTTCCGGATAAAGTGATATTCACACTTTCTTCACGTATCTACACGCGTACTCTCTCTCCCATGTAAAAGGTCACGTGAGATATTCACTTACCTATCTTCGTAATGTGGTGTTCATTCTGAAGACTATCCCGTAAACAACGCGATTATCTTCTTTCTCCAAGATGTCAAGCAAGAGTACTATAGTTTTACTTCGAGCCGCAGTATTTTTGTCACTTGTGCACTAGATCCCAAACTCTTGCCCTAAATGGGTTTCAAATAATCATATTCTACTCTCTGAGATTCGTTTACAATGATTCGATCGTCAATAGAGAGGTCTTTGTCCAGCACCCTGCAGGGCGTAACTGGCGGCGGATGTGTTGCAGCGCGGGCGAACGGCGGAGTACTACTTGCAGCACCGCGACCGCCTGTCGCACAAGAAGCTGCTGGCGGACTACGGCTCCCCAGAGAGTCTGGCTGACGAGACCTTCGGGGACCAAGGTAGTAGCCGCAGGGTCGCCTAGGCTGCAAACACATTCGCACACATACAACACACACATGCGCGCGGAAAGAGTTCAACTGACTTCGAGAGAGGAGGCCTAGCACTTTTTTAGCTTCTAGAACGAAGGCCCGTAAGGTTTCCACGTAGAAATCCAACGAGTGATCAATTCTGAGTATCTGACAAACAAATTTTCTCACCTCTTCTGTTTTGAAATTTGCGATGTTAAATCTGATGTACGTTGTTTCGTAACGTAAAGTCATAATGCTTATCGATAGTTATCGACCGCAATGTTTACGGATAGTTTCGTATTTGCTTCTGTTTTTATAGAAGAAAGAAACGTTTGTTAATATAAGATCTAAAAACGTGAAGAATATCTTGTTAAGAAACTTTTTTAATGAAACTAAATCTGCAGGAAAAGAGGAGTCTTGAAAATAATAGCCAACCCAGAGAACATAAAATACTCTTCTCTTCATACTAAGCCGACTTTACCCGATTATCGTTTGTCTGTGACGGTTTCACTGCTTCACTGCAACGGCAACACTGCTACTCCAGTATAGTCAATTGTTTTGTCGAGTGTTGGATTTCGGCTGGCTGCTCTCTTGAGGTGAACGGTTTGAACTCTTTTTAAGATCGAGAATTTAATTCATGTTGTTACTTCCCCCAAGTTGGCACATCTGATACCAACTACATACTAGTTTCGCGACTTTTCTTGACGTCTGAGATCCCTAGTCAACACAGCACGACTTGGCGCGGTCTGGTCAAAGCCTTGATCTCACTTGGAACGGCACGGCAAGCTTCTCAGGGCTGCCTACCGTTGCTATCGAATGAACTCAGTTCTCGCGTTTTCGCTGTTCTTTGCTGTACCCTGTAATTTATTTGCTATTTTATACGATGATAGTTTTCTTCCCTCTTGGCTTCACGATTCGGATTTTGGTCTATTTTATCGTCTATAATAGCCTGTTGTATTAAGAGCGAAAGAGGCGCGAATAGTATTAATAATGTTATACTTGGCAACACCCGCCTGATGTGACGTAGACTAGCCTCCTCTCCCCTCACCCCGTGCTTCGATACGTCAAGAAAAATTGCGTGAGTAGTAAATCACACATACCAGCAAATGAAACTTCTCTCAGAACCAATATTTCATGGAAAGAGACACAGTACACTCAGTGTCAGATATTTTGCATTAGACGTTTAATGTATATTGAACAAATTGTACAACTCGTTTCCAAGGTTCTAACTCACATTATAAATTTTTGGCATACACACGAGGAGGTTTTTTCAATGCAACACGAAATACTCAAACTAATGTGATTTTGTGTGCCAAGTGTGACCTGTTTCAATATTTACATTAACGATTTTAATTTTCGCAAATAGCATACTGCAGATGAGTCCACCCAGCGATGGAAATCTCACAAATGGTAACTTATTGCTAAATGCTTTGCCACAATGGTTTGAAACTGTTTATGTTTTCTTATGTGAAAAATATTCAAGGAACCTTGTAAAGTCTGTGTCCATCGGTAAATATTAGTGGAATACCTAATACGTATTCAATGTTATGAAATGAGAATCAGATTCTTGAATTAAGGAATTATTAATTGTGTAGTTGCATCGTTACAAATTTTTTCAACATCGAGTTTTAAGGAATGAAGATAAACACAGCACGCAAGACACACAGATTTCGATTATGCGTTGTTAAGAGGTTGATTCAAATTTTACCCGAAATTCTTGTTACTTGTCCCACAAAATTAGTTTCCAAGTTTTAAGAAAAATAGTTAATATCTAGTTGTAGGTTTAGCATATAAAAACATAATAAATAAATAGTCCAACCAAATTAAAGAGTTCATACTACAAAAACAGGAAAGGCAAATCAAATACCTCTTTATGCAAGAAGGCAAAGTAAATTTTATTGTTTAGAAAATGAAACAGCTTGTCCGAATTTAGGGCTAAATAGACTGCAAATGAGAGTATCCAACGAATTAGAAAAAAAATTAGTTAAAATTTAAATATTTTAAAATTAAATTAAAATTTTAAATATTAAGAGAATGAACACATATTAAACATGAATTATTCTACCAACTTTTCAATATTGTTCAAATTTTCAGAGAATGGGAATTTAATATTATTAATAATCTATAAAAGAATGATTAGATTCTCTGAAATTTTCTACACTCTTAGGAATTATAAATATATTGTAGCTTCAGCCATAAAGTAACATTCAAATCACCTGCAGCTTCGGCATATTCATAAAGCAATGTTGTGTTATTTGATAATAGTATAAGAGACATCGCCAATGATTGTACGTAATTATTGGGCTTATTCTGCTTATTCTACAAATTCTATCATAAGACATAATTATTATAAATACGTTGACTTGATGTGCTGCTTTGTTTTGAATCACGAACTATTTTTCTGTAATTGAACCTTATGTAACTATTTGTTTTACACCTTTTGTTACCTAGTGTCGCCTTTGACCTGATGTGTTTTGTTGTCAATTAAAGGGTGCTGTGAACAATAAACTGCCAATGTCTGTCTAAAATAGTGTT
This sequence comes from Gryllus longicercus, assembly GCA_038098605.1. Taxonomy (NCBI): domain Eukaryota; kingdom Metazoa; phylum Arthropoda; class Insecta; order Orthoptera; family Gryllidae; genus Gryllus; species Gryllus longicercus. The sequence continues at coordinate 2,373,725 of JAZDUA010000077.1, forward strand.
TTTTATTGTTTGGTCACACGGTTGATACTGGAGGAAACCACAAAAAAATAAGTTGCCCTGTTCGAATCCAAATGGGGGGGTCCGAGAGGAGGATATATTAGTATCACTAACGTTAACATTGCGAGATATTTTTTTGCGTCAATCCAATAGAAGAAAAAACATGACTGTGGATTCAGTTACTCGAAAATGCGGATTTCTGTTCTCAGATACAGAATGTGGGTTACTTGTCTTTGTTAAAGATCATACACTCCTGCACAGATTAAAAGTCTTCAGTTCGCGGAAAAGTTTCTTTGGTCAGTTGCGAGAACCGGATACATGAATACAAAGAGATTGATAGGTGTATTTATGCTAATCGTGATATTCTCGTTGAGAGTAAATAATTTAAATGGTTATTTATTTTCCTTCTGGTGATATTTACCCGCTTTGGAGTGATGTAAGGAGTCCTATTCAAGGGGTTATTGGTGCTTTCGGGAGATTCGGAATGCATATGTTATCAAGATTTTGGAGAATTAAATAACGTTAAATCATTAGACAAAGATTTAAAGAAGACCTAGAAGAGAATAAAAGCTTAATAATGTGAATCTGAAAATGGCTGAACTTAATATATCTAATATGTATCCTAATTAACTATGTTAACCATATTTACAGTTTTCCACAAAAAAATAATTAATTTTTAATTTTCCACGAATTAAAAATTCTTCGTGTTCTTTCATATGCTTTCTTAGGATTTATGAGATCTTAATTGTTCTAATGATTTATTAAACTTTTCTATTGTAGCTTTCGGAAACAACACGCTTTCTTTCCTCTCCGTTTTCAAATCTGCAGCACACTGTAATTGTTTTCTAAATATCCCGAGTTTAGAGAACTCGGAATTGTAGATGATATTTTATTAAGCCACACATCGTGAAGGCAGGTTGCAATATTATTATTAAAATTAGGGAAATAAGACCTATTGAAAGTAACAAAACTTGTTACGGCACGAGGATGAAAAATATAACATTACTCGTTTTGAAATTCGAGCCTCAGCTCCTTCGTCACGTCCGGCTGAAACTATTTCAGACTGAAATGTAACTTTCTTTCCTTACAACGTAAATTACTATTATAAAATTAATTATTCAGGTATTCATTTGTTATACGTAATAGTGTGAACACTAACCTGATATTTTGATACACAAGGCACCATTATAAATACTAAATTAATAGAAATTAATAGCAGTGGGTCTATTCAATTTCTATATTTCTAATAAAAATAAAAATAAATTAAAGTAAAACATTCTCCTATAGAAATGAATAGTTGGAGAAACTATAAGAAGAAATCGAAAATATCTTTCCTAATAGAAGAAGCAATAAAATAGTGAAAACAACATTTTTCAAACGTGTAACAGTAGACAAGATTTGCAAAAAATACCAATAACAAACTGGTTTTATGAAGATATTATGAAATTATTAGAACCTTTTTCAACAATGTTTCGACCTGTAGCGCGATAAACCAAGAGCAAATTTCCTTTTCCCCAAAACTATTGTCGGTGATCATTCGAAACGAAATCGTATTACTGAGAAGGCACGGATATTGTTGGCAGTTTTTTTAACAAATTCAGCACGCCATTGAGAACCTAGTACGCTGCGTTTACGACACGAATGCGAGAAGGCAGACAACATAATAAATTCATTTAAGACAATATAGATTAGATTAAGACAATATATTAATCAATTATTTTGTTGTAATCCTTATTTGAATATGGAAAACGAATCATTATTTAAAGATTTGTGAGTCATGAATATGCGTCCGAAATGTCTTCGGGTTAAGTGTTCTTCAGGTTAATCGTGTTTTTCTCTGGTTAAGGCCTGGCTTCGAGCTAACTGTTCTCTAGCCCTGGGTGGGCAGGAACTAAACGTGGCCATGAAATAAAAGTGGCTTTGAAACTAAAGTGACTTGTAGCTAAACGTTGGAGGCTTTAAGCCATACGTGGCGTCCGCCTAAGCGTGATATGAATGCCTTAGTGCATGCCTTAGTGCCTGCTATGCTTAGTGTCACTCGACGCTAAGCGTGGGTAGGAGCCAAGTGCGGCTTCAGAACGTAACTTCCAGGTAAATATATCTCCTGGCTAGGCGTTAACTCGAGCTAAGCATGACTTAGCGCTAAGCGTATCTCCAGGCTAAGCGTTAACTGAGACTAAGCGTGACTGGGTGCTAAACGTATCCCTGGGAAAAGCGTTAACTGAGAATAAGCATGACTTGACGTTAAACATATCTCCCGAACAAGCTTTCACTGAGGCATTGGGAGACTGAGAGCTTGGTGCTAAACATATCTCCGAGCTAAGCGTTAACTGATACCAATCGTGACATAACGCTAAACGTCTCCATGGGCTGGGCTAAGTGGTAACCAATACTAAGAGTGACTTTTCACTAAGTATATCTGCGGACGAAGCATTCCCTGACATGAAGCGCGACTTGGCGCTAAACATGTCTCCGGGCTAAGCGCTAACTGATATTAATCGTGACTTCGATCTAAACGTATCTCTGGGGTAAGCAATAACTAAAACTCAGCGCAACTTGTTGCTAAACGTATCTCGAGATGTTAACCGTGACTAAGCGTGGGGCAGACTTAAGCAGTGCTTCGGAATAATCGTCACGTGGGCTAAGCGCAAGGGTGAGTCGGGGTTGAGCCTGCGTTGTGGGCTAAGCGCAAGGCGTGGCGCGCAGTGGAGGGCGGGGACGAGGTGTCGAGCCGGCGCGCCGAGAGCGACCCGGAGGTGCTGGAGACGCTGGAGCGCTGCTGGGAGGTGGTGTCGTCGGGGCCCGCGCCGCCGTCGGGCTACTCGCGGTCGGCGGGCGCGCTGCTGCGCCGCCACCTGCGCCGGCCCGTGTTCGAGCGGCTGCGCGCGCGCCGCACGCGCCACGACCACACGCTGCTCGACGTGCTGTGGCCGGCGGCCAAGCGCCTGCCGCACGAGCCGCCCACCAACGCGCCCGGCGACGACCAGCTCGAGGAGGTCATCTACCGCAACGGCGGCGTGCTGGCGCCCGACTACGACGCGTGGACGCTGTTCGGCGAGCTGCTGGTGCCGGTGGCGATGGCGGTGCACGGCGTGGAGGGCGAGCCGCCCGCCCGCCACCCGCCCTCGCGCCTGTGGGGCGACGCCCCCGACGACGCCGGCGGGCCCGACGACGAGGCCGACCGAGACAACTCGCTGGGCGCGCTGCGCGCGGTGGACGTGGACCCGGCGGGCAAGTGCGTGAGCATGAGCCGCGCCGAGCTGGCCCGCTGCCTGCACGACTTCCAGCTGCCGGCGGCGCTCACGCTGGGCCAGCTGGAGCAGGTGGAGCGGGAGATGGTGGAGGCGCTGGACGCGGCGGCGGAGGAGGCGGGCGGCGGCGCGCCGGGCGAGTACCACGCGCTGGCCGACGTGCTGGCGGACGGGTCGGCGGTGCGGCCGCGCCTGGCGCTGGCCGGGCTGCTGGTGCCGCTGTCGGACGCCAACGGCCACTACGACGGGCTGCTCAACGGCCGGCACTGGCCGCACGGGCGCGGCGTGTGGCTGTCGGCGGACGGGCGGCTGGCCGCGTGGCTCAACGTGCACGAGCACGTGCGCCTGGTGAGCGCGTGCGGGGGCGGCGGGGAGGAGCGCGGCGGGCGGGTGGGCGAGGCGTACGCGCGCGTGGCGGCGGCGGCGGACGCGCTGGCCGGCCGGCGGGACGGGCTGCGCTGGCGCTGGGACGCCCGCCTGGGCCACCTGGGCGCGCGGCCCGCGGCGCTGGGCAGCGGGCTGCAGCTGGCGGCCGTCGCGCGCCTGCCGCGCCTCGCCGCCGACCGCCTGGACGCGCTGGCCGCCGCCCGCGGCCTCAACGCGCGCCGCCTGCCCGCGCCCGCCGCCGCCGTCGAGCTCACCCCGCGCGCCACCTTCGGCCGCGACGAGCTGCGCGTCTTCCGCGACTTCTGCGCCGCCGTCGCCAACGTGGTGCAGCTGGAGCGCGCCGCCGGCGCCGCGCTCGCCCCCGCCAACGTCCCCGGCCTGCTGGGCGGCCTCTTCAAGAAGAAGTAGAGCCCGCACCCGCCACCGCCGCACCGCGCCGCACCGCACCGCATCGCCCACCGCACCACAGTCAGTACGTACTTTAAACGGTTAGCGTTTCGGACTGTTGTACCCAAGTTCAAACCCGATCGAAGCCGTGGATTTTTAAGGGCGAAAAAATCCTTCGTACGGCTTCCTTCGGAGGGGAAGTAATGCTGGTTGGCCCATGTTATTAGATTTACTTGCATGTAAAAGAACCTCAAGCCTAAATGACGCCTCTGAGCTAAATTCAAATCGCCTGTTTCTCGCCCAAAAAATACCTCCTTTCTCTGCTAGTTGGTGAAAGGAGCGTAGCAAAATTTGCGTGGTCAGACGGAAGAGCAGACCTAATGGCCGAAGTCTCGCCACGTAAAATAAGGCATAAATTCAATTCAATAATTTGCAGCTTTTATTTCGTGTCCCGTATCGGCCATCGTAGGGCCACGCGATACGTGCATCTCATCGGGGCTCAGACTTGATTATCGGGGTAGGTGCACGTTACTTTTTTCTAGTCGGGAGAATCAGCATTTTAATACTGATTCCATTTTCACACCCCATCCATGTGAGTTAGGTTAAATTGTGATGATGATGATGATGATGATGAATAATGAAATACAACACAACCATGCTCGAGGCGGGACCCGCGATCTTCTGGTCTGAGACCGCTACGTCACTAGTGCCTTTTCGATCTCGGCCATCAGATCGGCCTACATAGTAGTTTTATTATTATTTATTTACATTATTCTGACTATTCAATATACATTTTATACAAAATAATTTCAGTCCGGTTTTTTCTTTCAACAGTCATTTATATTCAATGAGAGATCACCGCATTACATTTAAAATTTTATAAATAAAAAACTTTATTTTTAGCTTTTAGGTTAGAACAGAAGTTTTCAAACTGCGGGGCGCCACCCCCTGGTGAGCCGCAATGGCAGTTGAAGGGGGTACGAGAATTAAAAAACAATATTGTACCTACTGGTTAATCAATAAGAAAAATATAAAATTGTGATATTTTATATTTAAACTTATTGAATATTTTGTAAAACCTAACAATTTCAGTAAGTATTTTCATTTATTTCGAGGGGCGCGGTTGTATGGCACGCCCAGGCAAGGGGAGCGCGGTCTGAAGTGTTCGAGAACCTCTGGATTTTTCACAACCGGGTTTCTGGATTTAGGTCGTCAAAAATTCCAGAGCTTTTATGCTGTTGTTCTGATATGGTGATCATTACATTACGAAATCTCATCTACATTACATTTGAAATAACTCCTTGATGGATGCATTTTTGATAGTCTAAGTATGTTTATTTACAAATATCTTCGATCTCAATTTACTTTACACCTTGTAGAGGCATAAAAAGGAGTAACTATTGCTAACACTTGAATACACAAATTAGTACTTGTTCTTAAAACCACGTTTCTTCCTAATTAAGTAATTAAGTCGATGATATGAACAAACGAATGTAGAAAAGGTCTGTTTTTGCGCTGTACGGCAACGGACGAAGATGTTTGGCAACTTCTGTAAACGGTTGTTGGCTTATTTCGTTCCTGAAATGAACAGTCCAACTGAAACAACATTTTTCGTGTGCAGATTTCGCCCTCCACCCGCACCTTCGATTGGCACCTGCCCGCCGAGCAACCGCCCTCCCCCGGCCGCCTCGTCTTCCTGGCCGGGGATTCCCCGGCGCCTCGCCCGGCCACGCCACCCCTCCGGCCGCCGCCGCCTTCGCCGCCACCGCCGCCGCTGCGCCGAGGTCAGTGGGGCGCCGTCGCGGCGCTGCATGGCCGCTGCACGTGTGCCACCACGTGACCGCCACGTGGCCACCGCGTGGCCACCACGAGTGCTGCCTCTGCATGGAGTGGTTCCACCGCCGCCGCCCGCCGCCTCCGCCGCCGCCTCCGCCGCCCACTCGGGGCGGCTTGCATGGGCGGGCGAGAGGGGCTTGCGGCCAGGGCTCCACGGAGTAGTGGCCTCCGAGAGTAGCCGGAGGCGCCCTGGGTCCTTTGCATGCTCGCGTGGAATGGAATGACATGCAATGGAATGGAGTTGTGCTGGCAATGCCATACGTCACTTTCAGCTTCTCGGGGGAATTGCCTTCCGGTTGCAACAGTAGCAAATTGTTTTGTACCTGCGATCTTTGGAAACGAGTTGTATAAGCAGTTTAGAATAGAGTCCACTTGCATACTTCCGGGAAATGTAGCAGCAGAGCATGTACAAGGGTGTGAGTTGTAGAAGGGTGAGGTTATGCAGGGGGGGGGGGGGGGCGCTGCCTTACTCTTTGCTTCTGTTGCAGTTCGCTCGCGAGTGGAGCCCGTGTTTTGGACAGAGGAAGGTCGTTACTTGGCAGCTGGTGAGTATTTTGTTTAGATTGCTAGCCAATGCACCATGGTTTGCATCAAATAAAACATTGTACAATGACTCCATTGTACCCACAAAATATATGAAGAAATCCAATTCAGTTGCACAAAATATCAATCATTAAATGAAAGATATAAGATAATTTCCGAAATTTTCACAGAAATTGAATCCATGAAGGATTGTGAACGTTCAGTTCAAGACATGCCATAGTAAAATGCTATCAAAAGATATGCCTATTGTTCGGATGTAACAGATTGCAAGTAAAAAAGTATTTAAAAATTGTCCATAGACGTAAAATGATTCGGTTAAGGATGCTGCGAGGCTTCTTTGGCCTTGTTTACAATATTAGAGCGTACACGATACATCAACACAGAAAGTACGAAACTCTTCTACAATTCACGTAATGATCTCTCCAACGTAGATTAATGTGTAGTAGGATACGTCGATATTTTACAATTCACATAACAATATCTCCAACAGTGATTAATGCAGATATGCGGTTCCAAATGAGAAAAAACATATTTTTCATCAAATGTAATTTTAATTCAACATGCGGTATATTTTAAAATAATTGTCTTCTACTTTCCATGAACGTGATTAGATATTTAAAAACAATGAATGCTATGTATTTTCTCTTTTGTAAAGCTGGAGAGTCTGTGAATCTGAGAACGAGACGAATACTTGCACATGCAAGTTTCAATTTAGGGTCTTCAATGGTCTATACAAAAATATCTTGAAGAATTCCCGACGGTCGTGTAAATATTATGCACAGTCATTTCTTTTCAATGTATTCCTAGATTAAATTGTTTTTAGATAATTCTAGAAACGCCGCGAACTAAGAATTTTTTAAGTACTTCATTGCCCAGCGAAATGCGTAGGACCACCGGTGGTGGCGAAGTGGTAAGACCGCTCCGAAGGGTGGCGATGTGGTGTAGCAGGTTGCGCGTGTTGCAGCGCTGGGGGACCCCCTCATCAAAGGGCTGATGGAGATCGCAGAGGTGCGCCCCGCCGACCCCATCGCCTACCTCGCCACCTACCTCTACAACTTCGCCAACAAGAACAAGTCGCGCGTTGGCACGCAGGTAAGGCCTTCGGGGCGTTAGCACTGCGCGGCGGAAAAAAACAGAAGCACGTGCGCGAGGTGCATTACGCACGTCATAACCCCACCTATTGCTTTTAAGAATAACTTCAGGCTCTAAATATATCTGGAAATAACTATACCGCATAGTTTACGAGTTGTAAACATTAGGTATGCTAATTAACAAAGGAGCCGCGGGTTGCTTTCGCAGTACGCCGAAACCGAGCATTTCGTTATATCAACATTTCAAATTCAGTTCCTCATGCAAAGGGCAGCTGAGAAGCAAGCTTTATACAACCGCCAACTTGCTTGATAACATACATTAGAATAACATGTTTGGATCAGATACGCATAAAATGGAAGAATGTAAAGAGTAGAGTTAAAATGGGTGGTAGAATTAAAAAGAGGGATAATAAATTTAAAAAGATGTGAAATGCTAGAATTGAAAAAAACTAACCACAGGTCTAATAGAAAGATTTTCTTTATGTAGTTTAATAAGGCCATACAACCTAGGACATTGGAGATTCATGACCTGAAGGGATTTCTTATTTTTATACTGTGGGATAAGTGAATTTGTTAATATGGTGTTCCTAACCTTTTGGTGAAAAGATGAAGAAGGGTCTTTGTCAAGGCAAATAAATTCATTTGCATCTAAAAATCTTTGCAATTTATCAATGTAGTCATTTCTGTGTATAATGACAATAGAATTGCCTTTATCAGCTTTGGTAATGAGTAAGTTGTTGAGTTTCACAAACTCTTTTTAATTCTACCACCCATTTTAACTCTAGATTTAAATTGAATAATTCTTTAGATCTCATTAATAAAATTAAAGATATTGATGTTCCCCCCAATGCAAAATTAGTTTCTTTTGATGTGAAAAATTCATTTACCAGCATTCCCCCTAATGAAGTGCAAGACATTTATATTTACCATATAATGAAATCAAATCTATCACACTTAGAAAAAATAGACTTTATCAAACTACTAGATGTATGTATAACACATAATTTTTTCACTTTCAACAACAAGTTCTACTCTCAAACAGAAGGATTAGCCATGGGCTCCAACGGTTCCCCTCTTTTCGCTGAACTGTTTATGGATAACTTTGAGAAAAACATATTTAGTAGCTCGAATCCTCTCCTCAAAAACATTATTAATATTTACAGGTATGTTGATGACATTATATGTCTTTGGTCAGGAACTTCTAGGCAATTGAGCCAGTTCTTTGATTTTCTCAATACTTTTCACTCCAAAATAAAATTCTCAATGGAAATTGAACAGAACCATTCTCTGAATTTCCTTGATTTAACAATCACTATAATAAACTCAAGACACAATTTTAAAATATTCAGAAAACCAACCCATACTGATACAGTCATACCTTCCCATTCTAATCATATTCACAATCATATTCACAATCATAAATTTGCTGTTTTCCACTCCTGGATCAACAGACTATTCCAGGTTCCCATGACTGATATAGATTTTAGTAAAGAAACCATTCCAAACATTGCCTTAAATAATGGATATGATCCCCTGACATTCAACAAACTTATCCACCAAAAAAGTGTTAAAATTATTTTAAATAAGGTTTCTCCTCAACATGGCTCTATAGAACCAAAGAAATTTATTTGCATCCCCTATATAGGTCCTGTATCCAAACGTATAGGACAATGTTTCACTAAATACAATATCTCAGTAGCCTACAAAACCCTTAACTCCCTCCAATCTTTGTTTCCTAGTTCCAAATCACCTATCCCCTCCATTGAAAGAAGTGGTATTTATCAATTAACTTGTAATAACTGCAATTCAGCATATGTAGGCCAAACAGGCAGAAAATTTTCAGTTAGAATTAATGAGCATATTAGATGTTGGAAACAAAATTTAGACACTTCTACCTTTGCCAATCATTTGATTCAATTTAACCATTCTTTTGACCCCATTTATAATTTTAAAATTCTTCACCTAGTCAACAAAGGCACAAAAATGAACATTTTAGAGAACTTGGAAATTCTAAAACTTTTCAAAAACACTAATTTTTCTGTCTTGAATGAACATTCCTTGATTAAAAGCAGTCCCATTCTAAATATTTTATTAACTATCCCCTAATCATTCTTTTGAGTAGTCCTTTTATGACTACCCTTTCTTCTCTTCTTCCCCCACTCCCTTTCCCTTCATTGTTAGGCTTCCTCTTCTTCCATTCGAAAAGATGGCTGCCATCTAGCTGTTACCACCATGTTTTATATTTTTGACCATTTGTGAACGTTCATGGGAGATCCACGTTGCTTGAGCAGTAAGTTATTTTCTTTTCTTTTTGTATTTATATGATATTATTTATTTTTCCACTATAATCACTGTAACCCCCCCCCTCCCGTTTTGTGTTCAACTTATGTTTGTATCACTTCTCCATTTTGCTAGAGATCCACTGAGGATGGGAAAATTGATTCCCGAAAGTTAACTATGGAAAATTGTTAATAAAATTATTAAAACTTTTGTGGAGATTATTTCCTTTACAATACCATGGATTACCACAAGATATCTGCTACCACCACGGAATTTATTCGCATCAGTTAATTCAGAAACGAAGCTGGAATTATGTTTTTATTTTGTCTGAAAACAAGAAAACTATAAAGAACCTCCCATTAAATCACACTTGTGAATATAAAACACCGTCATAGATGCATGTCTTTTTGAGCAGACCATATTTTTATTTCTAAAGGAACATCTCTTGCCGAGAAGAGCGATTCTATTTACTCTGCATCTGCGGATGTTCGCGTGTTGGCAGCACTGGCCCTCGACTGAATCCCCTGGCTATTCTACCATCGCCTGACAGTCATTTGTCACGAGCTTGCCGCGCGGCGGTCGCGAACGGAGACAGTTTTATAGAGGGAAGAGGGCAGGGTCACGCGAGGCGCTGCTCTCCGACTTGTTGCTTCGAAAGCCAGAGCGAAATTGCTTTAGCGTGAGGCATCGATTTAACGCTACGTTAAAACGAGGTGCGAAAAGACGGAAAATGGAGTCAGTGTCAGTCATACATTATCGCTTGCATGTTTCAATAGACCTTTACTCTCTTTGCGACCGGATGTCTGACAAAACGATGGAAAAATGTGAGACACTTAGGAGCAAAAGTGGCCTAAAGAACAAAAAAAAAAGTATTAAAAAAGCTTGACATTTTTGAAGTGAAAATACGATTCAGCAGAACATTAAAAAATTCTAATAAACGTACTAATAATGTCGACGGAACAATAAATACTAGTAGGTGGCCATTCTGAGTAAATATTAGGATCATTGCATACGCTAATATCTCAAAATTGCTCAGGTGAGCTTTAAATATCCATGTTATTGGCGCTCTAATATATTCATGTAGTGTATTGTGATTATATTTATTTCTATTTTTTTCTATATCCAAAACTGTCAATCACTCCCACAAAACGTCGCTATCAAATCTGTTACAATTGGCATAAAAACGTCAGTATTTAGTAGTCATGTAACATTGCAAAAATTGATAATTGTATAATAAATATATCAGTCGTTAGCTTAAAAATAATTTAAACAACTCATTTTTTATTTGTAAAATAAAACATTAATCAATTCTAATGACAAATTTACGACTTTACTTTTATGACGGAGTCAAATAGAATTGTCTGCAGATATGAGGACAAGCGTTGAAGCGACTCCTAAGAGGAAAAAAGGTCAATAGGACTCACCAAAATAAGTAGTAGAAAATATTAGTAGTATAGTCAACGTCACAAAGAAAACAAGTTCTTTAAATCGCCAACATTTAGGCTATTATTAGACATTTATCAGAGCTAAAACACAACAAATTAGAGATCTTAAAGCGTCCAAATTTAGTCACCTGCCTTAATCCTCTGTTCGTCAACCAATATTTTTTCTCTATTTGTAATCTGTATGGATTGAGTTATCAATTTTCTTCAACCTATTCCTTTGTCTAGCAACCTTCATTCAGTTCACCCTCGTACGTACACACATACAATGCGCGCATTCTATATCTAGCCATTACCTTAGCTTGTGCCTTTCCACTACTGCTGCCCATGTTTCCGGCTACATCATTATATTTTTGTTCCGTTAACAGGGAATGGGTTATCCCACCGTACATCATCAGGACATTTCGTAGCACACTTCAAAATAACTCTATAGAAGTTCGAGAAAAAACTCGCGAGGACTGGTAAACAAGAAACCTTGTACCCAGTACTGACATTCTATTTTGTTAACAGATGGTTCTCTTCAATGATTTACAACTTCCTTATTTTTTATTTCAATAGAATAAATGGTTTATAAAATGAGGTAACATGCTTATACAGAAAAGTTTTAATGCAACATCGTTTTACAGATTTATGGATACAGTAATTTAAGAACTTTGCAAATCTGCCTAAAGGTTAGAAAAGTGATCACTAAGGGGATGGATTTTGATGGCATAAAAAGTCTAAAAATTCTCTTAAAATGTTTTTAAAATGCCCTAAAACCAAAGAAAATGACATAAAAATGTGATCAAAACCAGTTCGGATGAACAACTCAAGCTGGAAATCTCTGTTTTTAGTTATCCCGAAATAGGCCGAACATGGACGAATGATCGAAGCGTTAGGCGTCACAGGAACATTATATTACATAATCACAATTACAATTTACTGTCATTACAATTTCTGAGTGAAGAAATCGAATAGACTACTCAGGAATTCTGTGGAGAACATTTTTGTTGCATCTCGTAAATATTATTTAAACAAGAAGCATTAAAATCGATGAAATAAGCAAAAAATTCATTAAAATGACGGAAAATGTAAAACAATATTTATTAGTCGAAACGGCATTATTCTAAAGAAAAAAGAAAAATGACAATTCATTAAAATCCGCCCCCTAGAAATCACAAAGCATTCTATAAATATTCTGTACTTCCCTTTTTTATAACGCATGCATCAGCAGTCATATAATGTCCAAGATATAGCCAAAATTTCACAAAATTAGTAGCGTTCCAATCAGTAAGACTTATCGTTCCAATCATTAATATGTTATTCAGAGATACAACAATTTTAACAATGATTCTGATAATTTTCAACTGGCTCTATGTTCTACAAAAGTTTTAATAACCGGTCCTCTAAACTACAAGAATTTTAACAACTGTGAAACTAGCTAGATAGCTGTATTGAATTCAGCCGCTGTCTGGAGACTTCTACTGGCCGGCTGCTCCGATCGGTAGTTTTCCGTGTTTTTCTGATCAACACCTGGCAAATACCAGAGAACTAACCCAACAAACGGGCCACGGACGGCGTGCGACCTTTTTCTCCTCATCTTTGTTCATTTATCACCCCTTAGCCACACACGCATACACTACATTGCCACACTTGTCCGGATTCCATCCGGGAGCTCAGATCTCTCTCCGGTTGGGACTGTGCCATGCGCAGGTGGGAAATACCTGGTGGAGGAAAATATCCTCATAACGACGTAGGTCGACGCCGTATCACGCAAGCCAGCGGGAGAAGATCACCGACACCTGCAGCAATAATAACATGCACTGCACTTACGGGAATATCGACCTTAGCAGTTGACGCGTTAGGAATCGCTAATAAATCAATTGAATTGAATTGATGCCTTATTTTACGTGGCGAGACTCGCAAATTTCGCTACGCTCCTTACACCAACTAGCGGAGAAAATTAGCGGAGAAGAGGTATTTCTTGGGCGACGAACAGGCGATTTGAATTTAGCTCAGAGGCGTCATTTGAGCTTGAGGATCTTCTATACGCAAGTAAATCTACTAACATGGGACAGCCGGCTTTACTTCCCCTCCGAAGGATTTTTTCGCCCTTAAAAATCCACCGCTTCGATCGGCTTTGAACCCGCGAACTTGGGTATAACAGTCTAATACCCTAACCGTTACACCATCGCCGACGTTTTTAACGCATTTAACATTTAACAATCGGTAATGTGAACTACAATCATTTTAACAACTGGTTCTGCAAACTACAATAATTTTAGCAAGCGGTTCGCACAAACCGCCGAAACCGACCGAATTCCAACACTGCCTGTAGCGCCCATTGCATCGTGACGCGTGTATGTGTGCGTGGCAGGAGTCTGCGGTGCTGATCGCCGGGGGCCCCGAGGCGGGGGAAGTGCAGGGCGCGCCGGCCCCGCCGCCGCCGCAGCAGCACCAGGCGGCGCCGCCCCACCCGCCCGAGCAGCTGCGCCTGGACGCCGAGCAGGACGACGCGGACGGCGACGGCGACGGGCGCCCGCCCAGCCCCGACGACGCCGACAGCAGCGCCACGCGGGTGAGACGCCGCACGCCGCACACGCCCCGATTGGACTCCGCGTTGAAAGGCTTCAATAAAAAAAAGAAATAAAAAAAGGGGTCAGTCCGGTGACCCCTCTCTAAAACCTGCTATGGTTTTAGATGTTAGAAGTACTAACTTTATGAAAATATTTTCTAATGGTAAGCACGTTGAGTAGAATGAACTTCAAGATCCTAATGATGGTGCTATCATGATCATAATAATGCATCCAAACGTTCCATCAGGTTTTTCGTTCGATTTCTCTCGATCCAATGAGCTGAAACCAATTTCTAGAACACTAAACTTTAAACGTTAACACGCAGATCGGTAGGGCAGTTGAGAGCTTAGAACTTGTCACGACAGGGGAGATGACCCACTGATGGGAGACACCTGGACGGGAAAACCCTGTGAGAAATCGTGTAAGTTGACACCGGATCTCGGCATCCAGCGGAGCGGAACACTGCCACCTCCATAAATTAAAAACTACACTCACGGAACTAATGAGCGTAGCAGTTGATGCACAGGGAAACATGAAATAATAATAAATCAATCCACTAAAGGGCCTCTACAAGGGTGCATGGGCAATGTATTAGCTTCTCGTTGAGTGGTCCAGGTTTCGATTCCCGGCCGAGTCTATTAGAGTTGTAGCTTTCCTTTAAAATCGTCTTAGTATTTGTAGATGTGTGACGAAGAAAAGCTTAGGCAGGCCGAGTTTGCTAGTTACGGTGAAGGGAACACGTCGTGTTCGACACATGTCCCTTTCCCATCAAGCGCGGTTAATTAAACTAGGTCCAGGTAGGTTGGACACCGTTAGCTAGCCGGCAATCGCCCCCAAACATCACTGAAAGGCACGCGTGCCGCGGTGCGTGCGCAGGACGAGCACGGGCAGAGCATGCTGCACTTCGCGGCGGCGCGGCCGCACGGGCGCGGGGCGCTGCTGCAGCTGCTGCTGGAGACGCGCCTCAACGTGGGCTACCGCGACGAGCTGTACCGCACGGCGCGCGACGTGGCCGCGCAGGCCGCCATCCCGGACAACATCCGCGACATCGACCGATGGGTGCTGCACCTCGCCGCGCACGGTACGCCCACGCCCCCCTCGTTCCCTCCCGCCCTCTCTTGCACTTCATCCCGACCTCTGCGACGCCTCGCGCGCCCTCCCCTTCCTTCCCTCACAGACGGGTGGTGCACTTCATCTCGTACTGTACGGGCCCACCCTTCACGCCCTCCCTCGTTCCCTCCCGCCCTCTCTTGCACTTCATCCCGACCTCTGCGACGCCTCGCGCGCCCTCCCCTTCCTTCCCTCACAGACGGGTGGTGCACTTCATCTCGTACTGTACGGGCCCACCCTTCACGCCCTCCCTCGTTCCCTCCCGCCCTCTCTTGCACTTCATCCCGACCTCTGCGACGCCTCGCGCGCCCTCCCCTTCCTTCCCTCACAGACGGGTGGTGCACTTCATCTCGTACTGTACGGGCCCACCCTTCACGCCCTCCCTCGTTCCCTCCCGCCCTCTCTTGCACTTCATCCCGACCTCTGCGACGCCTCGCGCGCCCTCCCCTTCCTTCCCTCACAGACGGGTGGTGCACTTCATCTCGTACTGTACGGGCCCACCCTTCACGCCCTCCCTCGTTCCCTCCCGCCCTCTCTTGCACTTCATCCCGACCTCTGCGACGCCTCGCGCGCCCTCCCCTTCCTTCCCTCACAGACGGGTGGTGCACTTCATCTCGTACTGTACGGGCCCACCCTTCACGCCCTCCCTCGTTCCCTCCCGCCCTCTCTTGCACTTCATCCCGACCTCTGCGACGCCTCGCGCGCCCTCCCCTTCCTTCCCTCACAGACGGGTGGTGCACTTCATCTCGTACTGTACGGGCCCACCCTTCACGCCCTCCCTCGTTCCCTCCCGCCCTCTCTTGCACTTCATCCCGACCTCTGCGACGCCTCGCGCGCCCTCCCCTTCCTTCCCTCACAGACGGGTGGTGCACTTCATCTCGTACTGTACGGGCCCACCCTTCACGCCCTCCCTCGTTCCCTCCCGCCCTCTCTTGCACTTCATCCCGACCTCTGCGACGCCTCGCGCGCCCTCCCCTTCCTTCCCTCACAGACGGGTGGTGCACTTCATCTCGTACTGTACGGGCCCACCCTTCACGCCCTCCCTCGTTCCCTCCCGCCCTCTCTTGCACTTCATCCCGACCTCTGCGACGCCTCGCGCGCCCTCCCCTTCCTTCCCTCACAGACGGGTGGTGCACTTCATCTCGTACTGTACGGGCCCACCCTTCACGCCCTCCCTCGTTCCCTCCCGCCCTCTCTTGCACTTCATCCCGACCTCTGCGACGCCTCGCGCGCCCTCCCCTTCCTTCCCTCACAGACGGGTGGTGCACTTCATCTCGTACTGTACGGGCCCACCCTTCACGCTCTCCCTCGTTCCCTCCCGCCCTCTCTTGCACTTCATCACGACCTCTGCGACGCCTCGCGCGCCCTCCCCTTCCTTCCCTCACAGATGGGTGCTGCACTTCATCTCGCACTGTACGGGCACACCCTCACGCCCTCCCTCCTTCCCTCTTGCCCACGCTGATTGGTGCTGCACTTCATCCCGACCTCCCCGACACATCGCGCGCCCTCTCCTTCCTTCTCTCAGACGGGTGCTGCACTTCATTTCGCACTGTACGGGCACACCCTTCACGCCCTCCCTCCTTCCGTCCCGCCCTCATAGATAAGTGCTGCACTTCCTTGCTTACGGTGCGCTCACACCTCACCACCTCCATCTCGCTCGCTCTTCCAACTTTTCCGCCGCTCTCCTTCCTTGACGCCCTCAATTATGCAACTTCTCCACGCACGCGACACATACAAGCCCGCTCTCCGATTCCTCCCTCACCCTCCCTAGCAATGCTTCCCTCGCAGATGGGTGTTGTTCTCTACCGCTTACGGTAAAGCGCAACCTCCACAGCTATCATCTCCCTCCCTTTTTCCCCTCTCGCAATTTATCCTCCCCTCCTGCCTTTACAGATGTATGCTGCACTTCACCACCCAGGGTAAGCTCACGCCCCGCCTCCTCCTTCATCTTTCCCTCACCCCGTCAGAGATCTGTGCTGAAGCTCGCAGCTCATAGTGTGCTCATACCCCGCCATCCCCGCCCCACTCCATCTCCACTGCCCTCTCTCCAGCCGTCACAGGAGGGTAGACACCACCGCATAGTAGCATTTGAACCCTCTGATATGCTTGCTCCTTCTCCTGACGACTTCACGGGTGGACGACATGTGAGTGTCTCGTGTGGTATGTTCTTAGCACTCCCTTTTCCTATGACACTCCTTGTGCCGCACACCACGGCCTTCCGTCACTCCCTTGGTTATTGCCTACACATGGTAACAACCAAATGACTAACTCGCCGTGCGTGCTGTGCCTCCCACGTCCGCAGACCCGCAGGGGCCCCTCCGGCACCCGCAATTACTTATTTCTGCTTCCCTCGCGGGGCTGTAGATGAAGAATGCTAGTCCCCTGTATGGTGAGCTCTGTCCTTTCTTTCCTCCCGCCCCCTCTTCCTCCCGAACACTTTCCACCCAAATTGGTCTCCCTCCTCCTTTCTCCTCTCCCTCACGCCCTATCTCAGTCTTCCTCCTGGAACCCCAAAAGAGGGTCGTACCTCCCTACGCACGATGAGCTACTCCTCACTTCCTCTCTTTGCACTCTCCTTCCTCCTCCCCATCACCATCTTTTCCTCGCCATCTCTCTCTCCCCCTCTCTCCCTCTCTCTCCCTCTCCCCCCTCTCTCCCCCTCCCCCCTCTCTCCCTCTCTCCCCCTCCCCTCTCTCCCTCTCTCCCCCTCCCCCTCTCTCTCTCCCTCTCCCCCTCTCTCCCTCTCTCCCCCTCTCTCCCTCTCTCCCTCTCTCCCTCTCTCTTTATCTCTCTCCATCTCTCTCCATCTCTCTCTCCCTCTCTCCATCTCTCTCTCCCTCTCCCTCCCTATCTCTCCCTATCTCTCCCTATCTCTCCCTCTCTCTCCCCCTCTCTCTCCCCCTCTCCCCCCTCTCCCCCCCCTCTCTCTCCCCCTCTCTCCCCCCTCTCTCTCCCTCTCTCTCCCCCTCTCTCCCTCTCTCTCCCTCTCTCTCCCTCTCTCTCCCTCTCTCTCCCTCTCTCTCCCTCTCTCCCTCCCTCTCTCCCTCCCTCTCTCCCTCCCTCTCTCCCTCCCTCTCTCCCTCCCTCTCTCCCTCCCTCTCTCCCTCCCTCTCTCCCTCCCTCTCTCCCTCCCTCTCTCCCTCTCTCCCTCCCTCTCTCCCTCCCTCTCTCCCTCCCTCTCTCCCTCCCTCTCTCCCTCCCTCTCTCCCTCCCTCTCTTCCTCCCTTTCTCTCTCCCCCTCTCTCTCCCTTCTGCCTTCCTTTGTCCCTTCCGCGTCCATTGACGGATGCCACACGTGTCTCGTGTAGTGTGCCTCTCCTGCGGATGCGCGTTACACCTTAAACACCACGCCCTCATGCCGACCTGCGCCCTCCCCTCCCCTCCCCTCCCGTCGCGCGCGTGTCCTTCCCCGCCAACGAGCATCGCGCTGCGAGGTTGCCGCGTTGCCGCAGGGGAGACGCAGCGGCTGACGGAGCTGCTGCTGGAGGGCTACGACCACCTGGTAGACGTGGAGGACGACGACGGCGCCTCCATCGTGGCGGTGGCCGACGAGCGCAAGCAGCACGAGACGCTCGAGCTGCTCGAGTCCATCCCCGCCTTCGAGGTAAGGGCACTAGCATGTACCATGGCGGACACGCGGCATGCCGAGTCGACAGGGTACAAGTATTGCGGTACTAACTAGTACTCTACTTCCACACGTGTTGGGAGTCGTGTGAGGACTGCTTACTTGCTTTCGTGGTCTCGGAGGGTGTGCACGTTCCTTATCTGCTTGTGAAATCTTTACGTAGGTCCCGGTCAAGGACTGGAACTATCGATAACGCTCATTCCCTAATGTTCTCAGGAGCATCAACGAAACATGCTCTGTGCGACGATCTGTTAATTTTGATGTGTTTAGCTTGTGAGAAGCACCGTGAGCTCTCTTACAAAAGAGACAATAATTTAATACATAATTTTAATTACTACAATACATAAAATGTTTTTTATAGACATCACTTCTGTGGTTGCGCAATATCAATTGTACAACTATTCAGAGGTTTGCAACGATTCTTATGTGCACGAATTTAAATTCAGAATTCGTCGTCAAGCCTGTCATACTAGTTTGTACGTATAATTAGAATACTCACTGCAGTATGGAAATAAATAATGCGCTTAAGATTTTTAATAGAAACGCTTGAGCGATAAACGTCGTCGAGAGATCTGCCGATCTCTCCAGCATTCTCTATCCACCGTTTCTTTTTCGTCCGCCAACACGGAGGAAACCCCGAAAGCAGATTTCGTAAGGTAACAGGCATCGGTGTATCGAAGGGTAATGTAATGGTAGTGCCGGAACTACCACAGTCAGGTCGCTGCTCGAAGAATTACGTGCGCCGACAGGTCGCCTTAAATTACGACGCCCGTACAATCCCTGGGCGCGCGATTCTTACTGTATATCTCCTTATGCTATTTTCCCGTTTGATGACTATTCACGGTGACTTTTGCATCAATAAAGTACCTAAAACATAGCTAGATTTCTTTTGCTGCTATTTAGGTATTATTAAATAGCTTTGGAATGTGCATGCTATCTGCAGTGACGCCAAAGAGGCGCTTTTCAAACTTACCACACCGAAGCCAATCATTGAGAATAAAAAAGTAATGTTTTCTTCATTATTGCAATGGACACGAATCTAATGTTATGTCTAATGTTATAATATTAACAGAATTTGTAAAAATTTAATTAAAATAAACATGTTAAAATGTCTTTGAACCCAATTTATTGTCTTATTTATATTAAAAAAGTTTAACTATTGATGTAAACATAAAAGTTAGGATTTCATATAAAATTACAAGAATGTTTCATTAAAATATAAAAAGAATCTTGCTTCCACGTTTAATGGTTTAGAAGGTATAACCCTTCAAATATACCCCAAAACCTTACGACCTGAGGCGGAAAGAAAGTTAGGCTGAGGCTAGCCTTCCCGGCCTTAGCGGCCTCGGCTGTCAGGCCTCGTGGCCGAGAGCGCCAGGCACCGGAGTTGCGTTCGGAGAGTTTGACGAGCGCACGGCGCTGTTCCCGGCGCAGGACCGGCGCGAGCAGCTGCACGCGGCGCTGCGGCGGGGCGACGCGGGGGCGGCGGCGGAGTTGCTGTCGGGGCGCGAGGGCGGCGCCGCCATGCTGGCCGCCGCCAAGAACGCCTTCGGCCGCTGCAGCCTGCACATCGCCGTGCTGCGCCAGGACGCGTCGTCCGTGGAGCTGATCGCGTCGCGCTTCCCGCACACGCTGCGCGTCGGCGACAACGTGAGTGCGCCACGCGGCCGCCTGCCGCGGCACGCTTTGCGGGGAGAATGCACCCCCCCACCGCCACGCACGTTTTCTTAAGTACTCCTTTCGACGAGAAGAGAGCGGGTTCTGATTCTTTTAAAGACAGGACTAATAAATTTAATATGTTGCTCGTTTTTCGAATCAAATTATTTTCTACTACCCGGGAGCAAAAATTTCTTGTTATCATATTTTGTCAACAACACTCATTGCTGTCATTTGTTTTTAATTCAGCTAAAGTTAGTAAATGACTAGGTATTCCGGGGCTCAAGAAAATGTGCGTGGGTAAGGGAATATTTCTATAAGGTCTCCCGTAAGCTCGTTAGAGCAACTCATCTTTGATGTTGCAATGTGATTTAATATTAACTCTAGACGATGTGGAGAAAGGATGATGACGGCCTGAAGTTATGGACAAAAAATCTGAGAAACTTTGTCACATTGTACATATTTTAAATTCATGTTTTTAAATTTGCCCTTTTCCCCCCCTTTTTTTTCTTTTTTTTCTTTTCGTTAATCGGCCAACTAGGACCACGCATGCAAGCATCCTGCATTTACCGTGGCTCAGTTTTTTTAATTTATTATCGCGGTAGCAGGTGCTTGCAACAACTTTTTGGGGGGACCAGCATTTTAGCTGGATCCGATTTTTATCCCCCACGGTTGTTAGCCCTGGGGGTATGGAAGATGAAATGATGATACAATAATAATGGGGGTGAAAGGACAACACATACAGACATCATCCATGCCCGAGGCGGGACTCGAACCCGCGATCTTCTGGTCCGAAACCACTCCGGCACTACTGCCTTAGCAATCTCGGCCATCTGATCGGCATTTGCCATTTTATTATTTTTATTAAGTGAGAAAAATATTTAATGAATTGGTTTTATGAAATGATTCCCAAAACGCAGTAGCTCCATTCACTGTTCAGCGTTCGCGCGTTGTTGGAAAACGCCCCATCTCCAGAGAAATGGTAGATTGGAA
The DNA here is from genome assembly GCA_038098605.1 of Gryllus longicercus. Taxonomy (NCBI): domain Eukaryota; kingdom Metazoa; phylum Arthropoda; class Insecta; order Orthoptera; family Gryllidae; genus Gryllus; species Gryllus longicercus. The sequence goes on from JAZDUA010000077.1 coordinate 2,394,878, forward strand.
GTAAAATGGAATCGCTATTGATTGTATTACATACAGCAATTACAGCGGATATGTGTAGTTTCGACATAAAACAAAGCTAAAGGTATATTCTTAATCAAATTATGAGCTAGACTCATTTTCTTTCACTCTCATTCTTCGTCATCACATTGTACATGCAGTCTTTTCGAAATACCCGACTCAATTTTTTTTTCCGTTACTGAACGTTCAGTTTTTTCATCACTACTCCAAAGTGACGCTACTATATTTGTTTTAATAAGGGACGAGTAGGGTTCAGACGAAACGATGTTTTCTTACAAAGAATTTTTCACATAGGATTTTTTTTGGCTATTTATAATGTACAACGAATTCAGTTGACTGACTGTAGAAAATTACTATAGAAAATTAGTGAAACCTCTATTTGTGAAAATGTGTCATTGAATAAAGGTTGGAGAATCAGCATGTTTGAAAGACAAATTCAATTTTTTTGACCTATAATGGACGCTTTTGTACAGTGGCGCATTCAGGATATTTATATAGGGGAGAAAACTGTAGTGTTCAGTCAACTTGATGTTTTCTTATAAGGAATTTATGCTGAATTTAAGATCATTTTTTTCTCACAAAGGGCATTAAATAGACTGTAACGATCGGGCGGCAATAAAAGAGCGAGGGTCTTTGCCACGAGATTCATAAAAATATTCTAGATTTTACCCAAAAATATTGATTAAAAATTGCTTACTAATTAACAAGATGTTAATTTGACACGGAGTGTATTTTCATATTTACCTCCCATAATTCCAATTCATAATTCCGTCTCATAATTCCCCCCCAAAAGAGAACATGTAACATCATTCAACCGTTTTTATATTTCCAACGTAACTATGATCCTCTCAATCCAGGTAAGTTATGCAGTAAATATCGAGCTACGAATAGAAATAAACATCAACCAATAACATGTCAGTAAAAAATAAATGTGTTTTTATTTGTTTATTTATAGTTTTTTGCAACGTATAACGAATTCAACCGTGTGATTTTCGTAAATTAGATAATTAATGAACATTTTATAGGTGAATATGTGGCATGAGCTTCTGTGTGTGTGTGTGTGGGGGGGGCTGGGATGCGCCAATGCCGCTGTGAGTTCCTCCAGGTGAGGGAGCGCGTGTGTGCTTGTGTGCGCAGCTGGAGCGCACGGCGCTGCACTACGCGATGGGCGTGGACGGCGTGGAGCAGCTCAGCGCCATCCTCATTCGCGCGGGCGCCAAGCGCGTGCTCAAGGACCTGGTGAGTCACCCACCCTCACCACCCTCACCTCCCTCACCACCCCATCCCGCCGTCCCACATCGGTTTAGGCGGTCATTAATTGATGCCACTGCGGTACCTCTGATCGGGATTCCACTGCCGACGGTTGCAGGGTTTTCGACACCAGCTACATAGCTAGGTCGAATTCAGCCGCTGTCTGGAGGAGAATTCTACCAGTTGGCTGCTCTGATTGGTGGTTTACCATCCTTTATTCCGATCAGCACGATGCGAATGCTGGAGCAGTACCCTAACAAACAGGTCACAGACCGCGCGCGAGCTTTCCTTTTACTGTCCTTACCACTTACTTACACACACTTACACATACATGATATACACCTTCACTCATGTCAGAAGACCAGACAAAAGATTAGAGCTTGTCCCTGCTGTGGCGGGTATCCGCTAGTAGGAGATAAACCCCTCCAACCGGCGTCGGATCTCACCGTTCAGCGGGGAAATATCACTGCCACTTCACGCCATAAAAAGCAGGCACTGCACGTACGGGACTAATGCCTTCAGCACTTGATGCATCCTAAATTACTAATAAATCAATTTTATTCCTTTCTCTCCGGCCGAAATGGCGTAGGGCAAAAACAGTTGCTTCTGCCACGAATCTCACCGGATTTCCGACTTTAGCAAAAAAGCTAGGCCAAATATCAATTACTGTCCGAAGAATAATTCTAGCGGTCGTCTGCTCTGATCGATTTTTTGTGATATCTCTGATCAACATCAGGGGCATTACTCCACACGCTATCGTGTAGGTCGGCGCTGGTTCTCGCTTTCTAGCGAGGAAGAAAACGGTGACATCCCGGGATATAATACGTACAGCGCGTAGTGGGATAATGCTGTTGAAACGAAATATTCAATCTATCATCTCACTCACACACGGTTACTAATCAAGCATTGAAAGAGTATTATTTTGCTAATTTGCTTCACGTATTGACATCCAAATAAAACATGAGGCGTTCTGGGTAGTTATAGCGAAATCAACCTTTGAACGTTTTGTTAAATACATCATTGTCAAGTACACCAATGATGATTTTGCCTCTAAGTATATTAAACGACTTCGCCTTTCTCATGCAAAAACATTTATCATAGAAACATTTTGTTGAGTTTGCCATGTGAAGAAAACGATGTAATGCAATTTTCTCGAGATTTGTTTTTGATTTCGCCCTTTTCAAACGTTTGATTTTTTTGTTCTTCGACCAATACTTCAAGCTTCTGCGCATCTTAATTGAAGTAGTGTAACTTTTATTGATAGAAAAAATTCTTATTAAATACAAGTAGAGTGACATAATTTTATTAAAAGTTTTATAATTATTAAGTTGAAAACAAAAAAGTTTGATAACTCAATACATGTACAAACTTTTGTACGAACAAACATTTTCTACATGATGTCAAGATAAAATAGTAAAAATATATTCATTAATCTCTTCCAAACTTCATTATGGAAGTTATTCAAATTCCAGAATGGTAAAACCCTGAACATATTGACGTGAAGTGATTACTATAGCTCATATTCTAGTTACAAGGAAGTAGAGAGGTAAATATTTTTTTCCCAGGCAGGGAAACATTTTACAATTATCAGTCAAGAGAACAAATCTGCACCTTCCCTCAATTAGCACACTGTTCTCACCACTCGTATCATGCGATCGTCTTAAGCGATTAATTTTCAAAATAAAATTCATCTTCCCATTAAATCCAACTTGGAACCGCTCACCAATTTCAAATCTTTCTCGTTGTATGTATCCCCTTTCAGCATGTATCCCCTTTCTCTCGTCACCATAACTATCGTGCACGTACAGTTTTCTTTCATCGGACTTAAAACTCTTCCATTTTAAACACTTTCTTCTAAATGTATATTTTTTCCATATTTTCTTATTATTTTGCATCAAATGTTTCCAAATCCATAACTTACTTCAATAAAATTATTTTTTAAAATACAACCGGAGGTATTATAAAATGAAAATTGTGTTAGACATACTAAAAATGCAAAAATATAATACTTAAATAAAACGTATTTTTTTAATTGATATATTCCAATATTACAATGTACTGTTAAAGAAAATACATATAATACGAAGTACTAGTAATATATCTATTCCACTTTTCTTTGGTTTCAGAAAGGGAGGCAACCCAGTTACTACTTCATGAATAAATCGGATATTCTGCGGCTACAGGAGGATGAAGAGGCACTAAATGTTTAGAATAGCCGACGAACGAAGTTTTGCCATGTGTAACGTTTAACCTGACGTTGGTGAGACTGAAAGTACCTCACGCAAAATATGCATTCAATAAATATTTCAATCAGCTCTGGGCAACGCACAAACTCGCACTTTCATGACAAATTGAATATTATTATGAACATGTCATCTATTTTCAGCCTCTTGTCTAGAACGCAAAAAGTACAACAAAATTCCTAATGTAATGGTTAGTTTAAAAAGTTATACATGTGAAACAAGTATAATTTTGAGTGAAATATTTGCAGTGAATAAAGTTTAATTTCGTAGAAATTTGATTGAGAAATGACATTATTTCGTTGATATCTATTGTCTAAATCCGAAAATGAAGTATGAAGAAATATCCTGGTAATTGTGAAGAATCAACCAGAAACGTCATAGATTATTCAATTGACAATTTTTACACGGTTGAAACTATTTATTTGGAACTGATATTGAGACGTTAACACGCGTTAAAACTGATAATGACACATTATATTACATTTTTTAATTGACACAAATATAACTCTATAAAATTTTAGTTATATTTAAAAAGTTATGAATTTAGAACTTCCATTATGAATATGATACTCGTACAATTTCACAAACACTGGCAAATTTCTCGTCGTATATCTTTTTCTTTTTTTAAATTTATTGGCTTCCTGTTCAACATACATGTTTATAAGGGTTGTCAATATAATCATATATAACTTTTGGTTTATTTCCTTACTGTGGGTGCCCTAAACGGGTACAATAAATGTTTTTGGTATTTTAATAATTTAAATTATTAAGGAAGTATATTGAGAATACAGAGAATGGTCGTTGACATGATTATTCGATGACGGTCATATTATTTGAGATCGATTTTCAGCTATTTTATGGTGGTCTGAATCTGCCTTTAGGAAAGCGAGAGTGATGCGTAAGTTCGGTTCTGCTCTGCGTCCAAGGTTGAATATGGAGATGCTGGGAGATGAGGGGAGTGATGTGAAGAAGTCTTCGGACAGTTTGGTGATGTGTTCTATTATTGTCGGATTTTGCAGTTTGTGGTGGATTTGCTTATTCGAAATTAACCATCGGGCTTTAATTACAGTTCTTAGCGCTTTATTTTGTATAGTTTGTAAAATGTTTATATTAGATTTGGATGCATTTCTCCATATTGAGCATGCATACGTCATAGTTGGTCAAACTATAGACTTGTAAATTATCATTCCGGTCTCAATTTTAATGGAGGATTTTTTGTTAATTAGTGCGTAAAGTTGGGAAAGTTTTACTTGTGTTTTGTTCCTGTTGTGTAAATGTGTGTTTTCCATTTTAATTCTGAATCAAATTGCATTCCTAAATACTGGGCGGCTGTGTTATTTGTAGCACACGGAATATTTTCGTTGTACATAGTTAACTAGGGAGGGTCTTAGGGTGAAAATGTTTGCCTGCGTTTTATCTGGATTTATTTTAATTCTCCAATATTTTGCCCATTCATTAAATATGCCGAGGTCGTCTTATATGTCTAGTTCTTGGAAGATTTCTGTTTCACTATATAATGTGTGAATATCTTTAATTACAATTGAAAATGTTTTTATGATTGAGTCACGAAACGTGGTATTCTATGCTGTTTTAATTGCAAAATTTACGAAGATCTCTGAAATCGTCTATTGAATTAAGTTTAACTTTCACTCTCTCTGCTTCTATTTTTGTTGTGAAATATTCTTTAACTACACGTTTAATGTCATTTATTAATAGTTGAAAGTTTTCTGCTTTGTGTATTATAGGAGGAATTTTAATCACCGTTTCCGCTGTTTTTGTCTCTTGGGCTCATTTTGTTCAGTTAGGGCAGGTGCACTAAGTTGCAAGGGCGGCCAACTAGCGTTGGTTGTTTTGTACTTGCGTTTGAAGGTCCTGTAGTTGCTGTTACAATTGTACCAGTTGTTGATGCTGTTTCTGAAGTTGATGCTGCTGCACCTGTATTTGCTGATGTAGCTTTGCTATGGTGAGCTGTTGTTGGTACTCCAATGAATGTTGCATCGCGTCGGGCGTGGTGTTGTTCACGGCCTTCATTGCTTCTTTGATGCTCTGTCCGAGGTCAGAGCACGGTAAATCACTTTTATCGATTTTCACTATTGGTTAAAGAGATGGAATTACTTTTGAAAACACTGTTGTCACTTCACGAGCACTCGCAACTCACTGAGTGCTCAGCTTGACGCTGACTGAACTAACGATGTAGCGCTGTTTCTCGCCACCGCTGTTAGCGCTGAACTGGTCGTACTTCTCAACCTTGTGTATAAAGTTATTTAAATTGAGCTGATTATTGAAGTGCAAAAGTACATTACAAATTTTAATAAAGAAGAAAATGTTTCAAGAGAAAGTTAAACACCCTCTACAAATTACTCAGTGTTATTTTTCTACACAATTGCCCGTTTTTTTCAAACACATACCAAGTGTAGATGTTGTGACCATATAATTTGCCCATCTCCCAATTAAACAGAGTTCGTCGACCATTTTTCTCAGCCGAACTCGATAGATTTTTCGAACCTCCCCTGCTTTTGCAAGATCTGCAAGATTTGCAAGATCTACGTCCCGGCTGTAAATTCGTTTCGGGAGATGAACAACCAGCTGTTTATTTCTTAGTGTTCGTCAAAAATGATATTCACTAACAGGAAAAAATATCACTTCTCCACAAAATTTAGTTACGATGATGCTAAATTTAATGAGCACTTTAATGTGAATGCTTTACGTAATACTGTTAATTACCCCGAGGTGAAATGAGTTTTTTTAATTCTTTCCTCCGAGAACGAACTCCAGCTTCGTTAGATTTGAATCCAGATGCGCTAGACTCGTAACTCATGAGAGTTGAAGCATGGTATATATATGATGGCTCTAAATCAGAGGTTCCCAAACATTTTTGGACGACCGCTCCCTGAAGACGAAAATAAAAATCTTCCAACACACCGTTTTTTATAAAAGTTAATTGTACATACAATATCAATATAATGTTCTATATTATTCTGTTATTGATTTATTAAAATCATAATGCAGAAATTAATTAAACGACAACCATATGCACAATAAAATTATTCAATAAAATTTGAAAAACGAACACAAAATTAGTAAAAAGTAAAAATAATAAAAATCAAAATAAGTTACACACTCGGGGGACCTGAGTTAGTTTTGTTTAAAGACATAAAATATATCTCTAAGCTGTTTTACTCTTTAAATTATGAGCTCACATATTAGGATTTAAGTTATGGGCATAGCCAAATAAGTGAATGAAAATTGCCGCTAAACTAAATCGATAATCGCGATACTCATGTGAAAGAGAATAAAAATATCGCAGATTCTCAAAAAATTAGCCTCCTGGGGCAATATGTTACAGATATACAATGAGAAACTTGTTTTTCATGGTTTATTTTTTCTCACAATCTATTGGATGTATCAGGCCAAAACAAATTGGAGAGACGGAGAAATATAGTTGAATTTGAAGTTATTATTTCAACAAATTTTGGCAAAATCAAGTAGAAAAAATTTAATTTTCGAAATTGGTTTTCTACGTGATGACGTTAGAGTACTGTGTCAGTTTTTTCTCCTAGAATATATCTGATAACATTCTATAACATATCTTTTTTCAGATTTTTAAACAATGTGAACGATAGTAAAAAGTAATTAAAACCAATTTTATAAGGTCAAAAATTTGAAATTTGCGCCAAAATGTGATTGGAATGTTTTTACCAATATTTAAACACATGTTCAATCACAACATATGAACCCGAAATCTTATAGGTGTTACAACGATTATGTAGCAAACTAAAACCTTCGTTAAATATAAACGAAGGCTTTGACCAAACTCCATCGGAACATCCATGGTGGCAAGAGATGAGTGGAATTTGGCGCATCGTAGCGACTTCAGCCAATGAGCTTCACGCTCCAGTTTGGGTCATAATATTAACGGGAATTTTAAGAGCCAAAATTACTACAGTTACAAATCATTAAAAAAAGAAACAGATTATCATTTTTTTAAAATATTGCATGTTTTATTTCAATACACCATCATGTTTTTTTGGTCACAGTGGAAAATTGTCACTTTAAGCCACTTTCAAAATGTTTCTCAACACTTCTCGCTCTCCATGCATCATAGCGGCTGACGTCTGGTATGGCTTTTCAAACGAAGTGTCTGAGTTGTGGTCACGTGGTTCGTGACGCAAGCTGGTGTTGCCCAGAACGAGCACAAATCGGTGGACCGGAAGAGCTCACCAACCTCTTTCCACCAGGGAAAGTGTAACCATGAAAATTCCTATATCGGGAGTGGAACAATATTATTGTGAACGTGCGAACGGAGTTCGCACTGAGATGCTGGTCCCACACAGCTGCGATCATTTTTTTTTGGCACACGCTCGTTACTTGGTAAAAATTGTTAAACCGTCATAAATTTTGAATAGACTGCTAACTTTGAATAAACGAACGCGTTATCTCAGTTATTAAAGAAGACCATGATTAATTGTCTATGATTGTCTAATTGTCAATGATTATTAAACATACATTTGAGTAATTTGATTTATATTGTAAAAGTAAATGATTAATATCCCTAAAACAGAGAAATCTGATTCATATTAGAAACAATATATAAATCTAAAAACAAAAGGGGTTTGATGATTTTATTTCGATAATACAAATACTTTTCAGATGTACATAAAAAAAAACATTTGTCAGCAAGAAGTTGTAAATCATGCTGGTAAGAGAGTCTTTACAATGATTTAAATGTAAATTGTTTCAACATTGTTGAACACTTTTGACGCGAATTCAAAATTTTTGAACGGATAAAATTGGTTTTAATTATTTTTCACTATCGTACACATTGTTTAAAAATCTGTAAAAATATGTTATAGAATGGTAAGAGACATATTCTAAGGAAAAAACTCAGTTAGAGGTCCAACGTTATCACGTCGAAAATCAATTTCAAAAATTTAAATAAAATAAAATTATTTAAATCACTATCTTTCTCCATCTCTCTAATTTTTTGGCTCGATACATGCAATACATACTGAGAAAAAATAAAACATGAAAAACCCGTTTCTCATTGTATCTCTGTAACAGATTGCCATAGGAGGCTGATTTTTTGGGGGAATTTACGACATTTTTTATTCTCTTTCCTAAGAGTATCACGATATGCCGTAATACGCTAATATTCGTGGACATTTATCAAAACAATGCTGTTGAATATTTAATTTAACATTTCAGGGTTGTAAACAAAAGCATGTCTTGTTTGGAAAAATAGGAATAGGTGATCTTTATTAAAGACCTAAGGGTTCACAAAAGTAAACACTTTCCGTCAAGCAGTCGTTCCGTCGTTCAGTAGATTATGTTCTAGTGTTTTTATGTGCATACACATTTCTTGTGTTTGCATGTGAATACAGTGTTCCATTGTGAAACTCAGAATGATATTACTAAGATAAGATATTGTTAACTTTGCAGAATATTAACATTTTAAAAGTATTCAATTTTTTACATTCAGAAAAGAATTGGTGTGTTTCTGTTAATCGAAAATAATTGTAGCAGAATAATAGTACTCCTCCTGGAAAGCTGACAGTTTTTACATAATATGGGTTATTTATTTGTATTTATATTTACACTAAGTTATATGTGCAGGGATCTGCGCAGGTTATATTGTTTAAATTTTTTTCGGTAGGTATGCTACTGAAAGTGATGCAAATGCAGTTATTCGAACTTCTTTCTCAGAGAAAGGAATTCTCTCTCAAAAAAATATAAAACATTTGATAAACCAATTGGTTGATTTCGTCACGTGGGTCGGGGGCAACTCAGATCCAATTAGCCCAAAGGCTGCCATCGTCATGGAAACGTGCATATACTGTGCAGGTGACAAGTCGAAAGTTTCATGTGCTCCAGAAGAGTATACGACAACTGACACTGGACCATAGAGTTTCACATATGATGTCCACATATGATTTTCACATATGATGGGGGGGCAGTCAAAGGTTATCAATAATATTGAGGATGGTGAATCGCTGACGCAGACACAATGGGGTCAGTAAAACTTTTATGCGATCTGCTGCAGAAGGTTTATGGGTACTAATGTTCATAAACTATTAATGCATATACACTACTTACATTTATTCACGCATTACAAAGTGTACATGGTCAATTTATATTACAGATAGCATTTGCCTTATCATTACAATTTGGATCTATGGGCGCCAATAATCTGTGAAAGATGGAGCAAAAACTCCAAAAATATAAACTAATATATGTCGTATAAAGTATACTAACATTTCAAAACATTCATAATTTTTATGGAAGGTACATACATTTGGGACTTTACTCTTGCCATACCGCTCAATGATATTTCGAAGAGTAGCGTTGGAGTGTGGAAATAATAGGATCACTGCCCATAATACTTATTTACGATACTCGGCCTAACGGCCTCGTTTTTCAATTTTCCGATCTGTTGTAATCAGGTTTTACGTTTAGAGAGGAGTTAATCTCAAAATAAGTAATACAGAGGACACAAAAACATAATAAAATTATTTGAACAATTATTGTTAATACTAGACCATTGAATAATTATAGTCCCAGAACAACACTACTCGCGCATTACTTTACCGCACTAGGACCGTTATGAAGTACATTACCGCATTAGGGTGGAAAAGTACTTCATTACGAAACTGATTATAATGGTAAAATATTTGATTTTACCTAATGAAAGTGGATAAATTAATTTAACAATTAATGTTATAACCTTGTGAGCGTACAATCTCGAAGACACCATAGCAGACACCTTCTGGAAAAGGGATGTTCCTTTTTCGCATCCTTTTCGCTCACATTTGTAGCGGAAGCACTTCTGTAACGTAATGGATTTTAAGTCATGTGTGTTTGTCCACCAGCGTTAAAGATTTTCAGTACGGACAAGTCAAGATGCAATACTCGAAACGAAAGTGACTTTCATATTAAATATCATGTAAAATTCAGACAGCAAATTAATATGAGGTACAACAAACTACGTATATCCATTAAAATAAATGTAATAAATAAATATTAGTTACGCCCAGACTTATCATGCAAAATGTATGTAGCAATTGGTAAACTAACAAGTATGATCATGTTAGGAATACAGAAAAAATATGCACGATATTCCTCGTAAAAAAATGTTTGAATAGTTGAAAAGTCGGTATCTTGTGTTCGTGCCACGAAAGTGAGCATATTTTCGTGTTAAAGAAGAAAATTATGCATTTGCAGAGAATTTAGGTCCCTCCTTATTATGAAGTAGTGCAAAATTCCTCACTCCTTATTCACAAAGAGCTGTTTTTCAAGCTCGATATTGTTACTACGGTTACCATGTTTACACTAAGAGCGACTGTAAAAATGTAACTTTGCATGATAGTATCGCGACAACGGCACCATCTTCGCACTAGACACAGGTGATGATCGAGATGGTACTGATCGAGGTACGGCTTCTTTCCTCTACAAAAAAGTCTGCTCAAACGCAACACGCAAGGGTCAGTGTGAACGCAGTGGCCTGTTGTAGTGGGCCGCGCGCCTCACCTTTCCCTAGCCTGAGCGGTCGTGCCCGCTCTTACAAACTACATTAATTCAGCCTAAAGAAAACGCTAGTTCTTTAGATCGATTTTTAGAACGAAAACGTTCTTTAGATCTTGCTGCAGTACATTACAGAGCATTGTTGACAAATCACGTTGATTTGTCTGTGAAAGCATAAAGCTTTCAGGTTTACGTCTCATGTCTATGGTAAGTTCACGTTCACAATTCTGAATGGTTCCATTGATTAACATAATACCAACACGTTACTCTACGTTTCCGTTACGTTATGTTTACATTACGACTTCTTAGCTGTCCGGGTGACGCCGCGTCGTTGGCCGAGAGGCTCTCGTTGGCTCAGCCAAAGACGCGGCGTAACCCGGACAGCCAAGACGTCATGAACTCGAGCCGAGGAAGCTTACGTGTAAATGTTTACGTTACATTACGTTGAATTTACGTTGGTGTTACGCTGACGTTAGTTTTACGTTACGTTGACGTTGCGTTCGCGTTACATTCACGTTACGATCACGTTAAATTCACGTTTAGTTCTCGTTACGTTCACGTTACGTTCACGTTAAGTTCACGTTAAGTTCACGTTAAGTTCACGTTAAGTTCACGTTTAGTTCTCGTTTAGTTCTCGTTTAGTTCACGTTTAGTTCACGCTACGTTCACACTACGTTCACGCTACATCACGCTACGTCACGCTACGTTCACGCTACGTTCACGTTACGTTACGTTAGGTTACATTTAAGTTTCAGTGGGTTGAATTTCCGTTGGCTTTACGCTGACGTTACTTTGACGTTACGTGTGCGATTTTTCGCAAACGAGCAGTTCTGTGCGAGTGATGGAGGCGCTCGGCCAGGAGCAGGGCGAGGGAGAGCAGCGCGCCGGCGGCCAGCGCGGCAAAAAGCTGCGCCACGTCGCCCAGCCGCACCCCGGGCAGGCGTTGTGGCGCGGTATCCGCGGCCGTGAGCGCCTTGGGCCAGTAGAGGTCCACCAACCGCGCCAGCACGCCGCACCGACGCATGCGCCGCACGCTGCAGAGAACAGCCAACACACATCACGCGCCGCGCTCGCGAGCACTTTGCACGGGATGGATAGATAGATAGATAGATAGATAGATAGATAGACAGATAGATAGATAGATAGATAGATAGACAGATAGATAGGTAGATAGATTTGTGATTCTGGGAGCGTCGACTGCTAAGGTCATTAGTTCCGTACGTGTAGTGCATTTTTTTCATTGGAAATGGTGATTTCCCACGCTAGATCCGCGCGACCTATGTCGGCTTACAGGGATTTTATCTCAACCACGTATCCCCGTCGCGGCCAGGACAAGCTCGAAGTTCCTGACCGATATCCTGAAATATGTAGTTGTAGTGTAGTGCATGTTAGCGTAAGTGACGAGGAAACATCGCGCGCGGTCCGTGGCCCGTTTGTTAAGGTACTGCTCCGGCATTCACCTGGCGTTGATCGGAGAAACAAGGGAAAACTAACAATTAGAACAGCCGGCCGCTAGAATTCTCCAGGCGGCGGCTGAATTAGCTGTCTAGTTAGTGTTGAAAATCCTCCACTGTCGGGATTCAAAGCCTACGACCTCCCGGCCAGAGGAACTGCAGTGACATCAATTGAAGCCCTGAGCCACCTAAACGAGCACATGAAAATGCATGTGGGCCATAGGCCACTAGAAGCGTAAAGGTACACTAGCAGGCTCGGTTGAAGCATGGCAGGTCAGGCTTCGTTGCCTTTCACCAGACCCGCTCCCGTATGAACCACTTGCCCGCCTGAGGCAAGGTTCTTGTACTTGCGAGCATGGGCCACGTACCCTGACAGTTTTCATGACCCCCCGTCCTCTTATCCAGAAATCCCTTCCTGGATATGAAGGCGCAATTCTACTGGGACACGTTCAAGCAGAACAACGTCAGATCTATCAAACAGTCTATATTTTAATTACGCTTACATTACGTACTATTTATTACTATTTCATGTTTATTGTTTTTAAATCCTCCTATATACAACTATAAACATTTTTTCAATAAACAACAATATATATGCATTCAATTTCTTTCTTTATTTTCCTTTTGGGTTATATTTTATTAATACGTTTCACTATTTGTGAATTTATGATGTTTTATTAATTTCTTCAGCTAAAACAATAATGTAAAGTAATTTAACTATCTATAAGTTGTCAATTCTCGCTTACGGGTGGGCAGATCTCTTGAACTCTAGTGAGCTAATTACGTTGGCCGCAACCTCGACATGCCTGTCTTAGACTTTAATCGGTACCTACAAAAGTACGTACGCTGCTTCTAGGCCGACAGACTAATGACGTTCTTTTTGGAGTAGCAATATGATTTCGTAATGGCGAGTGACAAGCAGTTGAACATATAAGAAAATATTATATCCGTAATTATTGCACTGGATGTGAAATCGCATTCGCTTGCGCATTTTTGCAACTGTGTATTGTATAAGCTGTAAAGATTTGTGCACACATTAGTGTAGCGCGGCAACGCGCTGTGTTATGACATTAATTGTGCAGTAGTTTAGGAGGGCTCGCGAACCATTGCGAGTTTCCACAGGAAAAAAAAAACTTTAGCATGGGTAATGCAAAGAGTGCTTTGGAAATTGTCCATAAATCTCTGACTCGTGGAACCAGGAGGGGATTTATCTGAGAATTTCCAAAGCACGAGTAGTATTTAATTGGACAATTCCACGAATGAAATTACATCCAACAGAGTTCCAAAATGTGCCAAATATTGAAAATAACTGAAAGCATGTTAAAATCAAAAAAGGTTATGTTATCGTACATTACTGCAGATCAACATGGCCATCCATTCATACCGCCTCCTATACAGATGAGTCGCAGCTTTATATTAGCCAGGAGGGAGGGGCAGTTAAAAAAATCGGATAGAAAAAGCGATAATGTTTTTTAAACACACTGCGCTGATTGGGGCATTTTATATGTATAGTTGAACGAGTTTTTATATGTATAGTTAATTTCACGAGTAAAATAGTCTTTAAAATTATTTCCTGCTGCATCAGGTCAAATAGAGAGTCAATTACATAGGAAAAATACAAGCAATAAAAATATCCTCTGAAACTTAAAAAATTTAAAAGACAAATTTAATAAATATTAAGGCGAGGTGGGCGAGTGAGGATCAGGGAGGAGGACAGGAAGATGGAATGGAGACAGCGGAGTTGGAGGACGCAGAAGCCAGGAGGGATGAGACGTAGCGGGGTGTGGCGGGATCAGGCGTGGCGGCGCGAAGTGAGAGTGGGGGTGGCGAAGCGGGGTGAGGTGAAACGGAGCGAGACGGGGCGAGGCGGGGTGAGGTGGGGACACGCGGGGTGAAGCGGAGCGAAGCAGAATGAGGCGGGTCGGAGCGAGGTAAAGTGGAGCGAGGTGAAGTAAGGCGGGGTGAACGAGGCGAGGCGGGCACGGCGGGGCGTGGCAGGGCATGGCGAGGCGTGGCGTGGCGTGGCGGGGAGAGGCTGGGCGTGGCGGGGCGGGGCATGGCGGGGTGAGGCGTGGCGGGGCGTGACGGGGCGTGACGGGGCGGGGCGGGGCGGGGCAGGGTGGGAAAGGCGAGGCGTAGCGGGGCGTGGCGGGGGGCGAGGCGGGGAAGTAGGGCGTGGCGGGGCGAGTGGGGCGATGCGGATAAAAGCGGGTGAGGCGGGTTAAGGGGGCGGGGCGGGGCCGGGGCGGAGGGGAGAGGCGGGGCGGGGCGGGACAAGGCGGGGCGTAGCGGAGCGTGGCGGGGAGCGAGGCGAGGCGACGTGGGGCGTGGCGGGACGAGGCGGATCAAAGCTGGTGAGGCGGGGTAGGGCGGAGCGAGGTGAAGCGGAGAGTGGAGAGGCGGGGCAGTGCGGGGTGGGCCGTGACGGAGAAAGGCGGGGCAGAGCAGGAAAGTGCGGGGCTCGCGTGCGCGTACCCACTAGTAGCTGACGAGCTGCGTGTAGGGGCTGCCGGGCGCGAGGGCGAAGGCGAGGTCGTTGCGGCGGCGCGAGGAGGGCAGCTCGATGACGTCGCAGGGCAGCAGCGGGTACAGCACGCGGCGGTACTCTTCGCTGAGGAAGGCCACCGTGTAGCCGTGCGCGCACACCTCCTGCAGCGCGGACAGCGGCAGCTCCACCGTCCTCCCCGCCAGCTGCCCCCGGCCCGGCCGCGCCCGCCCCCGCGCCGGCCGCACCGCGCGCTCCGCCAGGCCCAGCCACTCCCCGCGCCGCTGGTGCTGCCACACACCCGCGGCGGACGTCACAGAAAGTATTTACCTGGCTGGCCGGGTGATGCAATACGCCCTGAGGAAGGTCGCAGAATGGCGACCGAAACGTCGGCACCTTCGCCATGGACGCGGCGTCACCCGGACAGCCAAGTAAATACTGACTCCGGCCGCGGAAGCCTACGCTCTCACGTCACAGAAAGTAGTCGGCGCTCGGCGTAGATGGCTCAAGGCAACAGCGGTTGCCACTTCCGCGCCTCTAACCGGGAGACCCTAGTGTTCGAGTTCCGGTGGATTGGAGGATTTTCGATGCTCTCTACTTGGCTGTAGGCCGATAAAAGCCGCTGTCTGGAGGTTTGTAGCGGCTGGCTCCTGTGATTGAACTGATGTTGATCGGAGAAACTTCCGATTACAACAGCCGGAGGCTAGAATTCCCCTCCAGACACAGGCGGAATGCGACGTAGCTACGAAAACAATGTTGGAATTCCTGCCACCGTCCACACTCGAACCCTAGAACCTCCGGTTCAGATGCGTTGACGTCACAGGGTGGCGGGGGGGGTGGGGTGGGCGTACTCACGAGCAGGAAGTCGTGCTCGCCCGAGCTGCGCACGACGACGAAGCGCGCGCGCGGGTCGCGCAAGGCGTGCGCCAGCGAGGCGAAGGGCGCGCGCGGGGCGCCGGCCGCCAGCGACGAGATGAGCGCGCCCGAGTGCGCCGCCGCCAGCACCAGCGCCACCGCGTGCGCCAGCAGCACCAGCGCGCGCGCCGACCGCCGCGCCAGCCGTGCCGGCTGCCCTGCGCACCGCACCACGCCCCTAACTCCGTGCCTTCCACTCAATGCATCCAATTCATTCCAAGCATTCTAGTGACAACATAAATTGTTTCGTAATGTAGTATCATCTCACCAGGGTCTACTTTAAAAGACAACGATACTGAAAACTGACCACTGGGTAGCCTTTGGGTTAGAAAAGGAGCTTCTGCTGCATAACTGTTTCTATTTTAGAATCACAAAGAAAAATAAAGTACATATATTTTAACAAAGATATGTAATGTTTTGTACATCAGTTTCTGGGTCAATTGCTCCCATCTCGGTCAGGTTTTCCTTGACCCATTGCGTAAATGTTGAAATGGCCCCTTTCCTTGCTTCTAGTCGTAAATCGTGCACATTTTGTTGTGCTTTAAAGTTTTCAAAAATTTCTATTCGAAATTAATGCAAATTATTTTTAGAAAATTGTCAAAAACCGCTCAAATAAAAAAATCCTACGAATACAACAAAGAACACTTAAAAGAACGACGTAGGTCTAATTTTCTTTGAACTTTAAATTTTCAAAAATAAGAAATAATACGAGAAAGTATGTGCTGTTGTACAACCTCCAGTTTACTGTTCAAACTGATAAATAAATAAAAATCTCGCAATGGGGCTACAATGGTAAGCTCCCCCACGGAACTACGAGAACGAGGACATTGTGGCGTCGGTGGAGTGATGGTTAGCGTATAGGGCCATTATACCCAAGTTTGCGAATTCAACTCCTGACCGAACTGTGGATTTTAATGAGCGAAAAAGTCCTTCGTGAGCCTTCCTTGAATGGAGAAGTAAAGCCGGCTGTCCCATGTCGTATATTTACTGTATGTAATACATCCTCAAGGCTAAATGACGCGCCCAAACTAAATAAAATCGCCTGTTTTGTGACCCAAGTAATACCTTCTTTCTCCACTCGTCGGTGAAAGGAGCGTAGGGAAATTTGCGTGGTCAGACGGAAGTGCCGGTTTCATATCCCAAGTCTCGCCATGTAGAACAAGGCATATAAAGCATTGAATTGAGGGCTCACCCTGCTGGCAGAAGGCGGCGACGACGACGAGCCAGGCGTCGGCGGGCGCGGCGCCGCGGCCCGCGCCCGCCCGCGCCGCCGCCGCCAGCGCCACCGCCAGCGCCGCCGCCAGCGCCGCCGCCGCGCCCGCCGCCGCCGCCCACAGCCCCGGGCGGAAGGGCGCCGCGAAGTCTCGCCACTGCAGCCCCGGCCGCGCCGGGCGGCGGACGAACGCGGCCACCCTGCGGCACGCCCCGGCAGCCGCCTCACGCGCCGCGCCGCGCCGCGCCGCTCGCGCGCCACTCGCGGGCTCTCGTTCTTCAACATCCTCCCCCCTCCCTCCACTGAGCGCAGATTCGAGGCCGGCTGTGGTGGCTCAGGGCATCAACTGATGTCACCGAACTGCCCATGACCGGGAGGTTCTAGGGTTGAGTCCCGACGGTGGCAGGATTTTGGGTACTAGCTAAATTGTTTGGGAAGCCGCTATTTGGAAGAGAATTCTAGCAGTCGGCTGTTCTGATCAGTACGTTTTCGTGATATCTGCAAAACCAAGCGAATGCCGGAGAACTGTCGCAGGTATGGGGTCACAAAAAAATTTAATTAATTTATTGTATGGATATTTTAAAAGTCATCAAAAACATGGAATGAACTTCTTTCAAAATTATATATAATGTACGCTCAGCACACGAGCCTGCACGTAGCCCCGCGTCCCGGTCACTAACATGTCGAAAGAAACGCGCGTCAGCGCCCCACGCAAGCAAAGGCGTGTGGAAGGGTGGAGCGCCGTCGGGAACACATGTCGGGAGACAAATCTGTAGCTTAGAGCTTGCCCCGGCTGAGGCGGTGTTCCGCTTCTGGGAGATACCTGATTGGGGAAAAGTCCACAAGCTAATATGAAGGTCAGAGCCAGATCTCGTTTCCAGTAGGGGAAGATCATAGCCACATACCGCCATAAAGCATGCACCACACTTACGGGACTAATGATCGTAGCAGTTGAACTGCCCGGAAACATTAATCAATCAATCGGGCTCGGGTCTGATCTGTTAGGGTTCAAATGTCGTAGGGTTGGATACAGTTTGGGTCGGGATCGGAACAAGTCAGGTTAGAGTCGTATTGAGCTCAGATTGGGGTTAGTGCTGGACTCGGAGGGGTTCGGATTGATTTGACAGAGGTCGTGAGTGGAGCTCAAATGAGGTTTGTATTGGTCTGAGCTCCGGATCGATTTGGACCAGGAACTACTAGAATTAGGTCAAAATCGGTCGAGATCTAATCAGGTCACGTAGATGTGCGTTAAATTGAGGTGAGCCCGGGTAAGGTTTGGATTGAGATCAAATTAGGTCGGATATCGTTAGAAGTTGAATATGAATATGGATCATTCGTTGAACTCACTTCCCTGCCTGTTTATTTTGTAAGCCTGCCCATTTATTAAGTGACCGGACGCCTCAAGAATAGTTTAATTTACTCGGAGTTGTCCGGGATATGAGTACCTTAGCGACGATGAAGTAACATCTTAAGTGACTCGAATCGTGATGAAACTTCGAGGTTTCCTAATAATATTAAATTAATGAACTAATATGCTTGAAATTAATGTAAAAATAAACCACACTTATGTTTTGCAATTTAAAAATATAAAATTATTTGTATACATTTATTTCTCTAATAGATAATATTAAAAACATTTGGATCTGCTAGGCAGCCTTAAGCAAATGCGTACTCTGCTTATGTATTAACCCACTTCCCTCGACAGGTCTGCAAATATTGCAAAGGTACCAAAGACAGCACACATAAAGTTATCACTCTTGATATTAGAGCAGTTCTGTCCAACAAGTATTATTTGGGGCATTTGGCCCCTAAAAAAAACCTACCCCTAACACGTCCGTGCCCACTCAGAACGACTTAGTGGCTTAGAGCTTCAACGATGTCACTGCGGTGCCTCTGACCGGAAGGTCATACGGTTCTAGTCCGACAGTGGCAGGATATCCGACACTATCTAGGCAGCTGGGTCGAATCGATTATTTATCTGGAGAAGAATTCTAGCGGTTGTTCTGATCGGTAATTTTCCGTGATTTCTGTGTTCGACACCAGGAGATTACCGGATTAGTACTGTAACAAAATGGTCAAAGAACGCACGCCATCATTCCATCCTCTTCCTAACCCAATCGTCACCCCACATTTGCCCTGTGTACTACACTATCACACATGTCGGGAGAGCAGTCGGGAGCTTAGAGCTAGTCCCGCATGTTGCGGTGCCCCCTGGTGAGAGAGACCTCGATGGGAACATCCCACAACCTGACGTGTAGGTCGGCGTCGGAACTCTCCATCCAGCGGAGGGGATCCGTCACCCTCCCGTGATAACATGACCTACACTTACTGGCCACGCGCCCGGCAGCACGAAACAATAAATCAAACCGCGTCAGGTCTAGGCCCTGACTTGTAGATGCCGACTGCGCGCTTCTAGGAGGGAGGAGCTTTCCTACCAAGGGTTGACGAGGGGGTCGGAGAAGTCCATGCTCTCCCTGCGGTGCGGGCTGATGGAGATGTCCCCCACGGCGACGTCCGCCGCCCCGTCCAGCAGCGCCCGCAGCATCCCGGTCCAGCTGCCGTTGGCCATCTTCACGCCGAACACCTTGAAGCTCCTCGACACCCACTTGGTGCTGCACAGGCGAAAACGATCCGTTTTAATTTCTAAGGTTATTGTTTCTTAATATTAATAAATATTATAGAGTACATACTACAAACTTTGGTTGGTACAATTCTTGAGATTTAGTAAGGTTGGTTTTTTGATCTCCCCATTATTAATATGTAAATAACGGGGAAACTTTTTTTCTGAGAGATTAAACACTATTAACTGATTCCTCCTAGAGCTTCACATTTTTGGGACTTTTTTTATTGGGCACATCCTGTACACAAAATATGGTATGTGGGTATTCAAAGAGTTTGTCTTGAATTGGAATTGATAATTTGTTCCCATCCATAGGAAATAATTTTTAATAAAAAATAGCGTGCAGTTTGGATTATACGGCGTTAATACTTGGCATAAGGCCACAAGCATCAACGACACACAGTTCTAGTTGTGACTAAACTTTTATATAAAAAGGTACTTCAACACATCAATTGATGGTTTAATGGTTTGCGTTGTTACTGTCAAAACGCTTTGAAACGTGTACTTTCCATTCTTGAATTTGAATTTTGATATGATGAAAATCAAAAAATAAGTGTAAATTTAATTAAGGATCTTCCATAGTTATTGAATGAAAAAAAACAAGTAAAATATGACGGATACATGACATATTATTCTCCATGCACACTATGATTAGAAAATTAGATTTTGAATCAGACAACAACTCAAAACAGGTTACGGAGGACCAAGGTTCATGATTTTAGTGATACGTCTAAAACATAAAATTATGAGGTAATTTTCTTTACGCAGAAAGCAAATGTGCCCTGGAACAATTTTTTATACATCGCAATAGGCTCTAATTGCAACTTGCGAACTGATTTCTCCCCAAAACTTAAAACAATAATTAATAATTTAAATAATGTAGTAAATTTATTACTTAATATAAGTTTTAAGGTTTGTAAATACTTTATCTTTTGTTTAACTCTTATAAAAGCCATTAATATGTGCTATAATGTTATTAATTGAAACTATGGGAAACTAATCTCTAATTTTTTTTTCTACACAATCTACAGTGCAAAACAAAGTTGTGAGTTGGTTTCAATGAATTAAAACGAGCGACAGTATCATTTGCGGAATCTGGCTTTAGAATGTAAAATAACACACACTTACGAGAAGTTATTGGCTGCGGCTAAAGCGTACCATGCATTCTCGAAGACATTTTGGGCAAACTGATCTTTAACATTCACACCAGACACCTTCCACTGAAAATAAGGTACATTATTACTACTGTATATTTAACAAACTCCAAAGGCATTTTTCAGAGAAATTTTGAAACTGACAAATTTGTCCGCAAAGTGTAAGTCCAACAGATAAATCCGAGTTTCCTTGATATTGAGAGGAAGGGGGAGGGAGACAAAATGAACCTGATCGTTACCAACATTTTTGAGAGATGGATCTTGATTGGCTAGAATACACTCTACGAGCAAGAAAATTACCACAATTTAAAACTGACCATCTTCATGCGCTGCACCACTGTCCGAAAAATGACATCATCAAACAGTGTCACAGGCTTGCTTTGAATTATATTTTCTGAATAAAGAAGAGTTTGTGGGTATATGCTCGTAGGTACGTTTTTCATTTACTTTGGACCTAGGAGTTACCTTATAAAGTTGTCATTGGTATTCAGATTCTCCTGGATAAAAATTATTTAGTCTGATCTAAAACCAATAAATAAAAGTATTTACTTCGTATTTAAATAAGAAAATTTGTGTTAAATTTAAGTAAGTAAATTTGCAATAAAACCATGCAATGCACCTTCAGTTTGTTATTGTGCAAAATACACTAAACAAGATTTTTACAAAACATAAATTAACTTTCATTTACGGCAGTGTAGTTCTGAATTGATTAACCTGAGTGAATTCGAATAAATATATAATATTTCTTGTATGAGAGGAAAGAGTCCAATATTTGAATTATTCGGGTGCAAAATACAATAACACACACGGAAACAATTTGGTGATGTCAACAAGGGAACAATTTGGTTGGAGAGGTTTGAAGTGCGGAACTTTACGTGGATGCCATCTATGATCCATAAATCGAACTACTTGAGAATTACACTGAATCGACAATAAGATGTCCCACGCCAAAAATATAACACAAAAATTACAATTTAGAGTAAATTCGGTGATTACCGCAGAAATCTTATGGAAATCCTTATGGATAGGGAAAATAAAGTAATCTTCCACAAAAACAAACGACAAAACTTCTTTTTACCTTTCCTTACAAATTAGAGGATTGTTTTTTTCTGCGCTTAAGTCTTTATTTAATTATGCCGACCTATTGCCTTATTCAGATGAAATCTTACAATCTACACAGATTTATTTATCCCGCAGTTGGTCAATTGATAAGTTCCGCGCCCCCTTTCGATTTCAATTACTTCTGGTACAAGTTATTATAAAAACGGATCCTAGAAACTGCATTTACCTTTCTGAAATGTATTAAGAGTATGATAGTAAAACAATGCGAACTTCTGTAGCTTTTATTTTCAGCTAGCTGTTTTTTCTACCCCGACTGCGTGGGAGTGAGCACTACGATCACACTCGACCATCTTTTTTCTCAAATTGCCACCTTCAGTTTGTTAACCTTCAAGCATTGAACACAACAAGAGATTTGTTATTATTGAAACTGAATATCTGTTCTTCAAATTATGTATATTGTTTACTCCTCTTGTAAATTTGATTTAAAGTCACAATCTTTTCCGCATATCGAGAAGATTAATTGCTGTCCCACTTGCGCGTGGGGGTAGTAATAGCAGCACAACAGTTGTTTCGAGGGGTCATGCGATACCTGAACTTCGTGTATCCTCAAAATCAAACGTGGTACTATATTGGAGGCAAAACAAACAGCTTTACACTATATGCTCTTCTTTAGGATCCAATTTCACGCTGAATGTTACTCAGTGTTACAAAGCACAGTGATATTGCGAGATTCGAGTCGTGAGGAAGAGACCGGAGGGCGAGCGACTAGAAGCTGTCTGACTCGCATTTAACGTTCGCGCGAGAAACCTGTGCACTCGATGACCTGAGATAGACACGTGAAAGTAGGTACTGTGCATGGGAAGTAAAGCCATCCACGCAAACTATTGCTGCTGAGAAAACATAAGCTAGCTCAATGCGATCTAAGAACTGCAATCGCACAGAAATTTGGTGTGAATGAGTTAGAAATTTGTTTCGTTTGTTTTCTTGTGTGCGTTCATACCCAAATGTAAATGAAAGATATGACGAGACTGGCTATCAAAATGCAAGGAAGTCGACGTTTTTGAGATGGCATTTAGTGCATCCGTCTCCCTCTTGTGCAGAGATTTCACGCGCGAACTCTACTCTGATTTAAATAGAGCGACTTCTGAGAGGTCAGCAGTACTCGGTTATCTAATCGGAAGATTTGTTACGGCTTATTTTTTGGTATTGAAGCACCCGATTGAATACCCGCGTCACAGTCGATGATCTGTCAGAAGTCACTCTAATAAGTCACTCAAACTCATTCTTTTTAATAGTTAAATTTTCAATTATTTTCCAGTTCCTGAAGATGAAAACGAATGAAATCCAAAACGTCGTTCATGTAACAGATATGTTGTAAGTATATGAAATAAATATATTGTTTAAATTTGATTGTCTATAATTTAAAAAGGAAAATAAACCACAATACACTAAATTAACGGAAACAAGACAATCAGTTAAATTAATAAAGAAATTAGTTTAGTTATTAAAACAATTAGCTGGATACACAATTAATATTATCTTCAGGGCTGGAAGACTGTGGCCTACTCGAAATCATACTTCCATACGTTTCGTTTGCAACTACGACAAACATCAGTGGCGAGCCATGGACCGCGCGCGATCATTCCTTGCCCTTCCTTCCCATATTCTCACCCTGACTTACACACACACACACATGCACTACATTACAAAACATGTGGGTAGACCAGTCGGGTGCATTGACCTTATCCCGACCGGGGCGGCGCCCCGCTAGTAGGAGATACCCAGTGGGCGACATACCCGCAAGCCGACGAAGCTCGACGCCGGATCTCATCATTCAGAGGAGGGAAATCACAGCCACCTCCCGAGGAAAATGCATGCACTAAACGTACGATACTAATGAAATTAGCAGTTGACGCGCTCGAACCCTCTAATCAATGAATCAATCATTGAAATGATTCATTAGTGATATCAGGCGCGTCACGGTCATCGGTCCTGTAAGTGCAGTGCATGTGTTTTCCTCAGGAGGTGGCTGTGATTTCCCCCCGCTGGATGGTGAGATCGGGCGCCGCCCTACCATCAGCTAGTGGGACTTTCCTCAACAAGGTATCTCCCACCAGCGAAGCACCGCCCCAGCCAGGACAAGCTCTAAACTCCCAACCGGTCTCCCGTCACTTGCGGTAGTGTGAGTGTCTGTGTAAATAAGGAGAGAGGATAGCACAAAAATTAACAGAAAAGATAGCGCACGGCTCGTTCGTTAGGGTACTGCTCCGGCATTCGCCTGGTGTTGATCGCACAAACCACGGAGAACAATCGATCAAAGCAGCCAGGCGCTAGAATTCTCCTCCACACAGCGACAGAATTCGACCTTGCTGACAAGCAAGTGTCGAAAATACCGTCACCGGCGGGATTCGAAACCGACGACCTCCCCGACAGAGGCACTGCAGTGACATGAGCCACCTCTCCCGGAGGAGCGCCGACGGGCCACGAATCGCCAGCGAGCGAGACTCACGAATCCGGAGAGCGCGCGCAGCGTGTCGCCGGCGAGGTCGCTGCGCGCGCGCAGGCGGCGGGGGCGCGGGCGCGCGCGGGCGGGCAGCGCGCGGAGGCGCAGCGGGCGGTGCGGGCGCTCGCGCCACGCCTCGGCCAGCGAGGCGCGGCCGGCGCGGCCGGGGCGGACGAGCGCCAGCAGCAGCGCGGCGTCGAGGCGCAGGCGCGCGGGCGCCAGCAGGCGGCGGGCGGCGGCGCGCGGCAGCGGCAGCAGCAGCGGCGGCGGCGGCGCGCGGGGCGGGCGCTGGGCGTCGCGCGACAGCCGCCGCGCCGCGCGCGCCCCCGCGGCGCCCCACGGAAGCAGCGCCGCCGCCACGGGGCCCCCTGCGCCGCGCCAACGTGTCATCCGCCCCGCCCAAGGTTTCGCAAAATTGTCATTTCGCCACTGTATGATTACGCACTTTTCGCCCCTGTACGATTATGATGCACAGTACAAACATTAATGTGACCACCGCCTACCTTCGTCGTCAATGTCCAATAACCCTTCACAGTCGGTAGGTGGCAGCACTAACACTGGAGGTGTCAGATGGAAGAAGAAAACAGTGCAGTATTTGCAGTAATGAAGAAACAGAGAGATTTATGGGACGTTCAAAACGGCATGATCATTGACTTTCGGGCCAAGGGAGGAAGCAATTCTGCTAAGGTGAAGTTTGTTAAATGTTGGCATGCCGGCGTGGTTGAAGTATACCGTACATGGCAAAATGGCAATATCTAAAACCGGCGTCGAGGCATCTGGGGAACACCATCGCACCACGGGCCATAGGTGACAGGGGAGAACTATGGTCGCGGAGATATGTACGGGTGAATAGACATGTAACTTTAGAGCAACTTACCGACAAGATGAACCAAGGGGCTGCCAATACGGGGTCCCCAACAACCGTTCAGCGAAGGCACATTGCTTGGTTCATGCACTCTGCTGACTGCTGTTCGTTGGCGAGCTGGAATTTGCAAATACAGCAACTGGACGTTCAATGAATGGCGAGAGGTGGCCTTTCCTCAAATGAAGAACATTTTCTGCTCCGTAGAACAGACAAGGCGTGAAACGTCTGAACGCGAACATCCAGCAACAATCACCGGATGGGAAGAAACCGGAGGAGGGAACATGATGTCGTAGGGCATGTTTTTGTGGCATTCGCGTCATTCCGGAAGGCTCAATGGATCAACAGATGTGTGCACCCTTTCTTGGGAATAATGTCGACCCCTACAGATCGTTTTCCCTCATAAAGACGGCAACTACCAGCAGGACAATGCAACATATGACACAGGTTGCAGTGTACGTGCGTGATTCGAAGATCATCAGATGAGTTCGATAAGTTAACAGTACACCTCTGGCCATTTTAACTCAATCGAGAATTTGAGACCAGATCGATTCGCGCCATGGATCTACAGCCAAAATCCCTTGCGCAGCTGACCACGACTCTGGGGTCGGCATGACTTCACACCTCTGTCGGTACAACCCAAAACCTAATTGACTATCTTCCTGCACGTCCCGCAGCGGTCAGCGCTGCTAAACGGGGTTATTCAAGATTTAAACGGGTGGTCACATTAATGCCACTGGACTGTGTAGTTATATACGCCACTTGCAGAGAAAGTGGATCTTTGACACACGAATGAAATTTTGACGGACGATGCGACGACAGAAGTCAATTCCAGTTTTTTAAATGAGTACGCCAAAGACACTTTCGTACGAGATGCGTACATTACTTTATTCGAGACCGTTTAGAATGTGGCGTTTACGTACACAGTGTGTAGATATGAAAGTTCGCCTTTTTTCAACAGCATCCTGGAAAAATATCCAAAGTATTTTCTGTATTACTAATGAAAGCACAACAATTATGGGAAACAAAATCCGCACGCACCTCCGAACGGAAAAATTCGTACTGTGTTCTTGTGATTGACAATTAAATTTGTATAACACCTGTACAAATTGAATAACATTTTCTCGAATTAAATTTTGTACATCATACGGCATGTGACATTTTATGACACTTTGGGATTCCTAGACTGGACTTGTCGTCTTCGTCAGAGAACTCCCCTGTCTGGTCATGAAAACATCCCCTTTCTAGTCTTCTAGTGAAAATTACTATTTTAGGACAAATTCATGGACACTTACAAGAATACACTTTTGGTATCTTTGTCAATATACGAGGCAGCAGTCATGTTGATTCACATTGACCCCAGTGTTGCCCCAAAGTTACAAAATGCGATAACAAAATTTGCCGTTTGCTATTACAAAGTAACAATTTCCAATTAAAAAACAGTGAAAGTAAATACTAGTGATAACACAATAATGTTGAAAATAATTATCTTTCTTATTTTATCCTTCTTGCTCTAAATAAGTGGAAAATTCCAACATGCTTCAAAACATCGGTAGTACCGTACTGCAGCTAAGAGCAATTGAATATAGTTCATGCGAGTTATTTGTGCACTAGACGACCGTCAAAGCGCGAGCGTTGCACTCGAGAACGCAGCCACTGCGCATGCGCATTAGAACCATCTGCTATACTATTGCTGGTCAAAAACATCAGGCAGCCTAATGCGAGCTAGGGACGGTAATCTTCCAGGAATTAGTTTAAACTGTGTTAGTAGTTTGACAGGTCGGTTTTCTTGTAGGTATTCTTACACGAAACGTGACGGTATTAGTGTTCGCAGAGGCTACCAGTAAAACCGCAAGAAAGCCGATGTTTTTGAGACGGCATTCAGCGTAGCCGCCGCCCAGTGTGACGCGAGGCGTACCTGCGCGTCGGATGGCGCGGTGCGCGTCCACGCCGCCGGCCGCCGCGCGCAGCCCCCGCGCGTGCACGAGGCGCAGCGTGCGCAGCAGAAACAGCTGCTGCGCGAGGGAGGCGGCGCGCGGCGGCGCGGGCGCCACCACCAGCAGCGCGCCGCCCGCGCCGGGCCCCGCCCACTCCGCCCCGCGCCCCGCGAGCGCCGCCGCCCGCGCCGCGTCCCACGCGCTCGCCCCTGAAGACACCGCCACCGCCGCCACTGCGCACGCCACCGCCACCGCCGCCGCCGCCGCCGCCGTTAGCATCACCCACCCTACAAGACAACAGTTGAAGCAGTGATTTAATAAGGGGGAATAAGTCCACTTTTTTTAGCAAAAGAGTTGATATAAACATTTTTTTGTTATTCTTCAAGCTATAGATCAGTGCAAAACTACAACATCAGTTTAAAGCATGCGTTCTATTGCCAACTAAAAATTCTAATGACTGGAAACAAGAAAGAAGTCCAGGACTAGTGTCTATTCCTCACACCCAAGAACTTGTAATATTACTCAGGAGACGCATAAATGCTTTAAGACAACAGTAATAGACACTGAGGTCATTGTAGACTTCAAAACCTTGTATTCGAGCTGTTTTAAGATGACAACATAGTATTTTTGATCGCCCCAGCAGTCCTCACCGTGAGCCTGGTGTGGCTCTTTACAAGTAAAGCATGAAAATGTATGCAAGTATGATAGAAAATATTTTGGTTACCTCGTGGCACGAGAGTACATGTATTTATGAGCTTATCAAGAACTCGTTCATGTTGGAAAACGGGAAAGCACTATCAGATTTGCCTTTCAAGGAAGTTTATGACTCATCTGGTCTTCTGTTTAACCGATGTCATCCGAAGAAAATAACTGATGTCCAAAAAATAGTAAAACACATCCCACATTATTTTCATTTCTACCAGAAAGTTTTGAGCTAGTCACACACGCAAGTGAAAATCGATGATGGGTAGATGCTGATATTATTAATTTAGTAAGAATATTTTTCATTACACATAACACAATTTGTTAATTTACACAATTATATATTTATTCTATGCTTTTATTGTTTCATAAATAGAAAAGTTTAAAAAAATAATATTTTATATAGGAAATAAGTCCAGGGTATACAAAAGTTCAGTACACCACGGAAATGAAGTTAAAGAGAATCCAAAGTAATCAATAACGACTACATTACATTATTATTATTATTTATTACATTACATACATTATTTTTAATGTACATTGTACATTAAATTTAATGCTTAAATTAAAATCAATGTACGACTGTACATGAAACGTTATGTACCTTGTACATTAAAACTAGATTTATCTGTTTGTACATTAAATTTAATGTTTAAATTAAAATTCACGCAGATTTAATATATAATTATGGAACCCGTCGAACATGTTTATTGTTTAAAACCTTGTTTAAAACATTGTTTAAAACCTTGAAAATTCTTTATTCCACTATTTTAGCTACCGTACAAAAAATTTAAAATTTAATTTTTAATTCAGCTTAATATTTTATTCTGAGCAATAATTCATCATTTTTTTCACAAAACAATTTAGTTTAATATTGTATAAAAACATTCACTATTCTCAGTTCTGCTGTGTTTTTGCAACGTTAGCCTGATGTGGCGTCTCGTCTGACTTTGTTTTGAGACCGGCTTAGGGAATTCCGAACCCTTCCGGTCCCTTGCAGACAAGACAAAGGGGGACGGGTTTCCCACCCTGCCTATTTCAGACATCACAGTGTCTGGGATGTATTCGTATTCTGAAGCTCTTGTAGTCGTGTTAGAGTAATAGTAGACATTTCTAAAACTTGTGCAAAATCAAAGAAACGTCATACCGTTCTGATATGAAAGCGTGTGAAACTTGTGAATGTTATTATCCACTTCCTGTTCTTATCACAGCAGTTTCCTAGAGCGGTTGGCGGTTAACAACGAGAGAAACTGAAGCAATTCAGGCATATTGGATTTGTCAAGGTAAAGTCTGATTAATATTAATTAGTATTATTTCCATTATTAACATTATTTATTGTTATTTTTATGAAATGTGAAATTTGTTAGTCTCCAACTATTGATGAAAATGTGCTGCATATTGCAAGTAACTGTCTAAATATAAGAATGGACCAAATAATTTAAGACAATGAACTGAAATTCAGCAAATGAGAGTGACGTAGTAAGTCCAAAGTAAAAGACTAATCCTGGAAACAAAAGTTCTACAGATTTGTAAAGATGTTATTGAAGGTGTGGCAATTGCCAGCTGTTTCGTTTTTAGATATACCTATTCTGCAATATCAGAAACAACTCTCGGATTCATACGAATGTAAGTTGGGGTTTATTACTATTATGCACTAAATTAAAAATAATGTTCCATTAAATAACTTATAACTATCGATAGAACATTTGAGATAAAATTGTTACATTACATCCTTAACAATTTTTAATAAATAGGCAACTGGTCACAGTTTAAATATCAGTAAAATTGCTTCAAAGAAAACATTATCAAAATGAGTATTGCTAAATAGAGAATGGATTGTGTCCTTACAAACCAAATATTTTTTCTGATTTAGTAATTTCTAGAACGATCAAAGAACAAAGGTCAAACAACGATCAAAGAACAAACACACATATTGTAATTATATTACCATCTAGTAATGATATTACAAATAGTTTGTTTTACATTAAATTTTTTTACATTACTTTTTTACATTTAAAAATTTTGTTTTTTAAATGTGTATCTTTCTCCTTTTTGTACTCAATTCCTACGTTCAAGCAAATCCATTGTCTCTGATAATTATTTTTATTATTATTTGTTTAACGGTATAAAACATATTGCTGAAACATATTATTTATTAACAATAAAATTATTACTTTCAGGTGAATTATGAAAATAAATCCAACAGAAGGAGATAAAAGGCCTCAAAAAGAAGGTAGAAAATAATTGATTCTGCAGTTCTCAAATTGGCCAAAAAATGGACAAAATACAACGAAGTGTACATTGTAATAAGTTGTCAATTTTTCATTTCTCAAGTGCTGAAAGTTTTGTAATTTTGAAGAAAATATATTTTTGTGTACTAATAAAAAAGAAACATTGATTCATTCTTCCATACTTAATAAATAAATAATATAAATATATTCTTGTTAAAATTAATTCAATAATAGTTAATGATTTCATGCACCAACGGCACTATAAGAGTTCTATTGATTCTAGCGACAAAAAGCCATATCGTGTTAGGAGTAGAAGAATTTTCCCTTGAAGGAGAAGTAAAAATCAGAGCCAGAAATGTCTGCATTACTTTTAATGTAAAAGTATACTAAGTAATTATCATGGACGCACATTTAATTAAATGTACACGTACTTTAAAGTTACAGAAATTATGTTTTATGTACGTTATATTTAATGTGCGTACATGATAATGACTTTCGTATATTTTTACATTTAAAGTAATGCAGACATTTATGGCTGTGTATATTCATCTTGTATGCACGTAGTTTTGACTTTAATTTCCGAAAGGCAATTAGTTTTTGTATTAGTAGAGTTTTGAGGTAATTGTCAGTAATATAAATCATATCCAACCAAAAACGATCCAGGTTTCTAAAATACGGTAATCGAACTTCAGCACTTTGCAACAAGCACTATACTTACTCCCTTAAGCCGGTAGAGATTTTTTTCTTTCTCGAGAAATACGATTTGTCGGCAGCAACAACAAGTACAAACAACACATATAGAATATCTCTCGAGATCTACCACCCACTCATTCACCACCAGTTCACTCAGTCACGACTGTTCTCGACGCTCGCACTGACTGCTGGAGTGGAAGAACAGATAGAGGGAATGGCTTTCAGAACGAGCAACTTTACTTAAAAAACTTATCAAATCATTTTGAATCAACAAAACTAACATCAGATGAAAATAATTTCCCCAAACATCATAAATAACGTATTCAATACTGTCAAGACCTGGCTGAACTTGTGTACTTTCAATAAAATGCGAAATCCATTAAATTAAGTTGCAGCTTGTTTCAGACTAGGACAGAATATTGATATTCCCTAGTCGCCTCGCCAGCGCTCCGCGCCGTGCGTTTTAAGCTGGTGGCTCGTTGCCACTACCACGTTACTGTGCGATAACACCGAATGTCCGTTGTGAAAGTGTAGGATCGCGCTGTCAGAGTGTAAATGCGGAAAAAGAGCTGAGCCTGAATAGTGCAATGCCTAGAGCACCTGATGATGGAGAAAGCGCTCGTCGGGTGCTATTTGTTTTCTAAATGAATTCTTATACTACATCAATGTTTCGGCAAAACTAGAATTCCGAATGTCATTAAATAGAAAATGTATATTCTTAACGTATAATAAGATTTTTAAATTATCTGGAGTTTATGTAACCGTACAACCTAAACACGAGCGGCCACTGTTTGTCTCTCTTTTCGTTCGTACCTCGTCGACAATCCCATTTTAGCAGCAGCGGTAGCATACTTGTAACACATTTACATTACTTCGTAGACGTGAATGTTCTGTATCAAGATTCCAGTGATGTCTCTAATCAATTCATTGTGGATGCCTGAGAAGCCACCACATGGCCCACATATTACTCACCGTTCATTTTTGCTCCCGCCAATATCCTTATTATGTTACATATGGGCACACACTGCATACACATTGCACGTATGAGGATTTAGCATCGTCTTTAGTGATGTTCTTGCTTGGGTTGTAAGAGAACCATGCAACTTCTGACATAGAGGCCTAAATTTATCGGCCCTTCCTTGGTACCCACAACGGGCGTATGTGCAAATAACCCAATGTGAGTACACTAAAGTAACACAAGCGAAGATGAAGAAACTCTTAAAGCTGGCGGCTCTATTTTTTCTCCCAAAGCAGAAATGATTCTAGTGCGGAAATGGATTTCTGTCCAAAGATCCGACGGGTAGACCAGAGTCCCCGCGCTGCTGATGCAGTTTTGCATAATTCTTGTTAATTGAGTATTGATTTTTAACATATTTTGACTCTTCCCTATCTTTACTCTTTTAGCATGTCGCTTTTCTTATGGAAAATTGCATAAGAGGGTACGTCCTCTAGTGCAGCCACCACTTAATCGCCTGGGACCACGCAACTTAGCATTTTACTAACAGGTAACATTCGGCTTAATCCACAACTGCAATTGTAAAGTCAGCTGCTTTTACAATTTAAGCAAGTGTAATTTGCCAAGAATTTGTTTTTAAAGTCTTCAATGGACCCATGCTTATTAATCATTATAAATTTGCCTCATTGGAAAGAACTGTATGTTTATAGTAATAAATAGTATATTAGAGTAATAAATAATATATTAATAAACTAGTGGTGCAATAGAATGGCATAAACTTTCTCGTACGAATTTTCTAATTTCTTTGAACTGAGCCACCTTTTCGGACTTGCCAAATACTCTTGCCAACTGGCAACTAACTCCGCTCAAAGTTCATTTTTTGCATAATTAGCTAGTTGAGCTAGTTAAGCTAGTTAAAGAATGAAATATGCATATTAATCATTATAAATTTGTCTCACTGGAAAGTACTGTATTTTTTATAGTAATAAATAGAATATTATAGTAATAAATAGTATATTAATAAACTAGTGGTGCAACAGAATGGCATAAACCTTCTCGTATTAGTTTTCTAATTTCTTTGAACTGAGCCACCTTTTCGGACTTGCCAAATACCCTTGCCAAGTGGCAACTAACTCAGCTCAAAATTCATTTTTTGCATAATTAAGCTTGTCTACTTTAAAGAATGAAATATATCTCTAGTTTAACTTAAAATCTCAGGTCATAACCAGTTTTGAAGTTCAGACTTGCTTATTACATTGCACACTCTCTTCAATAATACATCCCCCCCACATCACTCTTCGCTCATCGCATACATCGCACTCGCCAACGACCTAAAGTTGCTTCTCTTCTGATCGTAAGAGACAAGTAACTCCCATCTCTTAAGGGAGATTTTTTTCACACCAGAATTTCCTTTCGAAAATAAAAGCCTGAGACCGATTTAAAAGTGAATACTTACTCTTCATTGGTCAAGGTGCACATGAGCAAAGTAGACGCTACGTGTTTACTTGCTACCATTTCATACTTCATTGCATTTTCATTTGTCACAGTTTTATATATTTTTTCATGTTTTTTGCAGGATGATGAGGAATTGTGACATCGGACTCACAGGATGATGCGGGTGACTAGAAATCAATAACAATTACACTAATTCGTGAAGGTAAAATGAGTTAAGCTGTTTGATACGAAACTCCGTGGAAAAGTTCAATGCAATAACGTATAATTGTGTAGTTCCGCCAGTCAATCAATGAAAACGGCTGACAATATAAGTATGTACCATCAAAAATACCGGCTTCAGGAGAATTGTGCATCTGTTTTTCCTTGTTTAAATATTACTTTTAATGCGATAAAAATGTTTTCTTAAATGTTACTTTGGGGTCATTTAATTTGACAGTTTTGATAACACATAACAGTCGAGTAATACAATTGCTTCACAAAAGGAGAACCCGAAAAGATGTACACTGACATCAAATTTTAATTCTCTCATTCTAACGAAATAAAAGTTTACGGTGCTTCTTTTTACATACTACTACAGAATGATTTTCTCTCCAAACGCATTTTGGCAGGTAGACGGATAGATCGTAACGATATATTATATTTTGACTGTAATTCGTTAGACTCGTTGGCAGTTAAATACAATCATTAAAAGCAAACAAAACAAT
This sequence comes from Gryllus longicercus, assembly GCA_038098605.1. NCBI lineage: Eukaryota > Metazoa > Arthropoda > Insecta > Orthoptera > Gryllidae > Gryllus > Gryllus longicercus. The sequence continues at coordinate 2,428,853 of JAZDUA010000077.1, forward strand.
GTCATTCAATCAAAAATACAATAATAATTATTACCACATGATGCTACAACATATCAGAGACTTTTCATGCTATAACGGATATATAACGGGTATATATCTATTATATTTCAAATTATCTGCTTCTAATATTTCGGAAATCACATCCACATCTCTTTTCAACAAACTGTTGAAACACATTACACGATGTGAATTTGTAGTATCTTAAAAAATCATCTTTATAAGTAAAATTAACTTATATATTTGTTGTCTTCACGGCCAATAATGTGCGCAGCAGCACTGAAACTGTTTTTCTCAATGAGATACTATGAATACTAAGAGCTACTATCTCAGTGACATACTAGGAGCAATGCTGGAAGGTTTCTTTATCTAAAAAATATTTTCTTCAGCCGTACATTACGAAAATAATAATCAAAATTCACTCCGTAAATGAGTAAAGCGAAAACATTCAAGTCAGATTTTGGCTCATTCTTTTTTTTAACCAATGAAACCTTTTTTTTAACTAAACTTGTACATTATTAGGTGGATGTTTTTGATATGGCCATTTTTCTTTTATTAGTACTCCGTATTTTCAGTGAGCAAACCAATCCTCCAGGTGACATCAACATTCACCAAAGGGACACCCTATACATAAAAGAAGGTTCATTTTCTTTATGCATGTTTTTACAAAAACGTTTTGCAAGAAAACCATTGTACTCCACTCATGCTATTTCTACTGATGCCGTATCTTTCACGAGTTGATCATCGTCGAAAGATTTTTGTTAAATCTGAGCTGCTTCTAATGTAGCCATTTAGGTCTCCTGAACATTGAAAAACCAACAAAGCACATGTTTGTGTGACAACTGTTAGGTCTTGAAATAAGAAAGTGTGTTCCTCTTTATAATAATTTACTCAAATCAACATCGTGCATTAGTGAAACTGTCAACTCAACAAGACTTCTTCCCAGAACCATCATCCGTCACCAAGTGAGTGGTGCGACGCGTTCTTCGCCACGCCGGGTCCTCAGCGACGGCGGCCGCCAAGAACGGAGGCCCTTAGCTGCCGACCTTTCTCGCTCCGCCATCACCGACGGTGGTTGCTGCAAGGGCCGTGATCCCAGGTGCGTGTGGTTCCGTTCCCGGTGTGGGAGGGTGGTCATCCCGCTTCTAAGTAACAGTCGCCTCTTGCCGGGCGCTCGCGGGCTCGGCCCGCGGGTAGGACGCCCAACGACCCGTGGCTCAGCCAGCTCGCCTCTCCCTGGGTGACTTCGCAGACTCCTCACTGGCGACTCGCTTCTGCAGGCTGGCGCCGTCTCTGCGCTCACTCGACAGGCGCAGGACTGGCGCCCCCACACGCTGCACGCTGGTTGAGTAACTCCCTTATGCGACTCCCCTAGCAGACTGCCTGGCGCCTGCAGCTCCCTTAAATAAGGAGACGGGACATCAGGTCGAGCTGCCGTCTCGCTGACTACACCTCAGCTCAGCCAATCTCGTGAGCGCGCGTCTTCCTGCCGAGCGTGTTCCGGATTCAAAATGCCTCCATATTAACAACAATCAGACGAGCACTATCAGTGATCCGATTACCTCTTACAGCTTATTCCGCAAACGTATTAGAAATTGCTGAAATAAATTCTAGTTTCAGTTTTTAAATAGCTTTATTGTAATAGAAAATTCTATTCTGAGTCCACTTTTGCATAACAAAAAGAACGATTTAGAATCATATTTACGCATGTTACACAACATTTACTCAATTATTTATTTTAGTTTCATTAAACTGCATAAAACAAATAGTTTAATTTCATTGACAATTTGCTGCTAGAATAGTGCTAACAACTTAGCATATAAGGGGCACGCGGCTTAATATGAATGTGCCATTTGACGTTCTAGAATTTTCAAATCTTCACTTAATATCTTAAACTCTCGTGTTAATAGAAGAGTTTACAAATGAGGACTGAAGCGAAGAAGTCGCCGTCCAAAAAGATTTCCCGGGAAGAGAAGTGATCAGATAATCGAACATGATGAACACTGGAGTCACGGCAAAAGACATCTCAGATATGGCAGTGTTTTTGAGCAAAATAATTTCAAGTCGGGAGCTTCATTTTCACCTATTGAAGAAAGAAAAGATAGAAGAAGCAGAAGAAGCATACGAAGAAGAGATGAAGAAGAAAAAGAAGTAATATTTTGCATCGTAACCCTTCCAATTAACCTACAAGCCTACGACTCTATCAAGAAATCTGTAATGACTCACAGACCCAATGCAACTAAGTTGTTATACGTGTACTTCTTGCAGGGTTATCTCATGAAAAATTAATCACTGACAATTCACAATAATATTTTTTAGCACTTACAGAATAATTAATATCATGAATAAATGATAAGTTAATAAACTATCTTGGTAAACGAAAGGTCCAAAAAAATTCAAAGTATTAGATATTTATTAAAATGCAAGTTGCCATGGACACAAGGCATTGTTTATTAAAAAACATCAGCTTGTGACGTTCTGATGTATTTCTAATATCCTAAGAACACTGTTCTTAACGTGTTGTTCTTCGGTTAATTCTCATATGAAATGAAAAATTGTCACCACTTAAAAATGTAACACCAATTTTTACAGAGCTATAATTACGTTTTCAGAACTACAGGTATTGGACAGATTAAGAAGGGAGTTCGGAGGAAACGTAAATGGGCTCAGGCCGACCATGGGAATCCGGAGCGAAGGAGTGGTGTTGGTAGCGCTGGTGGCGATGGCGGTGGGGGCGGCGGAGGGCGTCGTGCATGGACGCTACACCAGAGATATTCACCAATACGAGACGCTCATTCCACGGAAGGTAGGGTTGCCCCACGTCCTGCAAAAGTGGAATATGTCCTGAATATTGACATGTGTTGCGCTGTCTCGCCAAGATTTTTCCCTGTGTCTTTCAACGAGCTAGAATATACTACATACAGTGGCTGAAGCGTCTCCATCTTAGCATAAAATTGAAGCCATGTTTTTTGCAGTCAAAGCAGCGCCCTCTGGAGAGACAGAATATTCTAGTATTCAGTTGGCGCTGCTGAGGGCCAGGTTAGTGCGGGCCGCGCGTAATATAAATCCTTTTACTCTGTGTTTCGCGACCAAAAACCAATATTGTAAAAACGAAATCACACACAGTATGTAGGGAAAACGAATTGAGATTCCTTCATTTGAAATAAATTGATTTTTATGCGGTTGGGATCAGTGAAACTCTCAAATAGATTCCACGTTACATATCTACTTTATAAGAAAAATTCTAAAAACGTTTTCATTTCCGTTTTATAATGCATAAATTGATTTTTATGTGGTTGGGATCAGAAAAACTCTCAAATAGATTCCCTGTTACATATCTACATTATAAAAAATCTAAAAACCTTTTCTTTTCCGTTTTATAATACACGTTGTTATTTCTCAAAGACAAAATATGGCGTATTTCTCTATTACGAGTTAGTTGCACTGAATCAAACATTGTCATGCTCGCATGCTACATCTATGTATAGTTATGAGAATATGTTAAAAAGTTTTCTAGACGCTTTGTTTTTTAGTGCGATATAGTAAATAAAGCAAATAAATATCATAATTTTCTTAATTAATAATTCCTAATAGCAACATGCATGAAATAGAGGTACATGTACTATTGGACAAAACGTGTGGGGTCAAATCTGAGTCCACTTAAGTAATGGAGAGACTCGGGGGGAAGGGTTGAAGGCAAGGCCCCCTGTTGGTCAGGTGGACGCTGAGGGCGACTTCGTGTCGTTCGACTTGGCGCACTACTTCCGCCCCGCGGGTGCGGAGGCCGGGGGCGGGGAGCGGCGGCGGCGGGGGGCGGCGGCGGGGGCGGGGCTGGGGGCGGGGCCGGCGCACGTGCACTACGCGCTGGCGCTGGGCGGCCGCGAGCTGCTGCTGGAGCTGTGGCCCTCCCACGACCTGCTCGCGCCCGGCGTCCCTTGGCGGCGGCGTCGGCGTCGCGACGCGGGCGGCGAGGGAGAGGAGGAGCACGGGGAGTAAGGAGACTCGAGATGCGCTCGCATTGATTGATTCATTGGTTAGTGTTTCCGGGTGCGTCAACTGCTAAGGTCATTAGTATTGTGAGTGTAATGCAAGTGTAGCGTTGTTTCGCGTTACAAACGGAGTCGACCATGTGTCACTCGGCGGGCATCGCCGGATGTTGAACAAAGGGCGGAGTGATGACGCACTGGGACTTTCCGTGGACGTAGTGGGCTCAGAGCGGCTTTGGGGAGGAGGCAATGTGGGCGGCGGATAGCGCCAAAAGGGCCTATATAAGGCCAGGAGAACAACGCCCCAGCCTTCTTGTTCTAGCGGCGTCGGCGACAGGTGATGCGCGTGTCTGTGCGTGTAAGTGCACTAGGGCGAGGGGCCGGCAATTCATTGTCGTGACTTGCGAGACGCGTAGTGGTCTCAAGGTCATCAGCATCAGCTGGGAACATCGGTATCATGTTGCGGTGTGGTAGCCATTCGTAAATTATTTCTCCTTGAAGTGAGTCTATTTATTTAGTTTATTGTAAGTAGGGTAGTTGTTTAATTGAGACTACGGTCTAGGTTGTGAATAAATCTACTGTTTTACAAACCACTCTCGTCTGTGTTCCGATTACACCCGTATGACGCCACACATGCTTTTATCGCGGTAGGTGGCGGTGTTCTTTCCTCCGCTCGTTGGTGAGACCTTCAAATCGGCTAGCTGGTTCTTCTTCAACCAGGCCTTTTCCCACCAGCAGGTCACTGCTCCAGCCGGGGCAAGCACTAAGCTACCGTCATGTGGGGATCTATAATGCATGGGAGTTTAAGTGTATGAGAGGTGAGGATGGGACAAGGAAGAGGAAGGAAAGATCGCGCGCGGTCCGTGCTCCGTTCGTTAAAGTACTGCATTCGCCTGGTGTTAATCGGAGGAACAGCACAAAATGCCGCGGCTGAATTCGACTTCGCTAACTAGTGTTGATAATCCTGCCACCCTGTCAGAGACACTGAAGTGACATCAATTTAGGCACCACCCGGGCGCCGGCCCTCTTGTCTGCAGCAAAGACTGCCGCTATCGGTGTACTTTGTAAGTTAGAGAACAAATAAAGACATGCATATGTATTGCCACCTAACCTGGTTGCTCTCGATGAACACGATTTTGTTGACGCGAGGGCATATGCATGTGATTTGAACACAGACATATTCGCTACACACATAATGGCCGAACTTGAATACAGGCACGCAACTCAACATGCATGAAACTAAATTCTTCATCAAAATTGGATATTTTAAGGAAAACTTTAACATTTCAATACACTGCTAACGTTTCCTACCTTTGGTTACACGATTCCGCTTTTTTCACGCTAGCTAATTTTGCCCTAGTATCCACATTTTAACGTTGCAATGGTTCGAAATCCATTAGGGCTAAGTTCTGTCTTATGTGGGTACTGGCACATACGTCCGTGGAAGCGATTCCACTTTATTACGGATAGGGATATTTAATGGCTGTCATGTGCCGCTAACGTATCGACCCATAATCCCATTACGGAGCACGCAGGCAGCCACATTCCTTTCTCATATACTCACATTTTCTGGCAGCGAGATGACTAAGAAGGAATAGGGTTGTTAGGATTCTGAGTGGTGGTTAAGATGGCACCATGGCATTACTAAAGCAAACATCCATCTGTAATTCAACCTGAAAACGGAACGGAATTCATCGGACTGCAACGGAATTCAACATGTAGACCACGCAGCTTGCAGCTACCGCCGCGCCGTAACCATTACGCTAGGGCGTCTAGTTACATTTACCATAAATTCTATAAAAAACATTTTTGGTAACATTTTTAACCATATCTTTTTCTGTTTTTCTCATAAGCAAAGTTCGTACAAAATTTGAAAAGAATCTCTTCCTTGATCCAGCTGCAGTATCTCTAACTGGGAAGACATAGATTGCAAGCTCCGGGGTGGCAGATTATCAAATAGCCACGTAGCTGGGTCGAATTTATCCACTACCTGGAGAAGAATGATAACGGCTTGGTACTCTTATCGATATTTTTTCTGTGATTTTGTACCCGAACAACATTAGGAGAACGCCGGAGCAGTACCCTAGCAAAAGGGCCACGGAACCAGGGCCACGGAACCAGCGCCACTACAATAGTCGGGAGCGTAGAGCTTGCCCCCGAAAACTCCGTTTAGGTCACCGCCGAACTTCGATTTCTACTGGAGGAGGAACATCGTCAAAACAACATGAACTAGACTCGTAAGGCGAATGGCCAAAGTAGTTGACGCACCCAGAAACAAAATACCCACTCGTCATTCTCTCCCACCAGTGGAATTTTTGAAAACAAAAGAGTAGATATCGCGTAATTTGTGTTTGAAAATTAAATTTCTAATAAAATTATTTTCTCAAAACCCGCTTCAAATGTTTTCAATACTGTTTTCATTTCGTCGCAAGTAACAATGTAATAAAGAAAGGTAAAAACATTGTGCATCTCATTTTTTTCCTTATTATCAAAAATTGCAAAAAGTTAACGTTTCAAAACTACAAAATTGAAGACATAGAGACTTTTTTTCTAGGTATAGTCCGTCCTAAAAAATAGCTCTTTAAAGAGGGTCATGTACATTTTTTTTTCAAAAGACGAGTAGTTTTGCGTGATTTATATTTCAAATTAATGCAATTTACAAAAAAAAAGTTTTAAAAACGTCTCAATTTTTTTCCACGGGTAGAAGAAGCATTCTCCTTTAACTCTCTGAATTATCGAAAACGGCAAACTTAGAAACAGTGCGAGAAAGTATGTGCTTTCGTACCATCACCAGTTTCGTAGGTCTGGCACGTTGCGCTGGCCGTGTGCATGCGGGGGTGGTGCCACTGGCGCGGGCGCGTGCGCGGCGGCGGGCGCGCGGCCGTGTCCACGTGCGGGGGCGCGCTGGCGGGGGCGCTGGGGGACGCGCGCGGCCGCCGCGTCTTCGTGGAGCCCCTGGCGGGCGCGCGCCCCGACGCCCACGGACGCCTGCCGCACGTCGCCCACGCACACGCCCAGCGCGGGTGAGCCAGCGGCCGTCTCTCCTACAACAAGCCGGGAACACGTGTTAGATTCAAATGCACAGTGCTATATTTAAATGACGGCTGTATATTCTTTGTTTGTTCCCTGTTGTTTAGTAATAATTTATATATTTATGTAGGAAGCTTCGTGACTGACCTGATTTTTTGTACCAAGTACGGCGGGAGACGGGGGGGGGGGGACCGTTCCGCTCAGAACCTGCCACCAGCAACGGTAGGAGACTGACTCAGAGACAGTCTCATAATTCCGTACAACTTACAAGATAGCGCCAACTTAAGTCATTCTATGAGTTTAACTCGTTACTTGACGCCACTGAAGATGGGATGAAATAGTCCCGAAACCCGTGTAATGCTGGGTTTTCTTTTTATTAAAATTTATTTTGTAATATACTATTTTGTGGTTTCTACCTCTGCAATACTTAATTAATCATCATGAATTACCACAATGTCTCTGTTGCCACATCTGAATAAAATAATAATAATGATAATAATAATGTTGGTAATAATAATAATAATAACGATAATAATAATAACAACAACAACAACAACAACAATAATAATAATAATAATAATAATAATAATAATAATAATAATAATAATAATAATAATAATAATAATAATAATAATAATAATAATAATAATAATAATAATAATAATAATAATAATAATAATAATAATAATAATAATAATAATAATTCAAAAAGCACTCGCCTTCCGCCCAGCCAATAAGCCTTTCGGTGCGCGCAGGGGCGGTGGCGCGGGCGAGGGCGTGGAGTCGGGGGCGGCGTGCGGTGCGGACGACTGGCGCGACGGCTGGCGGCGGCGCTTCCGGCGCGAGCTGCTGCGCGGGGTGGCGCCCGCGCGCCTCCGCCCCGCCCGCGCGCCCACCCCCACCGCCCCTGCCGACGGCGGCGGCGGCGGCGGCGGAAGCGGCCCCCGCGCCACGCACGCGCGCAAGCGGGCGCTCGAGCTGCTCGTCGTCGCCGACAAGAAGTACGCGCCAGCTTTGCATTCGGGTTTTTTTCAAAAAAAAAAAAAAAAAAAAAGTTACGGTTTAAGTGGCCTGATCCACTGATGCCACTGAAGTGCCCCTGACCGGGAGGTCAGGATAAGGCTCGAGTTCCGCAGGGTTTTCGGCATTAGCTAGATAACCAGGTGGAATTCAGCTGCTGTCTGGTCGAGAATTCTAGCCGCCGGCTGCTCTGATCGGTAGTTTTCCGTGGTGTCTCCGATCAATACACCAGGAGAATGCCGGAGTAGTACCCTATCAAACGGACCAAGGACCGTTCCTCTTCCTACCCTCGTCCCTTACACACACACACTTCTACTCACACGCACTTCACTTCCACAGATGTCAGGAGGCTAGATGGTAGTTTAGAACTTGTCTCAGCTGGGGCAGTGCCTCTCTGACCGGAGATAACTGGTTTGGGAAAACCCTGGAAGGTCATACGTTGGTCGGCGGTATCTCACCATCCAGTGGTGAGAGAACACCGCGCCTTATCACCAAAACATGCACTATACTACGGAACTAATGGACATAGCAGTTGATGCGTCCGGAAACACGAGATGATCACGCAGTGGCGGAGCAGTATACATCCTCGCACGTGCTGTTGAGCTCCAGATTTCCTTCCTCGCTATTTTACTGTACGTAGTTAGATGATAAATAAAAGTGCCAACAAAGAAAGGAATGTAATATTTTAAAACTACAATGTTTCGCTCCCGATCAATAGAAAACGTATATCATTTGTAACCGCACTACGGATTTTAATTTAGAGTATTGCTTACAAAATAGCAAACCACATCCTGGCTCGACTCCTACCACACAAGGCAAAAGGAGAGCTCCACTAAATCTTCAAACATGGCTCAGCTACATTTTTGTCTAGATTTTACTTCATCTTTTTATTACGATTATCCCCGGTCAGTTTCTTTGGTTATTAAGGTCGGATCAACTTCTAGGTCATTAGCGACCACTATTGCTTGTAACGGTATAGTAACTGCGAGGATGACATGATATGATGATAATAAGGGGTGAAAGGAAGAACACAATATAACCATACCTGAGGCGTGACTCAAACCCGCGATCCTTCGGTCCGAGATCACTATAGCACTACTGCCTCAGCGATCTCGGCAACCGGGTCGGCTAAAGTAATCTTTGTATCACAGAGCTGAAATCTAAATGAATCTTCTTATAAATGCAATCTATATAAATAGTTACGAAATTGTGAACCACATTCGAATTACGATTAGTTAATCTTAAACTTATCATATTTCTCAGGTTTCAAAAAGTTATGTTAATATAATGGAGTCGGTCAGTTGTGAACAACGCTAGAATTTGCTATAATGTTTTTTGCGTAATTGTTATTTATTAAAAGTCTCATCTGACCGACAAAACAAGATTGAGGAATTTAACAAGGCCATCAGTCCTAGCAATGCAATGTTGCAATACGAATATTTTACTTTTCATTCATTACGAAAACATTTTAAATATATAACCATTGACTATTAATGAAAATGTGATTACTGACGCTTTTAGTCAGTAATCATATTTGCAGATTAACGGAAAGACATAAATTATTCCACCATTTATGTCAACATAATAATTAATACGAAACAGTTCTGAATTTTACTGTTTATCATGCAAATGTAGTTTTAACGTCATCAGGTCGATATTGAGCCAATAACAGACGCGGTTGAAGTTTGTAAATTGAGACGATAGCCAAATATTATAATCAAGCAAGTCTATTATTTGTTATATCGGCCGTGTGTGATTCAATACTTTTCGAAAATAACACCTTCTAAGAAAAAAATCACACTGTTAAGAAATACGTCTTTTACTACAGCTCATTTTCTTCCGATTGTTCTAAACGAGCGCCGGAAAATTAAGTACTTAACTGACGCCGGTCGTTACGGATGGCTTTTTGTTCCTCTGTTTCGTTACGTAATATCGAAATAACAATACTGTGTCACGAAAAGTAATTATCAAACCTTGGCCGGGCGCTCAGTTTCATCGACCACCACAAGGAGGACGCGGAGAACTACCTGCTGACGCTGATCAACATCGCGTCGGACCTGTGGCGCGACGCGACCACGGGCGGCTACTTCAGCCTGGCGATCACGCGCCTGCTTTGGCTGGAGAAGGAGGTGGACCCGCTGGAGCTGCACCTGGGCCGCGACGCCGAGAACGTGCTGCTCAGCTTCCAGCGCTGGGCCGAGAAGGTGACGCGACGTCGATGACAAATCATCCATGTTTTTTTAAGGCTGATTTAGTCATCTCTAACATTAAATTCGTGCGCAACGGAATTTATTTTTACAGTGGCCGTGTTTGTACGGTTGATTGGTTGACGATTCCCGGTACATCAACTGCTAAGTTCATTAGTCCCGTAAGTGTACTGCGTGGTTTTTTCTCGGGAGGTGGCGGTGATTTCTCCCCACTGAATGGTGAGATACAGCGCCGACCTACGTCGGCTTTCGAGCATTTTTCCCAAACCATCTCTCTCTCTCTCTCTCTCTCTCTCTCTCTTTCTCTCTCTCTCTCTCTCTCTCTCTCTCTCAACAGCGCACCAACAAGGGCAAGCCCCAAGCTCCAGACCGGTCTCCGAACATGTGCGGTAGTTGGGAAAGGTCAAGGAAGAGGACGGAAAGATCGCGCGCGGTCCGGAGCCCGTTTGTTAGGGTACTGCTCCGGCATTCATATGATATTAGTCGAAGAAACAACGAAAAGTTACCGATCAGAGCAGCTGGCCGCTAGTATTGTCCTTCAGACAATGGCTGAATTCGACCCAGCAGACAAGCTAGTTCTGCTTATTATTATTATTATTATTATTATTATTATTATTATTATTATTATTAATTTATTCAGACGTGGCAACAGAGATATTGTGGTAATCCATGATTATTAATTAAGGATAGCAGAGGTAGAAACCACAAAGTAATATATTACAATATAAATTTTAATAAAAAGAAAACCCAGCAGACAAGCTAGTGTCGAAAATTCTGCCACCGTCGGAACTCGAACCCCAATACCTCCCGGTCAGAAGCATTGCAGTGACACAAGTTGATACCTTGAACTATTTTGTCGGTGTTTATCCTGTAATTCAGATTTATATAAAAAAAGAACGTGCTGCTGAGCTTCCAACGCTGGGCGGAGAAGATGACGCTATTGCGGCGACATCGAAAACAAAACATAGATGTTACCACCGATGTTTTTAATCATTAATGTTTTAAAGCCGGTTTAGTAACCTCTAAAATAAAAATCGTGCGCAACAAAATTTACTTTGGCAGTAGCCGTGTATATACTGTAATTAAGATGTACCTGAAAAGCACATTTTTCAAAAAAGAAAAAAAAGAAAAGAAAAAAAAAGGACCAGTTAATCTGAACGTTGAAGGCCGTCTCAAAGTGTCAGCCCTCAGTTCCCGAAGAAGAGTTACGGAAGGAGGAGACTCTAAGGTCATGGCGCATGCGTTGACTCCCTCTCCATCCGCGAAATACGAAGTAAAACGTAGGAAATGATAGGAAGGCATAGGGTCATCTTGGGTGAGAAACAGTCTACTGGATGAACAATGATGGAAGTACTCATACAAAGACAAACTGAAAGTGGTACCATCAGTATTACTTCAAATTTTAAGTTTGAAAAAATTGTAATGGGAATTATTCACTCACAAAGAAAATATGAAAACATAAAAACACATCAAGCACTAAACACCGATTTTAAAAAACATCGGCTTTAATATATTGATGTTTTAAAATCGATGTTTCTATAAAAACAGATATTTTGAAAACGTCGACATCGGTGTCGCATCCCTAGGTGACATGGAGCAAACCGTTCATTCCAAAGGAACGCTCTCTCATGCTAATCGGCCGTTAGGTTGAAATTCCTCCGACTAGGCCGGTCAAAACTGCTTACCAAACTAGTTCAGTAAAACATCAGAACAGGGTTCATTATTGACACCCTCAAACAGGTGCGCCATCGAAACTAGCACGAGTAATCGTGTAAAAATTGAGCTAATAACTGAAGAACATTAATCGAGTTTTTTAAAAATTTAAAACAATTCGAACATTTCTTTTGAGAAACAACATTTTTTCCAAAAATGCAAGCATAAAACAAGGAATATTCTGAAAGGAGTAAAATGATACTGATGGGAAACCAAGTCTAATCTACTACTAACTTTACTGAATGAACTTATGTTTTAGATTAACATTAATGGAATATGGAGGGTGTTTGATGCCGTCTTCTTGCCAAAAATTACTGCACAATGATGGACGTGAGATACCAATTACCACTGTCTAGCTCATCGGACCTCACACACCGCATTCTTCGCAGAATCCGATTCAAAATGTCTTTGTAGGATGCCCCAGTCACAGTGGGCCCGTGTCAAAGGAATTCTTGGTGAATAATGCCCCGGCTATCAAAAAACGTGATCAACATGGTTTTTGTTTTCGATTTAGAGTGTCTCACTTTTATCGGTCGATTCTTTTTTGGACTTGTCCACTCAGCACTCTTGCGTTTTCTTTCCGGACCACCAAGCTTCATCTCAGGTAAGAATGTTTTGCAAAAAAATTGTATCTTGGTCGGCCATGGCAACCAAATCTTTGTAGGCAGATGTTAGCAGTTGATTCGTTGCTCCATTCCTTCACAATGACATCAGCACCCACATAACATTCACAAAACTGAGCGTTGTCAAGTTGAAATTGGCCAAAAATGTATGAAACTTCAGGTCGCAATGACAGTACGATATTGTTACGTACCTCCGTTTGCTGTGCAGAGTTAGCACCGTTAACACAGAGTTAGAGTGTTTTGTTGTACGAGCGGCAGTTCTTTAACTTTTTGAATGCACCGTGTATAACAATGTACACATTATACCAAATTGTAATATGTAAATTGTGTTATATGGTAAAGGTTTAAATAAAGGTGATCATACACGTAATTATATTTTTTAAACTAATGACAAATTAAATTTATTTTGTTATCTATGTAAATTAAGTACAAGTGTGTATGGATTATTTGGTTATGTAATGTATTAAAATCAAACTAAAAACAATTCTACAAGTAAAAATAATAATTTTAACACCTAAGACTGGTAAATTATAATCCTTTAGATAGGTAACTTTTTAAAAATCCAAAGTGCTTACGTAAAATGTTTCTTTACCCTTTTCTTATTTTCTATGTTAAAGTTCAGACTGTAATTCTCATCTACACTGAGTACCTGACACTGGACTATTTCAACAATTCAATTCAGTAACGCATTCGTGAAACGTCTGGGTTGTTGCTCCGCAATTCTTTCGTGAATAATAAATTGCGTTTTTACGAAGAACGCTTTTATAAGTGAGAGTTGTTCTTTCTTATAAAAGTGAGAAGGATCGGTGACCTGGAAAACTAGTTTAGGAAAAGAAAACCGAGGGGAAACGCCGATTAACCTTAAAAGATCACTCTTGCGCCATCTAACGGTACCAGCTGGAACCTCCATGTGTAGTGTAGGGCTAGAGCGGGACTTTCAACTCAGTGTACAAACGTTCGAAATGTTACATTGAAATGTTTCTAGTAGGCGCGTTTGTTTGTTTTTCTTTAGTTTCTGGTTTCGATTAATATTAATAATAATAATAATAATAATAATAATAATAATAATAATAATAGTAATAATAATAATAATAATGACCTAATGTACATGCCAGGCTCGGATCATCAGGGCAACTCTTCCACCTAATCACGTATAAAGAAGACATAAAATTAAATATTACAAATAAGATTTTTGATACAAAAAATATTTTACAATGTGATATTTTATAGGAAAACAATGAATATAAAATATTCAAAGAATTTTGAAGATCGACGATATGCTGAAAGGGGAGAGAGACATACTTTGGGCATGTAAGCGTACAAGACATACAAGCATACTCGAGTTGATTCATGTATTTTATTTTGAAAGTTTATTATCATTTTTGAAAAAAATATATCAATTCTTTCAATGTTGATAGTCAATAAAGTACTACTAATTTACTGACCCACGTAATCTTTCTCGTCTCTCCGCTACAAAGCGTAAATTATTATGTTAGTGCATATTTGTGCACATTTGTCCTATTTCTCCTGTGGCTGTATATTCGTGTAATTATAGATGCATATTGTGCATATTTAGTTAAAATAGAAACTTATCACTAAAACGTTTCAGTTTATCGTAGTATCTAATTATTTGTGAGCATTCATTGATTAGAACGAGCTTGTCACAGTTTGTGTTTTTTTTTCTTTTCTATAGAAATAGTTTACTTGTGCAAATGTAGGATATTTATTGACATCATATTTTTTTAAACAGGCAGGTGAATTGCAAGAAGACACACAATGTACTTCACTAACGTTAATATTTACTTGAATTATTTCTCCCGAAAAGTAAGTTAGATATATTATGTTTGCACAAAAGTACATCTCAGTCTAAGCCTACTTCTCCTGAAATTTTATCAAGAAAGGTTTAAATATGAGATAAAATATCGTTAATTTTAATTGCATATTAAAGAGAATACTTCAGAACTTTAGGTCATAAATGCATATTTTCAAATTCATATTTCAAGATGTTTTAGGGTATAAAAATCCTCTTCCTACTCGTTAGGAAAATGTTTACCGTTTCTCACTTCGGAGGTTTATAGTTCTAGATGAATGCTCAGTATCGATACATCGATTTGCAGCAGAGCCTTCATCGAGACGTGTGGCGCGTGCGCAGTTGAACCCCGCTGACTGGAGCCATCCGCAGCATCACGACATCGCGGTGCTGGTGACGAAGCACGACCTGTGCTCGGACAACATGACCAACTGCAACCTGCTGGGGCTGGCCAACGTGGCGGCGGCGTGCGACCCCGCGCGCGCGGCCTGCATCAACGAGGACTCGGGGCTGACGGCCGGCGCCACCATCGCGCACGAGATCGGTCAGCCGCGCCCACTCGCGCGCTTTCAACATCGTGGGAGGGGGGGAGGCATATAGGGAGAGAAACGAAATCATCGCTCAAGGATGGATGTAGGGGGAGGAAGAAACTCTCCGTCCCTCTTCCTCTACCCCCGACTGCACTATCATGGGGAGGGGAGGCATATGGGGAGAGAAACAATACCATCGCTCGGCCCCAGGATGGATGTAGGGGGAGATCATGGGGGAGGCATATAGGGAGAGAAACGAAATCATCGCTCAAGGATGGATGTAGGGGGAGGAAGAAACTCTCCGTCCCTCTTCCTCTACCCCCGACTGCACTATCATGGGGAGGGGAGGCATATGGGGAGAGAAACGATACCATCGCTCGGCCCCAGGATGGATGTAGGGGGAGATCATGGGGGGAGGCATATGGGGAGAGAAACGATATCATCGCTCAAGGATGGATGTAGGGGGAGGAAGAAACTCTCCGTCCCTCTTCCTCTACCCCCGACTGCACTATCATGGGGAGGGGAGGCATATGGGGAGAGAAACAATACCATCGCTCGGCCCCAGGATGGATGTAGGGGGAGGAAGAAACCCTCCGCCACTCTTCCTTTACTCCCGTCTGCATTTCAACTTGAATTGAAGTCTGGTCGGGTTCTGTCAGCACTTCCAGACTTTCTACATCATGAGGGAGATGCCATATGATAATAAAATGTGACCCAATCGTCTAGCCGTAAGGAGAGATGTAGGAGAAGGAAGAATCTCTCTTGCTCCCTCTCCCTCTCTCTGCAACTTCCTCTTCCTATCTGTCTCCCCCCTCGCTCTCTACCCTTTCTTACCCTCTCTCAACCCCTCTCCCTCTCTCACTCACCATTCTACTCTCTCTCCCCTCCTCTTCTGTCTCTTTCTGTTCACACCTCCTCCTGGTACGCTGGTGTGACGGCTCTGCGCTCACCTTCGCGAACTCGTAGAGCTGACGGAGTCTTTCTTGATCATGAGGAAGAGGCCGTAACGTTGGTGCCAAAGAAAAGTCACATATCAAAAATTCTCACTTCGCATTGCGACGGACGCAGCGGAACAAAGCCGACAACGTCGCAAACACAAAGTGTTTACCATATACCCACGTTATTTTATGCTATTTTTGTGATTTTTTAGCATGAAATAATGTATTAATTTTTATAGATGTATACTTCACTACTTAAATCAAAAATGACGATTTGTTCGATTGTCTCCGTTTTTTGTGCATCAGCGATATGGAGAAATAAAGGCGGTTCTGTGGGAAGGGTATGAGAACAGTATGAGTATCTTGCGTTGCCCAGAGCCCGTTGAATGATACTGATCCGATGTTGTCTGGAATTGACGTGATCAGCAAAAATCACGGTCTAGAAATCAAGGTCTAGTCCCGTAGGTGTAGTACATGTTTTCCGCGGGAAGGTGCTGTGATTTCCCCCGCTGGATTGTGAGATCCATGCTGACCTACCTGTAGGCTGGCGAGGCTTTCGCCAACCAGTTATCTCCCACCGGCGGAGCACCGCCCCAGGAGCTCTAAGCTCCCGACCGGTGTCCCGGCATGTGTTGTAGTGTAGTGCATGTTAGTGTAAGTGTGTAAGTAAGGGACGAGGATAGGACAAGAAAGGGGAAGGAATAATCGAGCGCGTTCCGTCGTGTTTGTTAGGGTACTGCTCTCACATTCGCCTGGTAGTTATCGGAGAAACCACGGAAAACTACCGATCAGGGCAGCCGACCGTTAGAAGACTTCTCCAGACAGCGACTGTATTCGACCTAGGTGACAAGCTTGTGTGGCAAATCCTGCCACAGTCTGGACTCGAACCTAGGATTCCCCGGTCACAGGCACTGCAGTGACATCAGTGGATTAAAAGGATATCGAATTAGAGTCTTTGGAAAATAATTATGATTCAAGGTAAAATTTTAAGATGCAGGTGAAATAGGTACATTGTGATCCAACTGTTTGCGTGTTGCGGAGAGGGAAATGACGCTCGCGTGGTGCAGGGCACGTGATGGGCGCGGCGCACGACGCAGGCGGCGACCCCACGAGGCCCGACGGCTGCCCGATCACCGACCCCGACGGCGCGGGCTGGGTGATGGCCGCCTACCTCCCGCAGCGGGTTGGCGTCTGGTCCAACTGCAGCAAGTACGTCCCGCTCACCCTCGCCCTCCCCCTCACACTCGCACTCACACGCACCCTCATCTTCACTCTCACCCTCACTCTCACCTTCATCCGCACCCTTACCTTCACCCTCACCCTCACACTCACAAACACACCCACACTCACCTTCACCCTCATTACTACCGTCACCCTCACATTCGCTCTCACACTCACCCTCAGTCTCCCCCTCATTATCACCCTCACTCTCACCCTCACTCTAACTCTTACCTTCACTCTCACCCTCACTCTCACTCTCACCTTCACTCCCACTCTCATCCTCACCCTCATCCGCACACTTACCTTCACCCTCACCCCTACCGTCATCCTCACACTCACTCTCACTCACACACACACCCATACCTACATTCACTCTCACCACTACCGTCACCCTCACACTTACACTCACACTCACACTCACAGCAGACTATCCCTCCGAGATGAACCTGACACCATGTTATTTCCTTTGCCTTCCTTCGTACTTTGCAAACGGAGAGCTGTGTTTTAACTTTATGTTTTAGTTAAGTTTAAATTATAAATTAATATACACGGCAACTATCAAATTATGTTTTGTGGCCCACGAATTTAATGTTAAAGATTACTAAACCATTTTTAAAACATCGATGTTTAAAAAAATCGATGAATTTTGGTTAATGTTTTATTAACATCGATGTTTGACAGCATCAATGCCTTGTCGCATCACATGCATGACCGTGTGATTTAGGCACTAGTTGCATAATAAAATAATTGCAGAGGAGGCAAAGAGGCAATTAATTTAGAATTGTCCCATTCCCTCAGTAAGGCTCGCACTCTGTTTCCGGCACTGTCTCCACCATCACCGAATATTGTAGGAAACGTAACATTCCAGTAAACGTGAATAGTGGACACCTACAAATTTGACGAATTATACACACACACTGCTCTTCGCATTAAAAATCTCCCTATCTCCTGTTTGCTAACTATAACGCCATACCCACTCGCTTACTCGCGTCAGGCGATTGTTTTTCATAGATCACTTGCAATTCTCGTTTAGGAACCTAGGCAACTCTTACAACCAAAAGACAAATGACGTGAGATGAGTGTTCATTTTATTGATTTTAAGAAAATAATATTTAGTGTTTACACTGTAAAATTTGGAAATAAGAATGATAATACATCTACGGCACACCTCTGAGTTAAAGAACCAAATCATGAAATGTGGTTGAGTAGAAACGTCGAACAACTTTCGGAAAGAAAACTCTTACTATTTTACTTATACAGTAATGAGAATTAATTAATAATGAGAATATAAACAAAAACCAGCAGCAAAAAGATTCGAGCATCTACCTTACGTGGAGCCAAATTAAATTAAAGAATTATTTGACGCTACTTTTGAGATAAAACATTAAATAAGGTGGATGGAAATTTTTGAAGGATGCATTCACTTCGTCACAATTCAGAGAAAAACAAAAACACGGGAAATCTTCGCCGGCGCTTCTATGGATTGGCGCTAGAGAATGTTTCTCTGGCTCACCGCCGCGCGCCGTCTGCGCATGCGCAGCCAGTATTTTCCTAATCTAAAAACATCTCTCTCCGATCTCTCTTATCTCACGCTGTCATCACGTAGTCTCCGTGTTATTTCCTGTCTACGCGTCGCAGTTCGACAAGGTCATTCATGGAGTGACAAGAGCCAGTCGTAATGTGCCAAAATACTGACTGAAGGAAAACGAGACGACGTGACGCTCAATGTTTTCAGTTCGACGCTTAGTGCAAGTTGATTCATATTTCTTCTCAAATCGCCAGGGACATCCTTTAGCGCCGGTCCCTATGCGTTGCAGGAACTACTTTGCCACGCTGATGGACATTCTCTACCGCCGGTCCCTATGCGCTTCAGGAACTACTTCGCCACGCTGATGGACATTCTCTAGCGCCGGACCCTATGCGGTGCAGGAACTACTTCGCCACGCTGATGGACATTCCCTAGCGCCGGTCCCTATGCGATGCAGGAACTACTTCGCCACGCTGATGGACACGGGCCTGGGCGAGTGCCTGGTGGACGCGCCGCAGGGGCCCGTGGTGAAGCTGCCGGAGGTGCTACCCGGGGTGCTGTACGACGCAGACCACCAGTGCAAGATGTACATGAACCTGGACAAGGTGTGCGCGTCCAAGCGGGACGTCATGTGCGAGTTGCTGTGGTGCGCCGCCGAAGGCAACATGTGCTCCAGTCAAGGTGAACCATAAGCACGGATTTGAAGGAAACCGCCGCAGGCACTCACATCCAAACATAGAGTTTCCGGGTTCAAAGGGTGCGGTGTTTGTTGTATTGCTTGATTATTTTGTGTTTCGAGGCGCCTCAAATTCTATGGTCGTTAGTCCCGTAGTGTGTGATTTATTCATTAGCGTTTCCGGACGCGTGAACTACAAAGGTCATTAGTAAGTGTAGTTAATATTTTTATCGCGGAAGGTGGGTGTGTTCTTCCTCTGCTGAAGGACGAGATCCGGCGCCGATCTACACGTTAGTTTGCAAGGTTTTCCCGAACTAGGCGCGGGGCGCCAACCCAGCAGCGACAAGCTCTAAGCTCCCGACTGGTCTTCGGCATGTGTGGTTGTAGTGCATGTAACTGTGAGTCTAGTAAGGGGTAAGAATATGACAATCAAGACCATGGACCGCGCGAGATCTTTCCTTCCTCTTCCTTGTCGTTTCCTACCCCTCTCTTACACACACTTACTGTTACATGCATTACACTATCACACATGTGGGGAGACCAGTGGCGAGCTTAGAGCTTGTTCCCGGATGTGGCGGTGTTCCGCTGGTGGGAGATATCTGGTTGGGGAAAACCCCCGTACGACGGTGGATAGATATGGCCATCTAGCATGTGAAGATCAATCCCATCTATCGAGGAATAAAAACTTGCACTATACTTACGAGACTAATGACTAGAGGGGGGTTTAATGACGTAAAACATAGCCAAAAATGATCAACAAAATGCTCTTAAAATGTGTTTAAAATGCCTTAAAGGAAATGAACAATGACGTAAAAATTTTGATCAATCGGATTCAGAAGAATAACTGAAGCTGTTGCATATGCTACGGATGTAATCGATTATTTTTCCTTTCGTTCAAGTGAAAGCCTGAAAACTTTTGGTTTGTACTTCTTTACCAGGAAATCTGTCTTTACATACTTATTGGCCGAATGGACGGAGGCGCTGATAGATGTTACGGGAACGTTAGATTACATATTGCCACAAGTCTGGCTAATATTTACCTAATTTATGGTAAGCTGGACTACTCGCTAATGAGAGGAGTGAGATCTACAACCACGGTGAAAGAGCCCTATTCTTGGCATTCAATTGACAGGCACACACTTACTTAACTTATTTATTATAATATTATGTACAATAAACTTGGCCACATAATTGGACCAAAGGCCCTAAGAAAAGTTATACTGCATGGTACTCATTCTCCGCTCTGATGCCTTAGCGCTCATCTGCCATGGCGCCGTCAGGTACAGGTGTCGTGTCGACAAGACGTCGGAAGCTCAAAAGAAGAAGATTCCTAGGATTATATGAGCTAGGGTCACGTGACATTCGTGCTGATGTGTGGGTCGTTCACCCAAAATCATGCGCAAAACCACTGCGTCTCAGAAAGTGTCCAAACCTGTTCCAGATGACTGCAACCTATCCTTGTCAATTGCTGAGTCGTCAGAGAGTTGCGCCACAAGCACCCGTCTTCACTTTGCCCCCAGCGGCCTACGTGATCCAAACAGCTCATACCCGTAGCGTCCAATAAATCATTTTGCCATTTCCTTTATGTGACAATACAACGGCTGACACTATTTATGAGCGAAGAGATCGCATAAGCAACTCAGAATTCAATGGGGGACATTCATTGCATCTCGTAAATATTATTTGTAGCAAGTATCGTTAAAATCATGTTAAAGTCTATGAAATTAGCGGAAAATGCTTTAAAAATTACGGAAGGACAAAAAATTACTTATTGGGTGAAATCGACGAAAAATGCAAAAAAAAAAAAATAATAATAATAATAAAATAAAAAACAACAAAACTACTCCTTTAACAATGAATTTCCTTTTGCCATGATGTAACATTAATTTCTGTACTAAAAGGGTTTTATCTAAAATAAAAACAAAGTGACATTTCATTCAAATCCGGGCTAATGACCTTGTCCCGGAAACAACGCCTGAGGCAACCGAAACGCAGTAGCGGAGCGCGGTGCGCAGGGAAGGCGGCGGCGGCGGGCACGCGGTGCGGCGCGGGCCGCTGGTGCTGGGGCGGCGCGTGCGTGGCGGCCGGGCGGCGCGCGCGCGGCGTGGACGGCGCGTGGGGGGCGTGGGCGGCGTGGAGCGCCTGCTCGCGCTCGTGCGGCGCCGGCGTGGAGGCGCGCGAGCGGCGCTGCGACAGCCCGCAGCCCTCGCACCTCGGCCGCCACTGCCTCGGTCAGTTTACCAAGAACGCAAGCACCGAAACGGATTGTCTGACCAACAATTGGACAACGGCATTCGAATTGGCATCCACTGCAATTTTGAAAATATTGACCACAAAAAAAGTGCTTTTTCATTAAAATTAATAAGCCGGTTGACAATCTGATGTCACTTATTTAATTTATTTCTAACGAAACTCCACTTTTTCTTACGCGCAATTCAATACATTTTTATGGCGTACATTTTTATGAAAAATGATTTTATATTTACTTACTTTCAAAGACAGTAAAGAAATTTAATATTTGAGAAAAAGTCATTATTTCTGCCCTAGCTTCTTTTGGTAGCTTGCTTTTGTTTGATTTCTGGCATGGTTTCACAGTAGAATTAAAAACGACACTGTTACTCAGAAGCTTCCTAAGTTTGGCGACCACTGATTAGTGTTAATTTGCAGGTATGAGGATCGGATTAGGTAATATTTATTCTCTACATCCAGTTCACTACATCCGTATTTACTATATCTTAAGACGATTGTCAATTTGCGAGTTGTGCGAGTGAATAGGGGAGTTTCCTGGAACTTGTATTTCCTGTGTTTACTTTAGCCGACATACAGAGTTCACTATAACCGAATCATTTAAAGTAAGAAATTTGGCTCAGTGCAATCGATCGCTCACTATATCCGAATCATTTAATGTAAGGAATGTAGATATTCTTTTGGCTCAGTGCAATCGATCGCTCACTATATCCGAACTATAATCAAACTTGACTGCAGTTCGTTGTAACGCGGCCGCGTGGTGCGTGCGCAAAAGAGATTTTCCTGGAAGTTGTATTTCCAGTGTTTACTTTAGCCAACGCAAATAATTCGTTCTGACCGAATTGTCTAGAGCTAATTTGTAACATATGTGGATCGTGACCTATGACATTGGTTCGCTATATCCGTTCGTTCACTACATGCGAATTTACTTTATAGTCGAGCAATTCGTTGTAACGCGGCCACGTGGTGCATGTGTGAAGGAGAGCTTCCTGGAAGTTGTATTTCCTGTGGTGAGTTCAGCCGATGTGGAAAAATACCATCGAGTGTTTATTAGTAATTATTACTAGGAAATTGTATTTCCTGTGTTTAACTTAGCGGACGTAGAGAGTTTACTATAACCGAATCATCTTGTGGTAACTTGTAAGGTATGTGCATAGGGACCTGCGGCATTGGTACGCTACATCCGATCGTTCACAACATCCGAGTTCCTTCCATCCAAGTCGAGCCGCGTAGTTCGTGACAGGCGCGCGCGCGGTGCGCATGCGCAGGGGAGAGCCGGCGCTTCCGCGTGTGCAACGCGCAGCCGTGCGACGCCGCGCAGCCCGACTTCCGCAGCGCGCAGTGCTCGGCCTTCGACGCCAAGAAGTGGTGGGTGGACGGCGCGCTGCACACGTGGCGGCCGCACCTCGTGCCCGCGGAGCCCTGCAAGCTGCACTGCGCCAACGAGCTCAACACCTTCGACGCCCTGGCGGACATCGCCCGGGACGGCACGCCCTGCCGCCCCGGCGCGCGCGACCTCTGCGTCGTGGTGAGCGCCACCGCGCCCGCCCGCTCGACGACTCTCGGTTTGCCAGTTAACCCTACCAGTATGTTCGTATGTATGTACTTGGCGCGACAGCTCGTGAGCGGCCTCAGGCCTACTGGCGACATCCCTGCCTCACGGGCATGGGTTAAGGGAGAACGTGTGGTTAGCGCGTAGATATCCCCACGGCGTATTCCGGTCTTCTCAACTTGAGAATTGAATTTTGTCGTCGTCGCCCAGCAACATACACTGGGAAATTGCGAGAAATACGCACACTATAATCTTGCCTCACCGGGAATGGAACCCGGGGCCGCATAGTGGAAAGCAAGCACGCTGACCAACAGATAGCCACGAAGCATAACTCTAACATTACAGGAGTATAAATTGTAACGTCTATTCCTAAGAGGGGGGGCTTGTCGAATCCACTCTCATAATTCGCCCAAAAAATATGTATGTTCTTATCAGAAGATGAACTGGTAGAGGTGGCTCAGACCATCACCTGATGTCACTGCAGTGCCTCTGACGAGGAGGTTCCAGGTTCGAGTCCCGACCGTGACAGGATTTTCGACACTAGCTAGATGGATTCTGTCGCTATCTGGAAGACAACTCTAGGGGCCTGCTCTGAACGGTAGTTTTGCGCGGTTTCTCCGTTCAGATCCACGCAAATGCTGGAGCAGTACCCTAAAAAACGGGCAACTGACCACGCGCGATCTTCCCTGCAGAGGCGGCTGCGTAAGTGGTAACGGTCTCTGGTTGTAGACGACCACCAGGACTCCGAATTTCACGGCATCACTCACGTCCTTAGCTTCAATGTGGAGGTAGTGAGAAGTTGCCAGGATTGCCCGAAAACCCAGCAGTTGGGCCTATGGCGCTCCAATCTTAGGGCAGGATGGGGTGAAGGAGATCCTTCGGGATGCTCTGGAATCCACCAATAGAAAACGCCCGGAACCACCCATCAGGTTGCCTAGGTCCATGGCGATACGTTATTAGCATAAAGGTCTAGGCAGTGAGGAGACGGGAAGAGGATCTCAACTCCAAAACTTACTTCCGATGGCCCTCTTCGGGCTCTTGGATACATCGTGTCAGTGGCCCGATACTCTGGGCAAAGAGGCGGGACTTGTCCCGGCGCATGTGAGTGGCACATTGGTTCGACTCCGGCACTAGGCCGGAAAGATAGTAGCTCTGAGCTGTCAGGACAGCCCCAACCCAGGCGGTGGAGAACTTTTGCGCCGTCGAGGGGCTAGGATGAGAGATTAAGCTTAGGGACCGGCCCCGAGGACTTACACCCCCCCCCCGGTTGAACATACACTAGTGTGTTGTAGACCACGCGAGGATCGTATCCGCGCGATCTACCTTACCTTTTCATTGTCCTATCCCCACCCTTACTTACACTCACTTACACCAGAATGCACTATACTACTACACATGCCGGGAGTCCTTATGGAAGCTTAAATCTTGCCCGGCTGCGGCGGTGCCCAGCTGGTGGTAGATACCCGTATGTTGTCACAAAAACCCTCACTTCTCCAAAGAGCATCTAGCACCACGGGCACTCACAGATCGAGCGGCGAGGTGAGGTTCAAAACGTGTTTCACCACAGAGCGTCTAGCGCTCAGGAGCTCACAGGCCGAGCGACGGGGCGAGGTTCCCAGGCTCCCGGGGAAGGGAACGGACAGTCAGACTACCGTTGACGGTCGAGGCAGGTGGAGCCCGTGCGCTCACTCGCCATTGCAAACATCATAACTTCAGGGAGCGTTAGTCTTCGGAATCAATCTTATTGTCATAATCAGGGACATGCTTGATGTGTCGAGCTAACCAAACTCGACAAACTCTGCACACATTTACTGATAGATCCAAGTGTTATTTATAGTGAAGGCAAAGAACCCAATTCAAGCCGTCGGTGATTCCTGGTCAACGGTTGCGGTGCCGAAAGAACATCAAGCTGCAGACTCAACCTGGAAGGTGCCACAACGGTTGCGTATTTTAGATTTTGAGTTCATTAAAACATGGTACCATAATCAGCAAAGCTAGCTCTTGCACTTAATGTCATTATATGTATTAACAGTTTTATTAGCTTACTCAATAAAAGTTTGTTCACAAAACTTTTCAAAGGCACATGTTCATATGATAATTACAATTATTCATCTTACTTCCATTCATAAACATTCAAATCAAATTAACTGTATCTGAAGTGCATAAATAATTTAACGGGTTACCAGAGTATCAAAAATACCATTGGGCTGTTCAGTCACTAACACAGATTTCAAATTCATTATTGGACATCCGGGCCGGATACATCATTAGACCTCCGGACCGGATACATCATTAGACCTCTAGACCGGATACATTATTGGTTCCATCGGGCTTCAGATTCATCATATGTAGAAAGCCTTTTAACTAAAGGTAGGACGGCGCCGGATCTCACCATTTAGTAAGGGAAGATAACAACCACCCCCACTGAATAAAGAAACATGTACTACAATTAAGGGACTAAATGACATTAGAGGTTTACGCGCTC
The DNA here is from genome assembly GCA_038098605.1 of Gryllus longicercus. Lineage (NCBI taxonomy): Eukaryota > Metazoa > Arthropoda > Insecta > Orthoptera > Gryllidae > Gryllus > Gryllus longicercus. Next base: position 2,454,416 of record JAZDUA010000077.1, read on the forward strand.
GGAACGACCAATCAATCAATTATCAGGATATATTTACTGATCACTTAGAAATATAAATTCCTTCAAGGAATCCACTTTTAATCTGAATCTGATATTTAATACTCTCATTCGTATGCATTCTTCTATTTCCCTTTCAGCCAACCTATCTGACATCTTCAGTGAATAAACAACTGAAAAATAATTGCAGTCTTACAGACAGTTCTTTTCAAAGGCATTTAGGTAAAAGAATGAATAATTTTGACAATATTGCCAACGCAAACAAATCAAAATTTTGACAGAAACGAATCAAAATTTTGACAAATCAGAATTTTGACATGACAGAACTAGTGATGCTACAACAGCACTTACTTTCTCGAATTATTTACAACTGCTCCGCATTCTTATACTAATGCATGAACCTGCAAAAATGCTTACTACCAGCAAAACATTTACCCCCACCGAGGCTCGAACTCAGCATCCTCCGATTTTAACTCGCTGTGCGCAAGTACTCCCCCAGATATACACAACTGTGTATCAACTCTGGCGGCCGCTTAAAAATCTCATTGTCTCAACTCAATATTTCAACATGCAGTATTCGAAAATTTCGAGTGATCAATTAAATGAGATCTCCACCATTTTTATTAACGTCCCTTGTTATATAAATGGGAAAAAATTGAAAACATAAATTTTGAGTAGTTTTTGCGAAAATATTCTTTTTACAATTTGTATAAATTTCAACCAGAAATAACGTGAAAACGATACATTTTTTAAAAACATGGCTAAAGAGCTGATTTTTTGATCAGATTTTGTTTAAGGGGAAACTCTTTATCTTCCATTTTAAAGTTTTGAATTGTTATATTTTTTGCAGTTGTCGAAAATACGGAGAGTTTGCCTAAGATGGACTTGGCATCATTTTTTACCGACCATTGATACTTATGAGTAGAAAATTTAAAGAAAGAATTTGGATCAGTTTTGGAGAAAACTTTTTTGTGTAGTTTTCAAGCGCAATATACGCAAAAACTATTAGTTAAAAAAAAGTATCACTGATGTCATGCATTAGTATAAGAATGCAGAGCAGTTGTAAATAATTCGAGAAAGTAAGTGCTCTTGAGCATCACTAGTTCTGTCATGTAGTGTTTATTCATGTAGAAGAAATGTACCATTTGTTCGATAGCTAACTTCCTAAGTTCTTATTTCGTTTACACGTTTTCTTTATTCAACATGGGAGTTGGTTAAGCAAATCACAAGGACCTCGAGCTGGCAAACATAAATTAAGCCAACACTTCGGTGTTCCTTCCTTGTAACAACTTTGCGATCTTTAATCTTTGCGAGTGGACGCGGCACATATGCGGTAGCACTCAAAGCGGTAGACAAGTGGATCATTATATTGTATAAATAAACACAATATCATTTGGGATTAATTTTCTAAAGCTAAGTAATAAATTATTTTAATCATTACTTTATGAATCCTTGTGATGATATTCTCCTTTGAGGGGAAACTTCTGAAGGATAAAAATAGTTATTTGTTAATAATAGTTTTTAATCAAAAGTTGAATTACTGTTGTGCTCCTCACCAGGAGGTCCTAGGTACGATGGCAGGATTTGCGACACTAGCCAGATAGTTAGGTTGTAGTCAGCCGCTGTTTGGATAGCGAAAGACTGATCGATAGTTTTCTGTTATTCCTCCTAGCAACACTAAGCAAATACCGGAGCAGTACCCAAATAAAAGGGCCACGGACCGCGTGCGATCTTCCCTCCCTCTTCCTTTCCCTATCCTCACCTCAAACTTACACACTTACACACTAGGCTGGGGCGGTGCCCCCGCCGGTGGGAGTTACCCATTTGAGGCAAATTCGCAAGAGACATGTAGGTCGGCGTCAGATCTCACAATCCAGCGGAGGAGGAACACCGCCACCTCCCACGATGTGAAGTGCACAACACGTACGCGACCCCTGACCTCGGAACCACGAAATAATCAATCAACGACATTGACAAAGAAATGCAGATTCCTCGTAGATCACCCTACTGCTTAAAATGCAATTTTTTTTACTTCATAAACTATGCAGATTGAATACGGTTTGAATACAGTTTGAATGGCAAAAAGGCGGGCAACTTGATCTTACAGGGTTGCATTTTTACGATGATCTGGAAGGACGGCGCATGAGCCCTACCCATCAGAGCGCGAGGTGTGAGTGGCGTGTGTTGGCAGGGCGAGTGCGTGGCGGTGGGCTGCGACTGGGGGCTGCAGTCGGGCGCGCTGGAGGACGTGTGCGGCGTGTGTCGGGGCGACGGCTCCCACTGCCGCAAGGAGGAGGTGCTGTGGACCGAGCAGGGCTCCGGGTAACCCTTCAACCTTCAACCCTTCAACGCTGTGCACTCGCAGAGGTTAGGTTGCTGCTGTGTCTCGGACTGGGAGATCTTAGGGTTCGAGTTCCGACCGTGACAGGGTTTTCGACACTAGCTACAGTGCTAAGTCGAATTCATCTGCTGCCGGAGGAAATTTCTAGCTCCTTCTAGGTACATGGCTAGGTGCTCTGATCGGTCTTCTAGCTACATAGCTAGGTGCTCTGATCGGTAGTTGTCAATGCTTTCTCCGATCAGCACTACGCGAATGCCGGAGCAATACCCTAAGAAACGGGATATGGACCGAGCCCGATCTTATCTTCCTCTTCCTTGCTCTATTCTTACCATTTACATACACACACACACACACTTACAATTACATGCGCTACACTACCACACATGTCGGTAGTTCAGAGCTTTTCCTGACTGAGGCGGTGCCCCGCTGGTGGCTAACAGTGGGATGGGGAAGACTCACGCAAGCAGACGTGTAGATTGGCGCTATATCTCTCCCTCCAGCAGGCGAAGATCACCAATATCACCTCTAATAGAAACATGCACAGCACGTAACGACACCAGAAACACCAACCAATCAATCCGCAGGCTGAAGCCAGTATTCTTCGTTTACAATTGTTTGTTACGTATCCATTGTTAGATTTGTTGCTGGTACAATTGTGCACTTTTCCTTCACAGTGATTACAGTATTTGTGTATCTTGGTTTTCATGGTATTTTCATTGCACATCGGAGCTAAAACAATGTTTGGATTGACATTACTCGTGTCGTTGATAAAAAAGAGGCATATAAAAATACAACAGTCATAACACTATAATTTTCGGAAGCTTCAACACTTTAATATGGTATATAAATAAAATGTGTAATTTGAAGAGTAGATTTCCATAAGGAAAAATCTCTATCTTCTGGAGAGAAGGAAGATGTCGAAAAAACCATACGTATGGGAGATTAGTACTACTAATCCGAGAAAGTAAAACTTGAATGATTTCACAATAAAATCAAACACAGTACTAGTGTAACTAACGCGGAAGCAAAACTTCTTCTGAATATAACCATTCAAAATGGTTATCCAAAAAGTAGTACGCGTATCGCCCAAGAACTACACATAAAATGCATCTGTGTAGCACTGTAATGAATTAAATATTTAAACAAAAACAGTCTTCATAAAAATGATTTCCTCAAGGATGAGAAGATATTTTCAACCAATGCAGATGTCTAAAACTATAACTCTCGGCGCAGTAATATTATTCATCTAGGGCCTGTATCAACAAATCACTACAATAAATGATATTACAATTCATTTATATCTATTTAGAACAGGCTGCCAGGGTTATCAAAAAATTAATTCTCCTGCACAACTGTTTCGTGAAGCGATTGATGCCAACCCGTGCGCAAAATTGAGCAGCGTGGTAGTATCTTCGTCTTACGTCTTCCCTTAGGTACGTGCACGTGGTGACGGTGCCCGCGGGGGCGTACAACGTGCGCGTGGAGGAGACGTCGCCCACCACCAACATGGTGGCGCTGGCGTCGAGGGACGGCAGCACGTTCTGCTTGAACGGCGCCAACACACTGTACCCCGAGGGCGAGTACGCCTGCCCCGCCGGCCGCGTGCTGCTCTCCTACCCCGAAGCCAACAAGGACCTCGTGGCCGTCAAGTGAGGTCGCTTAGTTAGTTAACGCCTTATTTTACGAGGCGCGCTCAGGCCATCAGTGTGCCCATGCAAATTTCGCTACTCTATATTTACTTGGCTGTCCGGGTGACGCCGCGTCCATGGCGAAGGTGCCGACGTTTCGGTCGCCATTCTGCGACCTTCCTCAGGGCGCAATGCTCAGGGCGAAGGTCTTCCTCAGGGCCAAGGTCGGAGAATGGCGACCGAAACGTCGGCACCTTCGCCATGGACGCGGCGTCACCCGGACAGCCTAGTAAATACTGACTGCGGCCACGTATCCTACGTTCTCATTCGCTACACTCCTTTCGCCATCTTGAATTTACCACCACTTTAATTTAGCTCAGAGGCTACTTTTAGTCTTGAAGATCTTTCATATGCAGTAAATCTACAACATGGGACAGACCGCTTTGCTTCTCCAAAGGAAGGCATTCAAAGGATTAATTTACTCTTAAAAATTAACGTCTTCGATCGGTTTGAAACCGATACCTTAGGTACAATAGGATACGCTAACCGTTATATCACCGAAACCGCATTGGGCGCTTAGCAGGCGTCATTTATTTGGTCCGATCAAATGAAAGCAGCTAAATGATTGATCGATTGGTTTGTTATTTCGAGCGCACCAAGAGCTAAGGTAATTAGTACCGTAGGTGTAGTGCATGTTTCTCCTGGAAGGAGGATCTTGTTCCACTAGAATGCGAGATCTGGCGCCGAACTTTCCGTCGAAGAGTGGGTTTTTCCTCAATCAGGTATCTCCCTCCATGCGGCAACGCTCCATCCCGGACAAGCTCTAACCTCGTGTTTTGTGTGGTAGTGCAGTGGATGTGAATGTGTCTGTGTGTAAGTTTAGTGCACCGTCGGGGCTCGAAACTAGGACCTTCCGGTCAGAGTCACTGCAGTGACTTCAGTTGGTACTCTGAGCAACCTGTCCGGGTACACATTATCTCAAGGCAGAGTTGGTTTAATTCAACTGTTGCCACTGCTGCATGTCCGACAGGGAGGTCCAAGGGTTTAAAATCTGACGGTTAAGGATTTTTGAAACTAACGAGATAGCTTGGTCTAAATCAGTCGCTGACTGGAATAGAATTCTTGTAGTCAGCTGCTCTGATTGCTAGTTACGAGATACCAGGCGATCGCCGGAGAAGCACCTCAACAAACTGGCCGCGAGCCGCGCTCGAACTTTCGTCCCTCATCCTAGTCCGCTCCTCTTCCATTTTACACACACTTACGTGCATTACCCTACCACACCTGACGGGAGACCAGACGAGAGCTTGAGATTGTCTTGTGTGGGGCGGTTCCCCGCGTAGGGAGACGCCTGGAGATGGAAACACCCACAAGCCGATATGTAAGTCGGCGCCGGATTGCACGTTCTACTACGGAAAGATCACCACTAACTCTCGCGATACAACTTGCACAACACATACGGGACGAATGAACATATCCGTGAAAGCACCCAGAAGAAAATTGTCAATCGGTTTGACAAAAGGTGAATTGATTACAGTGTGCTAGATGTACAGAATGAAGCGTGATACATAGGTACACAAAGGATTTGCGTAGTTATCTTGAAACTTGATAGGTGCGTCCCAGCGGTTCAGATGATGAATTTTCTGGGTGTGGGTGACTCCGGAAATGGCTTTGGAATCGTTCATCAAAGACCGGGGTGTCAGCGTCTGCGAACTGTTACCATTTAAGGGCTTATTTTGGTGAAACATTGATGTGTAAATGCGAGAGGTCAGGATCATATAGATGGCTCAAAGATTTCTCAACCAAATTTCTGCAACAAATGTTAGTATAGGGTAGCTGCATATCCTGTGAGTCGATATCATCATCCCTTGTCGTTGCTGTATCTTGAATCTACACATGAATATGCTTAAAAAACAATACGTTTCAGTCAATAAGGACACCCAACTCGACATTAAAAAATGGTTTCAAAACCACTCCCAGGAGTTCTTTACCTTGTTGTGGCTTCCGTTGTTGGTTTCTTTGAGTAAGTAACAGAAAGAGCTACAAAAAGATACACTTTCTCTGATGATAACAGAAAAGAGAAGATCACTAGTAGTGGACAGATATCCATGAAGATTTCTTTGGTCGGCTATGTTTTGTCTTTAATGTAGAATAGTTGGTATTTTTTCATGGTTGATATTTGTTTGATCTCTTCCCTCAATATATTTAATATGTATACTTTTCCAAACGCTTTACCTCTTTTAAGATAATAGTTCATCAAGAATATTGATGGAATATAGATAACACTTATTTATAAATCACTTCATTTGATGTTACAGAGGCCCTACGAAAGAAGATTTGACAGTCTACTACGCATTCTTTGGTCAGCCAAATCCTGGAGTGAAGGTAAAATTCATTTTATCACTAGTAATATCATAAAAATCCTTTCAACGTTTCTGCTTATTTACAAATGCCTAGATTTGTCATGCTTTTATGTCTTAAGGTGTTTTATATTTCATGATCACATGAACAATAAAAGACAAATGCCGTAGTGAATTGCCGAAGTCGCTAAGCTAAAGAACCGTAGCTGCCATTTGCTTGAAGAATTACGGGTTCGAATCCCGCCTGGGGCATGGATGTTTCCGTGTGTCAGTATACCGTTACCGTTACCCCCAATGTTACTTAGAGTGGTCGCTATATGACCGCGTTAGTTGAAAGTGATCTTAAATGAGTAAAAAATGACAAAGTATATAAAATCTAATACTTTAGTGCAAGTTGTATAAAAACCCAGCGTGATACAAAAAAACGGTTAGCATATTTCAATTTAAGTTTTTCAAAAATAGGACTTCTGCTCTTCTTCGTGCGAAAAATGTTTAATTTCGCAAAAATATGAACTATTGTAAAACCCCATTCACAATGAAAACTTTGACATAGATCAGAGTGCATAAGTATATAATTTTAACTTGTGCATGAACCTACCCAACACCTGGCACGTGACCGTGAAAATGACTGCGACGTAAGCGACGTTGCCACAGCTTATTATCGATAAAATAGCCTCTGACAAAAAAAGACATGAAACTCACAAAACCTCTGTAAACAATCCAATCACAATAAATCAAGAGGATCCGATTTTCGGTTGAGAATTACCGGTGTTGCTACAAACCAGAATAAATTATTCTATTGTGCGTTTCATAAGTAACGTTGATGAGAAATGGCAATTGCAAAGTACACCATTTTTTAACGCTATTCTCTAACGCTCCTTTACATCTTGGGCAGTACGCTGTTTCTCTCGAACCTCGTCAGCGACAAAGCTCGGAGTTTGTGAACATTATATTTCAACTCTCATGTCTTTGAACTATCATATGCTTTTAGATTCACCGTTCTGAATCATTCCTTCAAATGATACGGGTTTGGGGCAACCTGCAGCGTCTCAGACTGGAATTCAACCTAGCTATCTAGTGTCACAACTATGCCACTGTCGCGCCTCAATACCTAGGTTTTGATGCGCGACAGTGGCATAGTTGTGATACTAGATAGATAGCTAGGTTGAATTCCATCGCAGAACGGAGGAACATTTTGACAGACGCCTTTGCAGGTCGGTAAATTTCCGAGGTTACACCCATCGATACCTGGCAAACGTCGGTTTAGTATCTTAACAAATTGGCCCCGGACATCAGGTAATAGATACCTTCTCACCTCTTTCACACATCTCCACTCATACACATACTTAAATGCATTAAACTACAACACATGTCGGCAGACCTCTGAGTTCCCCCTCTGGAGGAGATACGTTGAGAGGGAAAGTCGACTTGTAGGAAGGCGCCGAATCTCAGATTCCAAAGGGGGGCAATGCCACCTCCTAGTATATAACATGCACTACAACCAGGGAAATAATGACCAACGTCGTTGTCGCAGCCGAACACACAATATAATAAGTCAATCAAAGGAATAACGTAGCAGCAAAGTTTTGGTTTGTCGATTGATTAATTGATGATTTCGAGTTTCGTGCCGGTCGTTAGTCCCGTAAGTATTGTGAATGTTTTAACAAGGGAGGTGGTGCCGAATGGTGATATCCAGCTCCACTTCGTCGGCTCGCCAGGTTTTCTCCATCCAGGTTCCCCCTCAAGCGCTGTATCGCACCAGCCGGGACAAACTCAAGTGCAGGTTTGTGTGAAGGTGAGTGTGTAAGGGGTGAGGATATGACAATAGAGAGGACGGAAAGATCGCGCGCGGTCCATGGCCCGTTTGTTAGAGTACTGCTTCGGCGTTCACCTGGCGTTGATAGGAGAAACCACGGAAAATTACCTATCAGAGCAAACTGCAAGAATTCTCCTCCAAACAACTTCTGAACTTGATATAGCTATGTAGCTAATGTCAAAAATTCTTCCCCCATCGGGTTTCGAACGCTGGGAACTCCCGGTGTATCCGGAGACTCAAGACGTCAGCTGCTGTCACTGCAGTGCCTCCGGTAAGCCTGTCAGCTAGATCGCATTCGGTCGCTGTCTGGAGAAGAATTCTAGCGGCCGGCTGCTGTGATCGTTAGTTTTCCGTGGTGTCTCCGATCAACATTAGGCGAGTGTTGCCGGAGCAGTACCCAAACAAATGAGCCACGGACCGCACGCGACCATTCCTTCCTCTTCCTTGTCCTAGCCTCGCTCCTTACTTACACATACACTCACATACAGTACATCACATCCACCATCCACCTACCGGTCGGGAGCTTAACGCTTGTCCCGGCTGGGGTTTTGCTCCGCTGGTGGGAGATACCTGCTTGGAGAAAACCTCGCTAGCCGATGGTAGGTCGGCGCCGGATCTCACCATCCAGCGGAGTAAGATGCCACTCACCTCGCGAGGAAAGACATGCTCTATACTTACGGAACTAATGACCTTAGCAGTTGCCGCGCCCGGAATCACCATCAATCAATCAAAAACCTCCCGGTGCGATGAACCGCAGTGGCATCAATTCCTGCCCTGAGCCACCTTGGTCGGTTTGAGCGCGTTTGCTGTGGTGCGGCAGGTGTGGTGGTACGCGCAGCGGGAGAGCGCCGAGGGCGCGGCGGCGCGCAGCTTCAAGTGGGAATTCCTCGAGTGGCAAGACTGCGACGCGCGCTGCGGGGGCGGCACGCAGGTGGGTGCTCTGGCCCGGAGTGCAACCAATCAAATGCTCTTCAACGTTTTCCCTCGCAGAATTAAGTTGATATTCCTATCGTTCTTTATGGCAAATATTACATTCACTTACCATCATCACATTTCTGTGCTTTTCTCATCATTATATTACTATTTGGAACTCTCTGTATCTTCTGTATCCTCTGTCTCTTTTCACATGCTTCTTTTCATTTATTATGTCTACCATTATACAATCATATATGTGCCATTATTTTTATAATGTACGTTATTTATATTTTTACATTTAATTTCCTTATTTCTGACTATTTACACTCATTATTTTTACAAGACTCAACTATTTACATTTTCATTAAATTCCATCACAATATAATTGTATTTCCATAACTAACACTTACTTAACCCCTTACTTTTTTCACCTTCTCTATTCCTATTACTCTTCTTTTTTTGTTATCTCACATTTCCCCTCTTCCGCTATCCATTAATATTTCTTTCCATTTTCTCCGCTTCTTTTCCTATTTTTACGTCGCATTAATTGTTTTTAAAATCCATTTACGGATGTGTTAGGGACTTTGATACATCCATCTCTCGTATTATATGCTCCGAACTTTCCACACTTTCCTTACATCTCCCTTACAATTTATCTACATTCTCCGACCAATATTTTCCTCCTTTAACCTTATACCCTGTTTTATGTTTGGACACACTTATTCTACTTTCTTCCTTAGAAAGAAATGAGTGTAGTATAACGTGGAGGGAGAGGCAATCGGGTTATTTGAGAAATACAGAAAAAGCACATTTGTCCCTCAAAGAAGCTTCCACGGTTTCGTTATGGATCGCTCGAAAATGAGGCTGCAAGAAAACAACACAAGAAGAGCGGGCGTCGATCGTAAACACTTGCAGCGCCAGCAAGGGTTCTCTCGTGGGATACTACAAAAATCCTTCGAACGCCATCCTTCGGAAGGGAAGTAAAGCCGGCTATCACGTGTAGTAGATTAACTAAATGAAAAAGTCTCAAGCCCAAAAGAAGTCTCGGTACTAAATTCAAATCGCCTGTTTTGTCGCCCAAGTAATATCTTTTTTCTCCGTAAAGTGGTGACAACAGTGTAGCGAAATGCGTGGTCAATCGGAGGAGCGGGGCTGATGACCCGAGTCTCGCTACGTAAAATAAGGCATTAACTAACTTCAAAGTGTGGTCAAATGTTAGCAGGTGAGGTCTAGGAACCGGTGACCGGCGAGAAATGCCTGATTCTTAGAAATCCAATGGCTCAGCAATTGGGTTTGATTGGTTCAGGGAATTTTCTCACCGAGAAGCCTCGATTACAACCTGGAAATGAGGAAGGGAGATCGCGTAGGAGAGGTCTGTAGTCTTTTTGCACGAAAGAACGCCTGGCAGAGATTCTTATAAATCCTTTAAGACAAGCGGGCGTTTTGGCTTTGGGTTGAACTCTCGCGAAAGTACTGATTTTAATTTTTACACCTTTCTCTTTCACTTCTCGCTCTCCCCCTCTTCTTCATCACATCGCCCTTGGTGACGGTGATTATGTGTGATTCGTGCCTGCCATACCCACCTCGTCGCACGATGACATGAAACCAGTGTAGTCTGTCAGCATGCTTCCACAAGAAGACTGCACAAGTGCTCACCTTTTCCTCTGTTAGCGCAGGGTGAATTCTAGGAGCTACTGAATACATCGAATAAGGCACACATTCATCAGTGGCCATATAGAAGGGTCAAACCCGATTATTCCCTCGATAAAATACAGAGGCTACATGCTCTAATCATTTGCTTTCGTGGTGTCCTCCGATCAATTCCAAGAGAATGCTTCGAATGATAACTTCAAACCGAGAACGACGGTCCATGTGAACCCCGCTTCCCCATTAACTTCAAAGCCGCTTGATCTACTGGGTCATTCTATCCAGTCCGATTTCCGTGACCTCGAAAGGCTGAAGAGAATTGTACTCCGACTGGCTACTGGTATCGGTTGTCTTCTGTGGTTTCTCCGATCAGGCCAGAGGCCAATAGCAGGCGAATATCGCAGCTGTATTCTATGAAACTGTTCAAGGTGCGCGACCTCTCCTTCCTCGTCCTGGTTCTCCCCTCTCCCCTTACACGCACACGCGCGCGCATTTATACTTGCATGCACTACATTACTATGCACATCAGGGAAGCAGTCGGTAGCTCAGTGCTAGTCCTAGCTGGAGAGGTGCCCTGATGAGAGAATACCTACAGGTACTTCTCTACGTGACCGTAATTATCTCGTAGGCCGGCACCTGATCTCATATTCATGTGGAGGAAGAACGTCGCCCCCTCCTGAGATAAAACATGCACTATACTCACGGGACTAATGAACCCAGTCGTTGACCCATCGAAAAACAACAAATATTCACGCACGCACGCGCTCTATAGTCTGCGACGAGAACGCGGATATCAGCCCGGACCCTATCTAGGGATGGCTAAAAAGCATCGATGTACATAAAACATCGATATTATAACATAGATGTTTGGCTTTCGATGTTTTCTTCAGATCGATATATTTGTACAGAAACATCGATGTTTTCAAAAACAAATTCTCATGATACACGGCAAATAAAATGTACAGTATTCATCTTATCCTTTTTAGGATTGCTCGCAATCAACGGTCATTCTTAACTATCAATCCAGAGGCGGCACGAAACCGAGTGATATTCGCAACCCTTCTCCATTGTTATTGCATTTTTTATTATTGTTTACGTGATAATATATTTAAACTTCATTTTGAGCCTTGAATACAAAGAACATTGATCAGAAAATTAAGATGACAGTCAAAAAATAAAGGCAGAAAATACATTAAACTAATGTTGACGTGTTACGTATCAGAAATATTTTAAACATCGCTGTTCTTTGACGATATATTCATCGACATTGAAAACCTTTTACTGTCGTATCGATGTTTTGCCTTCTCGCTAACCCCGACCGGGCTGAGAGAGAGAGAGAGAGAGAGAGAGAGAGAGAGAGAGAGCGGTGGGCGCGGCGCGTGGCAGGTGTCGGTGGCGGAGTGCGTGGTGCGGAGCGCGGGCCGCGTGAGCGACTCCTTCTGCGACGCGGCGACGCAGCCCCCGCCCCGCAGCCGCGTCTGCAACGAGTCGCCCTGCGCCGCCAGGTGGGCACGAGGCCACAGCCCGTTCGAGGCTCCACACATTCGGTGCGCGGCGAGGGTGCGCGGCGAGCCACCGCCCGTGAAGTGGGCATGAGCTCTTTGCTATTTGCCGAGGGACGAACATTCAGTGCTCACCCTACCGACCGCGGGTCGGCTTTTAGGACTCACCAAAGGAGGGGGGTGGGGCGAACATTCGCCGAACACATCAGGTGTTCGGGATCGGGCGAGCATTAGCTTGCTACTCGGCGAATACCGAATGCGTGGAGGCCATTGAAGAAGGAAACGACGCCTCCGCGTGAGAGTGGAGGGCGTAGGGTGGAAGGATGCGGGCGGGGCGAGCTACGGGAGTGGGGGCATGGGGGGACGGGGCGGAAGTCGGGGCGCGGAAAGAGGCGGGAGACGCGGTGGGGGGCGGGGCGTGTGACGGGGGAGCAAAGTATGGGGCGGGGTCAAGGGCAAGGGCCATAGGTGGAGGGCTAGGGGTGGGGGACGGGTCGTTGGAGGGTCGTGGGGCGGGGCGAGGGACGGAGCATGGGACGAGGCGTGGGGACGGGGTGCTGAGCATGGGTCGGGCAAAGGGCGAGGGCCGTGGGTGGATGGCTTGGACCGGGGCAGGAACCGTAGGCCGCCAGGCGAGCGGCGAGGCTAGGAACAGAGCCGAGGGCCGGGGCAATCTCCACGAGGCGGGCAGAGCACAAGCCGCCGGGCACAGTGCGGCAGGCAGCTGACACAGCGGGGGTTGATAGCTTTGCCCAGGAAGATAATTCCTAACGGATTCTTAGCTCTGAGATGGGAGCGGTGCCTTGGGTAGGAAATTGAAGCTTACGACTGCGACTCTTGGGCCATGGTTTGAAGTCAGACACAGGCACTTATGAATCACATTTATTTTATTAAGCTTGAGTTCACACAGGATAATCTTTTATCGCAATGGCATGAAGCCTACGAACTTCTACGTTTCTAGGGCTCTAAAATGCTTTGAAATACTGACGAGTCCTTCGACTCGTACCCTAGAAAGTGTAGGGAAGTGATATGCAGACATCTTTGGACAGGCTGGTCAGCAGAGGCTCAGGCCGCAACGCCAGGCAGGATCCAGAGCCAAGAGACTGCGCTACGGCGAGAGTATAGAGGGCGAAAGTGACGTCAACACTTTTATGTGCCATTAGGAAAAATGAGAGTCGGGCCCACGTGTCGCCTAGAAGCGCATAGGTTCGCGTATGAGAATAACAGGATATGATGCTATCCTGCGGGCGCGGCGCTTCTACGCCGTAAGGGACCGCCCACAAATTACGTAACGCAAATTTGAAGTATTTATTTTCAATGCTCTCTCACCTCTTTAAAGGAACACGTGCTTTAACTCCCCTAAAAATTACGTAATTCTTGCAACAATCCCCCCCTTGTAAATACAAGAAGTGAAAAATTATAGTCCAATTTCTATTTATTTGACTTATTTATTGAATATTAACATTAATGATAATTAATTAAAGTAGAAATTAGTTGGCAATGCTGGCTGCACCGAACAATACGAATTGGGCAAGTTGAGAGTGAAGGAAGAATGCTTGGGTGAGATATAGTTCACCACACGCTGTCCACACGCGCGCTATCTTGGATGATGCATGAGCGAGAGTGAATTTAATGTAAATGAATTCTAGAATATACTTCATAACTGTTTTGAATGTTTTCTTCGTAATCTTAAAGTTTCAACAAAAAAATATTGAAAAAATATTTCCATTTATTGTAACAATTTACAACTAGCAACTTTAGTTTATATTTTTAAAGCAAATTAATTATTTAATATTTTAATGCTTTAGTGCAGGACTCAAAAAAAAGAATCATTTCAGCAAATGGCGAAAACTGCAAAAAAATAAATAATGTTACATAACATTGAACCATCACCCTCTACCCCTATGTAGCGCAGCGTAACACTGCCTCAGACCCCCTCCCCCCTCTTCAGCGTTACGTAATTTATGGATGCCTCCTAATAATGCGCCGTCCAAAGTGGGAACAAAGAATTTTGTTTATTTTAAATTTTTGCGAACCGTGACACGATCATTCGAATGATGAAGCCAGAGCTGCTCAGGCTCTTGTCATCAGCTCAGCCTGGACTCTGGGGAGGCGGGGGCGCCGACAGCTTCTAGAAACAGGATATCAGCCCCGGCTGGCGAAGAGGAGACGGGCCACCTCCTCAGATGATATGAGGACCGGATCCGTCACATCATTGTAAACCACGATAGTGGAAATGGACTATAAGCTCCACAGAAAAGGGAGGGGAGTGGAGTTCCTTTCGGATGACGGAAGCGGCGGTAATGTGGCCCGCTCCAGGCACCAGCAGACGACGTAATTGTCAGTTACAATAAATTTGTAATTATCAGTCAAAGTGTCAACAGTCGAATTTAGGTGTTCTTCTCAAAGGACAGTAGGCATATGAGAGTACATTACATTTACGTTAATTCTTTAGTTATACTGATTGATTATGTATAAAAACATTCTTTCACAGATTTTAATTGAGACGAACTGCTCTCAATGAGTGTAGATAATGGGTATTTCAAATATGTCGCAGAGTCGTAGCAAATAAAACTTATTCTCCTCAATCAGTTATTTAATTATTGGTATGTACATTTTTGACAATTTTAGTAGGTTTTTCGTAATTTTGAGTTTTTGTCTTAAATGTTTCGTAAATATAGTGCTATATTCACTGACTAAAATTAAATAAACACCTTTTGTTGCATTCTTTTGTTTGATCAAAATGAAGCAAATATATATTTTTTGGCCTTTTTGTGTCACGCCCTTAATATTTATCTTAATGAAAATTTGTATACTGTATAGAGTTTGTGAGTACCAGTGTTTAAAAAGATGTTTTATAAAGTTTCTGGAAAAATTAGAAACATTCTGTGGAAAGTGTCTCAAAATTTCGCATTTTCAGAATCGGTCAAACGCCATGTTATCGAAAACGACTCCATATTTTCTTTAACTATTTGTGGTACAAAATGGAATGAATAGCATGACGTCAATACTACTTCTGATTTATTCTTTGTTTTTAAATGCCTTTATCTCCTTTAATAAATGTTTATTACGGGAATATATTTTACATTCTTGTATTTGTGGGTACAAGAGCTTGAAATTATTTCTAATGAAGTTCCTTGACAACTCAAACATTGTGAGTGAAAATTAGTTTCAAAATGCACATATACAGAAACGCGTAAACGACATTTTCTTTAAAATGGTTTTCTTTAAATGGGTTTATTTAAAATTCATTTTTCATTGAAAATGTGCGTACTAGATTTTAACCTTCCACAATATTCTTATAGTCACATTTCAATTCTTTTAATTATTTTTATAACGTTATTGCTGATACTTGTAACATATGTCAAGTGAATAATGAAAATACAGTAGATTACAAACGCTTCATACGGAGCAAGAGAATGTGAACTATCTTTTGTCAACCAAGAAAATAAAAAGACTAATAGCTTATTAGTCTATTCATATAAATAGTATAGATAGAAATAAAATCGATACTGCAATCAATTCCATGTGTTTATGTTACTCTGTCCATTTCAAAAACAAGAGGTCAATGAGGAGATGATAATAAGAAATGTGAAAATGAGTGTCTAAATAAAGGTAAGAAGGCAGTATAGGGTATAAAAAGAAAAGTGTATTTTAGTCATTAAAGCGAGGTTTGGCGCAACGAATGCCGGGTACGGAGAAGCATTGAGTGGGATGAATGACGTTTCAGGGACGTACCGGAACGAAGAAATGAGCAGGGATAAGACTCTTTTGTATTCAGGAAGAATCGATAGGACAGTAAACGATGAATAATGTTAGAATTTCAGAAGGCACTGTTAATCTTTCTTGATACTTTTATAACATATCATATTTATTTGTTCTAGATGGAATACAATGTTTAGTATAGTTACTTTACAGATGGATCCTTCTTGATGTGGAAGTAAAATAACTATAATACGAAGAAATATCTTGGAGCGATAGAACGAACAAGTGACGAAGAACAAGTTGAAGAAACGAGGAGTAGACATAGAATAATCCCGAATAAAACTGTTCATGTAAATTATGTCAAATAAATCGCGAACGTTGTTATCGCAAGAGTTTGCGGGCGGGAGCGTGGGTGGCAGGTGGGTGGCGGGCGGCCGTGCATTAGTGTGCGCGAGGGTGGCAGGTGGGTGGCGAGCGGCCGTGCATTAGTGTGCGCGAGGGTGGCGGGCGGCCGTGCATTAGTGTGCGCGAGGGTGGCAAGTGGGTGGCGAGCGGCCGTGCATGAGAGTGTGGGCATGAGGGTGGTAGGGGGTCGCGTGTGGCCGTGGATGAGAGTGTTTGCGCGTGGGTGGCAGGTGGGGCGGTTGGCCGTGCATTAGTGTGCGCATGGGTGGCAGGCGGCCGTGCATTAGTGTTTGCGAGGGTGGCGGGCGGCCGTGCATTAGTGTGCGCGAGGGTGGCAGGTGGGTGGCGAGCGGCCGTGCATGAGAGTGTGGGCATGAGGGTGGTAGGGGGTCGCGTGTGGCCGTGCATAAGAGTGTTTGCGCGTGGGTGGCAGGTGGGGCGGTTGGCCGTGCATTAGTGTGCGCATGGGTGGCAGGCGGCCGTGCATTAGTGTGCGCGTGGGTGGCGGGCGGCCGTGCATTAGTGTGCGCGAGGGTGGCAGGTGGGTGGCGAGCGGCCGTGCATGAGAGTGTGGGCATGAGGGTGGTAGGGGGTCGCGTGTGGCCGTGCATGAGAGTGTTTGCGCGTGGGTGACAGGTGGGGCGGTTGGCCGTGCATTAGTGTGCGCATGGGTGGCAGGCGGCCGTGCATTAGTGTGCGTGTGGGTGGCCGTGCATTAGTGTGCGCGAGGGTGGCAGGTGGGTGGCGAGCGGCCGTGCATGAGAGTGTGGGCATGAGGGTGGTAGGGGGTCGCGTGTGGCCGTGCATGAGAGTGTTTGCGCGTGGGTGACAGGTGGGGCGGTTGGCCGTGCATTAGTGTGCGCATGGGTGGCAGGCGGCCGTGCATTAGTGTGCGTGTGGGTGGCCGTGCATTAGTGTGCGCGAGGGTGGCAGGTGGGTGGCGAGCGGCCGTGCATGAGAGTGTGGGCATGAGGGTGGTAGGGGGTCGCGTGTGGCCGTGGATGAGAGCGTTTGCGCGTGGGTGGCAGGTGGGGCGGTTGGCCGTGCATTAGTGTGCGCATGGGTGGCAGGTGGGGCGGTTGGCCGTGCATTAGTGTGCGCATGGGTGGCAGGTGGGGCGGTTGGCCGTGCATTAGTGTGCGCATGGGTGGCAGGCGGCCGTGCATTAGTGTGCGTGTGGGTGGCCGTGCATTAGTGTGCGCGAGGGTGGCGAGCGGCCGTGCATGAGAGTGTGGGCATGAGGGTGGTAGGGGGTCGCGTGTGGCCGTGGATGAGAGCGTTTGCGCGTGGGTGGCAGGTGGGGCGGTTGGCCGTGCATTAGTGTGCGCATGGGTGGCAGGTGGGGCGGTTGGCCGTGCATTAGTGTGCGCATGGGTGGCAGGCGGCCGTGCATTAGTGTGCGCGAGGGTGGCAGGTGGGTGGCGAGCGGCCGTGCATGAGAGTGTGGGCATGAGGGTGGTAGGGGGTCGCGTGTGGCCGTGCATGAGAGTGTTTGCGCGTAGGTGGCAGGTGGGTGGCGGGTGGCCGTGCATTAGTGTGCGCGAGGGTGGCAGGTGGGTGGCGAGCGGCCGTGCATTAATGTGCGCGTGGGTGGCAGGCGGCCGTGCATTAGTGTGCGCGTGGGTGGCGAGCGGCCGTGCATTAGTGTGCGCGTGGGTGGCGGGCGGCCGTGCATGATAGCGTGCGCGCGTGGGTGGCAGGTGGGCGGCGGCCGGCCGTGCATTAGTGTGCGCGTGGGTGGCAGGTGGGTGGCGGGCGAGTGGGGCGCGTGCAGCGGGTGCGTGTTCCGCGCGGGGCTGCAGCGCCGTCCGGTCGAGTGCCTGCGCGATGCGTCCCGCGCCGGCGCCGCCCCCGCGCCCGCCCCCCTCGACGCCTGCGCCGCCGCCGGGCCCCGCCCCCTCGACCGGCGCCTCTGCAACAACAAGGCGCGATGCACAGGTGCCTACTTCTCACACCCATTCGGACAATGTATGGTAAAGTAGTGTGAACATTAATTGGGAAAAGCTCATAAGACAGCACTGAAAGTATCTCCTTGACGTTTATTTTGCTCTATCCAGTAGTTGCTACAACTACTTGCAGCAAACACCGGAGAAATAAGTATCCATAGGCGTGTGCGGCCTATAAAGAGAGGGGACGAAGTTTATTTATGGTCTTGAAAGAGAATGAAAGTACATGTTTACAGATATTTTTAATACATAGTGCCATATGCAGAATTGCCTGATGAGTTGGGGTACCAGAAGAAATGAACCTCTTCCTCAAATGTAAAAACAATTTCCCAAAATGACATTACAAAAGTGTGTACCCTGTGCAGAGCTCATGTTAAGTAGTGTGCGCATTAACTGTGACAAATTAACTGTGATTGAATTTTAATTGCGCCCATTTATTATTATACAAGGTCTGTTCAAAAAATACCCGTACTGACATCATAACACAAAATGTACTTTACTTAAAAGTTAAATGTCTGGACCCCCTTCCAAGTACTCTCCTTCCCAACACAAACACTTATCCCAATGGTGTTTCCACTTCTTGAAACAGCCCTGATACGTTTCTATTGTAATGTCCCTAAGCTTCTTCGTAGCATTTGCTATAATATCGGGAATCGTCTCAATACGTGATCCTTTCAAGGATCTTTTGCGTTTGGGGAGCAAGAAAAAGTTACAAGGAGAAATATCAGGTGAACAGGAAGGGTGGGGAAGATCACTGATCGAGTTTATGGTAAAAAACTCACGAGTTTTGAGGGCTGGAGCGTTGTCATAATGGAAGAAACAGTCGCCACCCCTCCACATTTTTGGCCTTCTCCGACAGATGGCGTCTCTCAGACGTTTTAAAACTTCAATATAGTAATTTTGGTTCACTATGGTGCCGTCTGGGAGATACTCGCGGAGAACAACACCCTCTGCATATCAACTATCAGCATCACCTTGACCTTGCACCGAACTTGGCGCGCTTTGGGGTTCTGGGGGTAGTTTCACCCGTCCACTGACACGATTGGACCTTTGTTTCAACGTCATAACCATAAAACCATCATTCATCACCGGTGATGATCTTTGACAAGAAGTTTTTATCTTCTTCTAAACGATGAAGCAGTCCCTGATAAAGCTTGGCACGATGGGAGTTTTGTTCCTCCGTCATCAGATAAAGCACAAATTTCGCAGCAATGCGGCACATCTTTAATTTTCAGTCAAAACCTAGTGACAAGATCCAGCTAATATCTCACACTCTTCAGCAAGCTCCCTGACAGTAAGACGTCAATTTGCTCCTACCAGGGCATTGATTTTAAAGACGTGTGGGTCGTCAGTTGTCGTGGAAGGGCATCCAGAAAGTTCATCGTCTTCAAAGGCCTGTCGACCATCTTTAAAACATTCATACCACTTGAAGCATGCCGTTCGTTTCATAGCAACATCTCGTAAGCTGGATTTAACACAAAATTTCACAAGTAGTTGCTCTTTCAGGTCATTCATTTTGAAATCCGACAAACGAAAAAATTGCCCTTTACTGAAAACAACGTAGCAAATATAAGTGAAGATATCAATAATCAGAAAATAGCGTCATAATCAGCAGATCTGAACACTCCAAGCGACGTCAAGCGGATTCCCATGGAACCAACTGGAGATGCGCAATTCAAATGATCCGCGTATTTTTTGAACAGACTGTGTATACTACAGTTAGAAGCTTACTATATATTAGTAACTAATATTCCTTTCATTTGCTGTAATGATCTTCTGATCTCGAGCATATATTCGAGCAAGTTAGAGCAAATATTTTTGGTTATTGGTTTTAGACCAGATTTGGCTTTTCTCTCTCGAAACAATGAAGATGTATTATTATATGCCCGAATGTCTTGAAATACTAGATATTCCCACACCAACAACAGATACATTGCCCCTTACATTCATAGGTGTGTGTTCATGAAATAGCTAATTTTGCCTGCTTCTATGGTGAAAAGTCTATTTAAAGACGAACAAAAGGTTTTCCTGTCGAGAACACAGAAATTACACACATCCTGTTGTTGGTTGCGTAGGCGTCCGCGGCCGGAGTTTGTGTTATCTAGGCTATCCGGGACGTGCCGCATCATTGACATGGAGGCTAACGTTTCGGCCAGCGTATTGTGGCCTTCTTCAGAGCGCACGCTGACCGGGAGGTCCTATGCTACAAGTCCCGACGGTAGCAGGACTAACGACACTAGCCACATGACTAGGGCGAACTCAACCGCGGTTTGGAGGAGAAATCGGCCGCCTGCTTCGATTGGTAGTTTTCCGTGGTTTCTCCGATCAACACCTGGCGAATGCCGGTGCACTACCGTAATAAACGGGCCATCCTCCTACCTTACTTACGCACACTTACACGCACTACTCTGCCACACGTGGTGGGAGACCAGTCGGGAGCAAAGGTCTTCTCCTGGCTGCGGTGCCCCGCTGGTGGGAAAATACCTGGTTGCGGAAAAACCAACAACTAAAAAACATGCATTACGCTTACCTACCTTGGAAATTGACGCCATCAATCGACACTAACTAGGGAGCTGTGTGATGCCTAATGGAAACACTTCATGCTCTCTCCCTCAAGCGAGGTGGCGTTGCGCAGGCGGCGACCTGTTCCAGCCGGAGCGTCCAGCACGCCAGGCAGCCTCCACCCCCGGCCCCGGCCCTGGTCCAGCGCTCGCCACGGCCGTGCAACCCCCTAAGCCCTGGCCCTACGCGCAGGGCGTCATCACGGTACGCCCTTTGCACGCGGTCGCGTTTTTGCAACACACCTTTTCTATGACATAATTATTTTCGCGTAAAAATATATTGAGTGCCAAATTGCTATTTTTCCATACGCAAAATGTCGACTTAGAAAGACGCTCTGGGAGTAACTGGGTTAATCAAGAATAGTTTCAAAAGTGCCCTAAATTGGTATATTAAACAATGTATGTGTACCAACTCTATATCGTCTTTAACGAGGCGCTATACTTGAAGGTTTAAATAAATTTAACAAACTCACTTTATTTCTTCTATTAAAATACTATAAATATTCATTTTCAAAATATATTAAATCTGAAAAACTAATTCAAAAGTAAAGTATTGAAGTTAATTGTAATACAATAAATAAAAATCCGAATAAAACAATCTGATTGAAATGTAAATTAACATTTTTTTTTATTTTTTAAATCATTTTTATCAATTTTGTGTCGAGTAACTTTGATGATCTTAGAACGTTTCAAAGTTAACGAGTACGTTGTAACCTTCCCCTGTGGTGTCTCGCCGGCTGGTGCTTCGAGCAGGACCGCGCGCCGGCGCACCTGTTCGTGGTGGAGGAGGTGCCGCTGGTGGCGCAGCCAGCCGGGCGCGGCTTGTCTGAGGAGGCGGAGAAGCAGGTAGGGGAAGGGGCGGGGCCGGGCGTCATGGCTGACCTGGCGCAGCGCAGGCGCTACACGGGCGCGGCGGCCGAGCAGCGCCTGCGCCAGATCAAGCAGCTCAACGACACGGAATAGCCCTGGTGCCCCCCAGGGGCCAAAGACAAACCCCATCCGTTTGCCGATCAAAGAAACATAGATATTTAATGCTTACTGATAATTACTGTAATGTCATTCTTATAATACATATATAAATCATATACGTAATGTTCCCTTTATACTTTTAGTATGTTTACAAAGTTACTCATGCCTAAAACAAGTTACATGCAAGTTATACGCATTAAAGACCTGGAATTTTGAGTTCAAAAACAATGTGTATTTTCTTCGAACAACTCGTGGTTCCTTAATATTGCCACTCACACCCCAACATGGAGTGACGAGGTGTTCCAGAAAGGTGAAAGCCACGATGTCTTAAGTCACTTCCTGTTGCCTCTTTCTGAATTGCAGGAGACATGAGGATAACGGGAATGTAATGTAGAATTGTAGAGTTTTGTATGAAATAAATGTATTTATTGTTCTTTCATTGTAATGTTAATATAATATTTAATTTTTCCTTTACATTTTTAATACGCACTTTTAATGCTCAGGACACTAAACAATTTGCAGTAAGATTTTCTTCAAATAAAATTCTTTAATTTTACATTACAACAGAACATTTTTCTGATCTCTCATGTTTCCTTAGCAACTACATTAAGATTTTATGATTTTAATCAATTTAAAATGTTAATGAATTTTAGACACGCAAACTTTAAATGAAGACTTACAGAATTTTTGCAAACAATGGTGAGGCGTGAGCAGTTGAATAAATCACTTATTCACAAAAAGACATACAATTCAAGACGTACAATATTCTTCACAATTCAGGGATGATTCCTATTCCAGGAATAAAGGAAAAAATAAATATACGCATACATATTTGAATTTTGTATTGTTTTCTTTTTTAGAACACAAACGTTTTGGGTGAAAATGAAAAAGTACAGAGTGATATTCTGCATTACTTTAGTCTCCATTACTATGATACATTTTAATTAGAAGAGAACGCTATACGTTTCACCTTGAGAAAACTGAAATGAAACATCAAGAAAAATAACTAAAATAATAAATACAAAACACTTTAATATTCCTCCCAGAATATCAGACAATATTTTTATCAGGGTTCAGAACTGGTAACAAATAAAGAAAATCCATTATCTTGATGTAGCTCTCTTTATATTCTTGATTTCTGAACAAGCATCTCACGTCGAACACAGTGTCTTCCAGATTTCAGATGAATAGAAGCAATGTTCACTTTTCTTGAACCTTGAAAAACATTCTGCAATCAATGCAAACGTCTCGTTTTAGTATAAAAGTATAATTTTATATTCAAACAATCGTCCTAACATGTGTTTCAAAACTTACTTCACAGGCGTGATTTTCCCTCGTACGAACACTAAGAGGGAATAGGGAAGTGGGTCTCCTCGTCATGTTGCCAGATGGCTCCCTGCTCCCGCCTCTGGTCTCACAGATGAGCAGCCTCTCTTCTCTACAGAGCATCTTCAGTCGCCCCCGCCCGTGAAGGTGGGCGAGGGATCCGGACCTCTCCAAGCCCAGTCCCGCCCCTGCGGTCGGGCCTCACCTCCTTATCCGGCTGGCTGCAGCCACCATAAGCCCATGCGATCAGCATCGGCCACGCAGTTCCAGATTGAACACAGGACGGAGCCATCCTCCACAAACGGTTGTGTCGAGGGAGAGAGTAAGTGCTCTTATGGGAAATATTAAAAAAGTGTCGAGAATTCAGA
This sequence comes from Gryllus longicercus, assembly GCA_038098605.1. Taxonomy (NCBI): domain Eukaryota; kingdom Metazoa; phylum Arthropoda; class Insecta; order Orthoptera; family Gryllidae; genus Gryllus; species Gryllus longicercus. Next base: position 2,477,899 of record JAZDUA010000077.1, read on the forward strand.
AGGGTCGGTGTCCAAATCGACGTCGTCGTAGGAACATCGCAGGTTGGAAGAAAAACGAAGGAAAACATCCAAGATACTGCAGAAAGTGGAAATGTAAAAAAAAATAGATAATACGATTCGTAGAAAAAACGAGGAAAAGGAGTAGTTTTAAGGAACCGTGGGTTTAAGAGATAGCAAAAAATCTTTGAAATAAAATATCGGCAGATGGAGAATTTTGATATAACGTAATAATTGCGTTGACCACGACGATATGACGCAGTTTTAGAAGGCAGTGTTAAGGTATAAAATTGAATAAAAAGGGACAAGTATACAATTTAATAAGCATTTATCTTTATGAGAGAAAATTTGAGTAAATGGAACGTGTGTGTTTGACATTGTATGCAAGCCGACTACTCGTATTACTGAAGGATTTAAATGCAGGAAAGGCACGACTTAGTTCGCCAGAAAGCTTTACAGACTTGACACACAAGACGTTGAACCTGTAACAAAATCATACAATTTTTTTTAAAAAAAATATTCAAAGTACGATTCTTTAAAAAAATAATTTTGTACCTTACGTACCACATTATCCTGCACCATATCGGCCATATCGGGTGGTTTGTGGAGCATCTTAACGCCGTTTCCCTGAGCGTTTGGGGGCAGTTCCTTGACAATTGCGAAATTACGCACCGGGAGCACTCAGTCCGCTTCGCCAGCCACTGCAGATTGACAGAACGTGCAACGCTTGACATACTATGTTCCAAATTGAGGTTCAGGTTGCGGAGTTTGCGCACTCTTCGCCCATCCTTCGTCCTGCCGGTTCTGCAGAATCGCTTTGCAGGACGATGCAGTCGACACCTTTTCAGAGTCACTTTCCTCGTTGGCCAATTGACGTCCCTCCATCGGTAGGCACATCACCTCGGCTCTGAATATCGTCATTCTCCACCACACCACCTGGCAACAACTCAACACACATAGCATCTACCACACTCAAGCCCAATGTGTAACAATTGTACAGAGGAATATTCAAAATTGCCTTTAGATCTCAAAGTCAGCTACTTCACAAATGAGAAATCTTGCTAGCGAAGTTTAATAAGCGTATCATGGTGACAAAACTTCAGATACATTCAAGAACTGCCAGCTTTCCACTACGATGCAGCAAATTCCCCGAGCAAGAGCGATTTCTCCCACTCCAGGAGACGGAACGATAATTTCCCTTAACCCATCGTGTGGTTGGTTTCAAAAGAGCCACACGTAGCACATTATCAATAGTAAATACATTATTCTGCAACAACAATATCTAAACAATTTAATGTGGAGAATGCATTCCGTCATAAGGCAGTGTTTCGTATGAATCTGAATTTTTCTTTTTGCTGCATAATATTTCTTTGGTATTTTAAAAATCATTGCAATTTCCAAATATCTTCCGCAGAAATGGAAAAAAAATACGAAAAAAGTTTCGCCCTGAGGATCCGAAAGCAATTTTGAAACATTATGTGAATTTAAAATGTGTTTTTCATATTTTGAGACATACCTCGTTCAATATATCATCCTTGAAGATGATAATGATGCAAAAAGGAAAGCGATTTTTCTCAGAAGTTGATGTTCATCGTGCTCGGCTGTTTGGAAAGCCTTTTGTGGTAGAACCACATTAAAATTTAGTAGACTATGCAGCATCCGATGATATCAAACGGAAAAAAATTTCGAGATTCTCTTTCTATTTGGCAAGTGTGCTTCGAACTGATTCTATTGGCAATGTTTAATAATATACTGAAAGCACTCCACAACTTTTGAAAATAGGTACTCCAAGTTGCAAATATGTATATGACCTCTGATGTTAGCTGGGGTAAAGACAACTACGAATTCTCGGCTATCCGGGAGACGCCGCGTCGTTGGCTGGGTCACTGCCCTGAGGAAGCCTGCGATATGTCAGGCGAAACGTCGGCACCCCAGCCAACGACGCGGCGTCTCCCGGATAGCCGAGAATTCATGGATTCGAGCCGCGGAAGCTTACGTATACAAAAGACAACTACATCAAAATAAAACATTACATAAGTTTTAATTAATTTTACAATTTTATCGCAAAGAGATGTTGAGGAAATAATTAACATTATTGTTAACTTTCTTATAGCCCATTCGATGAATTTTCAAAGTATAAGCACTAAAAAGGCTTATACGTACCTTTAAAGTTGCTTTATCTCTGAAAACCTCTTTTGCTACTAAATATCTCGGAATTATTAAAAAATAACCCGCTTTATCATTCTAAGTTATCTAAATTTTCAGAGTTATCCTTTTTGCTCCGGAGAATCTAGTGACTTTCTTATTCAAAACTAGGCCCCCACAGTAAAAATTGACGTAAGTTCTGTTGTTCCAGAATCGGTAAATATCTGCCCTATTACGTCTGGATGTCTCCTTTTCTCTTTCTCAATGTAAACAACACTACATCAACGAAGGTGTTGAAATCTGGCTGAGCAATGAAGAGTAACAGAATGACTTACAAGAGACAATTAGTCCAACGCATCGTACACCAAACAGCTGATAAACCTGAAACGGGTTAAATTCAAGAGTTGAGATTGCCTCTCTTATCTACTCGTTTGCCTTATATATGGATACAAATTGCTCCTGCGGCCATTCAACTTGAACCTTTAGACATGCTACTAACTCTTATCTCAGAGGTCAGTATGCAATTTTTGCGCATTCAACCCAACAGTGGAATAATATTTGACAATCGGTCGACGTTACCGGGTGTGATTTACCAATTTGTATTGAGAAATTAATTTCGTAAGGAATATTCTTGGAACATCTTCCAATAGTTCGTTTAGTTCACTGTATTTATGATCACTTGTCCCCTCAGCCGCCATATTCTCAGCGTTTGGAAGTCCAACGCTCTCTTCGTCAACCTCAAATTAGTATCTCTCAACCACTCAAACAAGATCAACCCTTCTTAGTTCATGCCCTCCTCCAAGACCATTACCTCCACGTGGTTATTTATCACTCCCTTTTTCCTCCAAACTTCAACTGTATGAACTTTGGAAACGAATCTAAGTGTCGCATATGTTAAATTTTATTAATATTATGGCAAGCTATTGTAACCGAACCGATTACCTGTGGAATCGATTAGCGACCCTGCCACTAGCTCAGATCGGTGATGGAAGGAACTGTTATGCAGTACAATAGGAACACAAATTAAATAAACACTTGTTCACTGGTAAAATGATTCAATTTATTCCTGAGCAAAAAAAAATAAACAAAGTTGCACCAGGGAGATTACAATTCTTACACTAACAATGGAAAAGAAAAATTATAGAGAAAAGAAAATTAGGCATGTTAGTAATTATAGAAAAAGACTTATAACTAGGAAGAAGGTCAACTTATTACAAATAATATTTACAAGCGTTACAGAATGATAATTTGACGTGCCCAAGCACATTACTGCGTTACATAAGTTTTGTAGATGAATACCCGTCAGGTCATCAACCTCGTAGGGTCCTTTGTGTGCCCAGGCAGGCCCCCGGCCGGCGTCTGGAAGGGCGGCGGCCTTGGGCGAGGGGGCGACCGCGGACGTCCCTCACCCCTCTTGGCGCGTGGCGTCAGCTGAGCGGTCCTCCGGTCATTCAACCAGGGGAGGCGATGTCCCGGGCGAACTGCCCGCGATGTCTAGGCGACTAGAAGTTCTAGAAGATTCTTGCAGCGGCGTCTAGAAGATTCTGGCAGAACTGGTTGATACTGGTTGATACTGGCAGAACTGGTTGATACTGGTTGATACTGGTTGATACTGGTCGATACTGGTTGATACTGGCAGAAGTCGGGCGATTTCTATCTCCGGAACGTAGTAATCAGCCTAATGTCTCTTTAATTTTTATAACATAACTTCGGAAAGTCTAGCGACAAATAACTCCCACCCCAGAGAAACATTTTTTCTCTACCCTTTTTTTTTTAAACGCCACAGAGGTCTACTTGCCTCTCCCCGACGAATAAATCCCACCCCCGAGAAGTAATTTTCTCAATTGTTGTCAGCTAGTAGCTCTCGCTCCTTCCGAAATCTTTCTAAATCTTTCAGAGACAAACTGGCCTCTCCTCGACGAATAATTTCCTCCCAGAGAAGTAATTCTCTCCCGACTCCCGTCAGCCCAAAACTCAAATCAAATCTGATAATTTCTGCGTCGAAAAAAATTGAAGTCCGGTAGAGGTGAACTTGCCTCTAACCGAATAATATTCCCCCCCCCAAGAGAAACTTCTGCCCCGACTGTTCTGTCTAAAAATCAAATCCCTTCTGCCGTTCTCTCCGTTGAAATCGCACCAGGTTAGCTCTTCTCCCCACCCCAATTTCTTACGTGTCCTAATTCCCTTTGATAGCAGTGTCACTATTGGTCAGAAGTTGTGTCGCAGTGAAATATTCTAACCCAATCGCAGCGTGAGAAGCGAAGGAAACTTCCACCCTTTGTGCAGGCTGCGAGCATGCGGGCTGTTCTCGAACCTTCTAGAAATCTAGCCCTCGCTTGCGTAGGGGGCGCGTTCGATGACGGAAGTATTGCTCTGGGCTCCCCCGAAAGTGGGTGGTCTCGAAATCTGCAGCTGGCCACGCGCACGTGCACAGTATCTGTCACCAGCAGTCCTCAAAACGGCCGGCTTAATGGGGAGGAGGCGGTAATGGCCCCCGCGATAAGTGAGACTACGCGTGCATTGCAATCTGTTTAAGCTCCCGGTAGAATTCTGGGTGGTCCGAGTTTGTTATATTTAATTTTTCCAGCATGAATTTCGTTTCGAAAAGTATGACGAAATCGGTTTCGCTACATTGGCCTTCCCCTCCGAATAAAAAAAAATTTGAGTTAGAGGAATTAAATTTCGAAAAGCGAGAATTTTTTTGTTTAAGTCAAAATTCAAAAAAATAGCGAAACCAGAAATGAATGCTTTTACCCGTTGTTCTAATAAAATCTCATTTACCAGTGTAAGTTAAAGATAAAAATATGATTTCTAATTAAATCTAATAAAGTACAAAAAAATTGAAAAACTTAGTAAAATTAAAAAAAAATTTAGGAAAAGAGAGAAACGTTTGGTGAAGCCAGGGTGGTTTTGGATTTTCTTCCTGCTTGCCCCAGAAACACAAGTTCTGCGGAGGAATCCACGAGAATCTCACATCTAATACGTTAAGTAAATGCACCGTCAAGTTAATTTCCGTTCCCTTCTTTATTCCCTCTTTCAATAACCGTTGCAAATTTTGACCACTTTCCCTCTTTAGATTTTCTTCCCCTTTCCTGATATCTCCCCAATCGGTAATACCTGATTTCTTGAATTGCGGAAGAATCCACGATAATCTCAAATCTAATGCGCCTAGCAAATGTACTGTCGGATTATTTTCAGTTTCCTTCTTTACCTCCACTTTCACTAATCGATTTAATTTTTGCACAGCTTCCATCTTTAAATTTTCCTCCCGTTTCCTGATATTTTCCCCGTCAATGATATCTGATTTCTCGAATTTTTCATGAAATTGGCCGACTTCTGCGCAAAATTCGGGTTCAATTCTAGTCAACTCGTCGCTCATTTCTGCCCTGACTTCGGTAATGCTTCCGATAACTGGCTCGCGGTACGCTTCAATTTCGCTGTCACCTGCCTGGATCTTTTGACTACTTTCTGCCCGAATATTCCCAGAATACGAATTTACATCTGTTCTCGAATTCTCTAATTCTTTGCTCAAATTTTCTACACTATTCTGAATTTTCACGAATCTATCATCGAGACTGTTCCGCACTGTTCCAAACCCACGATCAATTGCTACTTCTAATTTTTCTAATTTTGCACCGTTGTTAGCTAAGCTACTGTCCAGCCGGTCAAATCTTCGCGAATGTTTCTCGTCAATGTCCGAAATTTGTTCTAATAGGGTTTGCTTAACCTCTGAAATTTCTGAATTTTGCTTTGTGAGGGTTTCTTGAACCTCTGAAATCTGTTTCTTATTTTCTAACATTTGTTTCGTAAATGATTCCTTCATTTCTAACATTTGTCCCGAGACAGATTCCTTATTTTCCGACATTAATTTCGTGAAGGATTCCTTATTTTCTAACATTTGTTTCATGAGAGTTTCCTTGAGTTCATCGTTGTTTTCTGATTGTTTTTTGTTATTTTCTAAAATCTCTGACTTTTGTTCTACGAGGATTCGCATAATGTCACTGAGGGTGATCTCGGGCGGTGATTGTTCCCCCGAACTACAGTCTCCTGCCACGTCGATACCCGACTCGTCCAGCATTTTGGAAGTTTTGAATGGCACGCGCACACGAAATTCACAACACACGATGCACAACACAATAGCACTCACAAACAAAATACAACAATAAAACAAATCATTACCAGTCAACAAGTTGTTTCTCTCGTAACAATATCCTTCCATCCATTTATAACAAAATTTTGGTTAAATTTAATTTTAAAATTTGGGCGTGAAAAAACCTCAATTATTCGGCTGTCGGGCCCCACGTTGAATAGCGCCAATTGTAACCGACACCGCGATAATTAGGTCGTCGTTGCCCCACGTTGGATAAGCCAATTGTAACCGAACCGATTACCTGTGGAATCGATTAGCGACCCTGCCACTAGCTCAGATCGGTGATGGAAGGAACTGTTATGCAGTACAATAGGAACACAAATTAAATAAACACTTGTTCACTGGTAAAATGATTCAATTTATTCCTGAGCAAAAAAAATAAAGTTGCACCAGGGAGATTACAATTCTTACACTAACAATGGAAAAGAAAAATTATAGAGAAAAGAAAATTAGGCATGTTAGTAATTATAGAAAAAGACTTATAACTAGGAAGAAGGTCAACTTATTACAAATAATATTTACAAGCGTTACAGAATGATAATTTGACGTGCCCAAGCACATTACTGCGTTACATAAGTTTTGTAGATGAATACCCGTCAGGTCATCAACCTCGTAGGGTCCTTTGTGTGCCCAGGCAGGCCCCCGGCCGGCGTCTGGAAGGGCGGCGGCCTTGGGCGAGGGGGCGACCGCGGACGTCCCTCACCCCTCTTGGCGCGTGGCGTCAGCTGAGCGGTCCTCCGGTCATTCAACCAGGGGAGGCGATGTCCCGGGCGAACTGCCCGCGATGTCTAGGCGACTAGAAGTTCTAGAAGATTCTTGCAGCGGCGTCTAGAAGATTCTGGCAGAACTGGTTGATACTGGTTGATACTGGCAGAACTGGTTGATACTGGTTGATACTGGTTGATACTGGTCGATACTGGTTGATACTGGCAGAAGTCGGGCGATTTCTATCTCCGGAACGTAGTAATCAGCCTAATGTCTCTTTAATTTTTATAACATAACTTCGGAAAGTCTAGCGACAAATAACTCCCACCCCAGAGAAACATTTTTTCTCTACCCTTTTTTTTTAAACGCCACAGAGGTCTACTTGCCTCTCCCCGACGAATAAATCCCACCCCCGAGAAGTAATTTTCTCAATTGTTGTCAGCTAGTAGCTCTCGCTCCTTCCGAAATCTTTCTAAATCTTTCAGAGACAAACTGGCCTCTCCTCGACGAATAATTTCCTCCCAGAGAAGTAATTCTCTCCCGACTCCCGTCAGCCCAAAACTCAAATCAAATCTGATAATTTCTGCGTCGAAAAAAATTGAAGTCCGGTAGAGGTGAACTTGCCTCTAACCGAATAATATTCCCCCCCCAAGAGAAACTTCTGCCCCGACTGTTCTGTCTAAAAATCAAATCCCTTCTGCCGTTCTCTCCGTTGAAATCGCACCAGGTTAGCTCTTCTCCCCACCCCAATTTCTTACGTGTCCTAATTCCCTTTGATAGCAGTGTCACTATTGGTCAGAAATTGTGTCGCAGTGAAATATTCTAACCCAATCGCAGCGTGAGAAGCGAAGGAAACTTCCACCCTTTGTGCAGGCTGCGAGCATGCGGGCTGTTCTCGAACCTTCTAGAAATCTAGCCCTCGCTTGCGTAGGGGGCGCGTTCGATGACGGAAGTATTGCTCTGGGCTCCCCCGAAAGTGGGTGGTCTCGAAATCTGCAGCTGGCCACGCGCACGTGCACAGTATCTGTCACCAGCAGTCCTCAAAACGGCCGGCTTAATGGGGAGGAGGCGGTAATGGCCCCCGCGATAAGTGAGACTACGCGTGCATTGCAATCTGTTTAAGCTCCCGGTAGAATTCTGGGTGGTCCGAGTTTGTTATATTTAATTTTTCCAGCATGAATTTCGTTTCGAAAAGTATGACGAAATCGGTTTCGCTACACTATATAGCGATGTTTTCTGTTACTACTTTTCGGTCATGACGGAACCCGGTTACATTATGAAGTTTTCTGATAATACCTTCGAAGGGCCTACAGTGTCTCATTTTAAATGACTACTGTACTGCTTATTGGGCAAAAATTGATAAGTGTAGTGTGTGTCACATTTAAATGCCAAGACCAAGGCAACAACTTGGGTAGCTCATCCCTTTTCTTTCATCAAGCGACTAGCTCACCTCTTTTTACAGTTGAGCCTTCAGTCCATGTAAATAATGTGGCCATTCTGTACCTGAAGAATCGATTCAGGTGCCGTAGGGGTACTAGTGTCACGAAGTGACCATACGACCATTTCATCAGTCGCGTTTATCACGCGACATTTCTGGTCAAAGGACTTGACAGGAAGTAACCACATGCTTCCTTATGAAGAGTTTTCTTAGGCGCCCGAGAATAATCTCGGAGCTGGCGAACAAACATCCGCCGGAACGCGCTAAGACGGCGTCATCCCCACTCCCGATCCCTACTAGGGGACAAAAGGATTGGTCGGCCTCTGTTGCGCCTCCAGCCCTCCGAGGAGGTCACTCTAACACACGCCGCCTTTGGACCGCTGACGGACGCCATCATGATCTTCTACAGACTGGTATGGAAGTTGTGGCGCAACCGCCATACGGCAGAACCTTAACCGGATTGGAGAAGCACTTCTCATTTTACTTTGTATACAGTCACTCAATTAACTATTTAATTAATTACTAAATGTAATTCATCTCCATTTCAAGAACTTCAGTAAGATTAATTATGTTGCTTTAAAAGAACCTATATTATGTTCTCTAGCTAAATGATTAAATAAATAACTTTAAGATGCTAAAACTATTCTAATGTTTGTATGATTGCATTCCTGTGTAAGACCTTCCTTGCTAAGAGTTAGGTTGTAACGCTCCCAGGTAGCCTCCTCTCACGCCAAGCGAGTTGTCAAGCGAAGTCTGAGTTATGCTCACCTCATGGTACCAGTACGTATCAGTCTATATTCAATGAACTACAAAATCATCTCGATTTGCGTGGCATCTCCTGGCCACTCTCAGTTCACGACATCAAACGTTTCGAACAACAAAATCCAAATTGTTCTTTTCATGTTTTCAATCTCGTTTGGCATTCTGAAAAGAAAATGTAGGATGTTGTAGGTCCTGTACATTTCGCAAAAACAAAAAAAGAGAATCATTTCAATATGTTGTTATATGTATCAAAGGACGTGAATCACTGTTTGGATAAAAAATTTAAGTAGGTTGGTGAGTAACCAACATAATACGCATGGACATGCGGTTTTCGCTTGTGAGCGGTGTCTAAATTTATTTAGATCACAGGAAAAATTCGATGCTCACATGATTGATTGTAGTTCTGTGGCGCCAGCACGACTAGTATTACCTTCTTCGCCATCAGAACAAATTATGCGCTTCAATAATCACGAGAAACAACAGATGCTCGATTGCGGTTTAAGTTGATTTTGAGGCACTAACAGTTCCGATCTCTTCGTGTGAGCAATCTCCAAGCGAATCCTACCTTCGGGCTTATCTAATGCATGAGCCCTTTTCGATGTGTCTCCAAGTTGTCTGTGATTTTGATGAATCACGATCGCAAAGAATAGTGTACCGCGGGCGCGACGTCGCCAAACAATTAATACAATATTTAGAAGGCCTTGCAAAGGATTATGAATATCTTTTGAAACATCCAACTCCCCTCCTCATGCGGGAGGAAGACGAATTTTCATTTTAAAATGCTGACGCTTGTCACATTTGCACAGGTCCTTTTCTTCCAAATTCTATACGTGTTAGGGATCACGACCATTTCACAGGTCGATTTCGCGGAGCAGCTCATCAAAATTGCAACGTCAACTTCCGGGTTCCCAAACACATTCCCGTCATTATGCATAACGGAAGCTAGCACGATTGGCCTTTTCTCCTACAGGCCTGGGCAGACAGTAGCTACGAAAACCTGAGCGTCATTCCACACAATCACGAGAGATTCGTGTCTGTTTCGCAATGAATAGGAAAAATGGAATTACGCTTTTTGGACTCTTAAATTTTTAGGTGCAGGACTCGATTCCTTGAGTCAATCTCTTTCGACAGAACAATTGAAATTCACTCGGGCAGCGTTTCCCGACGATGCGCTCTTTGCCCTGGCCTGTAGGAAGGGAGTCTTACCCTACGACTACGTGAATTGCATGTCGAAGCTGGAAGAAACGTCTTTGCCCCGGCGCGAGGCCTTTTTCAGTCACCTCACAAACACATCAATCTCGGACGCGGAGTACGCTCACGCGCGGGCCGTGTGAGACGCTTTCTCCATCCTAAGTTTAGGCGAGTACGCCGATTTGTATTTGAAAATCGATGTCTTGCTACTCACCGACATTTTTGAAACATTTAGAAATTTCTGTTTGGAGGTGTACGGTCTCGATCCCGCGTTCTATTACACCGCTCCCGGGCTCTCGTGGGACGCCATGCTCAAAACAACTGGCGTCGAACTTGAGCTTCTCACGGATGTTGACATGGTTCTCTTTTTTGAAAAAGGCATTCGGGGAGGTCTCGTGCAGGTAGTTGGGCGCCACGCCGAGGCCAACCAAGCACACGTGGGAGATTCCTTCAAGCCATCTGATAAGGAATCTTATCTCTCCTATTGGGATGCGAATACCCTTTATGACTACAGTATGAGACATCCACTACCCACAGGACAGTTGGTTGTCTGAAACTGAAATTCGCACTTTCAATATCAAGCAGGCGGCCGCCCAGACCGAACGCGGATACTTTCTCGAAGTCGACCTCGACTATCCAGACGAGATCCACGATCGATTGAGCGACTTGCTTCCTTGTCCGGAGTCACGTGTGCCCCCCGATACAAAAAGCAGGCAAGCCAAGTTAATGGCGACGCTGTTGCCCAAGCGTCGCTATGTCATTCACATTCAAAATTTAATCCAGGCAATGGAGTTGGGAGTTCAACTCACCAACATCCATCGCATTCTTTCGTTTAAACAAAGTCCTTGGCTTGCCACATACATGGACCTCAACAATTCACGGCGACAGCGTGTGTCCTCCCCTTTCGAAGATACGTTTTTTAAATTAATGAATAATTCCGTTTATGGAAAATCAATGGAGGACGTACGCAATCATCGTCGCATTTATCTTATGAATAGACGGTTGGGGAAGTGTGGGACCAGGAATCTTGTTGCAAATCCCGCTTTCGTGCGAAGTCACCACGTCAAGGGTGATCTCATGACTACAGAATTGTTAAAAACAGAAGTGAAGCTCGCGAAGCCCATATATTTAGGCTTTTGCATTTTAGAAATTTCAAAATTTAGAATGTACGATTTTTTTATAAATATTGTAAAGTACATCTTCGCGATCTGCACCTTCTGTACATGGACACCGATTCATTCATTATCTCATCAACGAACGTATACGCTGAGATGAATCGGTTTTCAGAATGGTTCGACACATCTTGCTTTGCCCCCAATAATTCTTTCGGCATCACACCACGCAACAAAAAAGTACTGGGACTATTTAAGGACGAATGCGGAAATGATTCTGTCTGTACGAGGGTTAGGGATGAGGTATAGAGGGAGAGGGGGAGGGGGAAGGGGTTGGGAGGTACGAGGGTGTGGGATGAGGTATAGAGGGAGGTGAAGCTATAAAATGGACGGGGAGGGGGGAAGTGGAAGGGGTGGGGTATGGATGGCAGACGGTAGATATGAAGGGGAGGGGGTCTGTACGAGGGTGGGGATGAGGTATGAAGAGAGAGAGCAACAAAAGACACACGTATGGACGGGGAGGGGGAGACATGTATATATTGGTGCATTGTGCACTGAGTCGTATAGTTGGCTTCGGCAAGCCATCACCGAGTTACGCCAGCAGCACGTAGCAGCCAGCACACCAGCATGGAATCAGCGATCAAATCAGCGGTCCAGGCGAGAAAGTGAGGCGAGATCAAATTCACATGTACAACGAACATGAGACTTAATGAAGAGTTTCTTCCAGATTTAGTTCGAAGTGTACAGCAAGAGGTATACAATGATAAAACCAGTGCTGAGGAGCTATCCAGGGACATAAAACGAGAGATTGGAGAGGAGCCATTTAGTGATGTAAGTAATGTTAAACGAGTTACCTATTGCAAATGATACAATGTAACACAAACCGTATCCAGACACGGCGGCGCCAAGCCACGCCAGCAGCACATAGCAGCCAGCAAACCAGCATGGAATCAGCGATCAAATCAGCGGTCCAGGCGAGAAAGTGAGGCGAGATCAAATTCACATGTACAACGAACATGAGACTTAATGAAGAGTTTCTTCCAGATTTAGTTCGAAGTGTACAGCAAGAGGTATACAATGATGAAACCAGTGATGAGGAGCTCTCCAGGGACATAAAATGAGAGATTGGAGAGGAGCCATTTACTGATGTAAGTAATGTTAAACGAGAGTTACCTATTGGAAGTGATACAAGTGTAACACAAACCGTATCCAGAGACACGGCGGCGCCAAGCCACGACAGCAACACCGTTGCAGCCTATCAGAGGACGCCAAACCACGCCAGCAGCATGTTGCAACCGATCAGAGGACGCCAAGCCACGCCAGCAGCACGTTGCAACCGATCAGAGGACGCCAAGCCACGCCAGCAGCACGTTGCAACCGATCAAAGGACGCCAAGCCACGCCAGCAGCACGTTGCAACCGATCAGAGGACGCCAAGCCACGCTAGCAGCACGTTGCAGCCAGCACACCAGCATGGAATCAGCGATATCATTGATTCCGAAGAAAACTGCGATAAAGAATATCAAAATGAAGAAACGAATGAAGCAACCATTGATTCCGAAGAAAACTGGGATAAAGAATATCAAAATGAAGAAACGAATGAAGCAACCATTGATTCCGAAGAAAACTGGGATAAAGAATATCAAAATGAAGAAACGAATGAAGCAACCATTGATTCCGAAGAAAACTGGGATAAAGAATATCAAAATGAAGAAACGAATGAAGCAACCATTGATTCCGAAGAAAACTGGGATAAAGAATATCAAAATGAAGAAACGAATGAAGCAACCATTGATTCCGAAGAAAACTGCGATAAAGAATATCAAAATGAAGAAACGAATGAAGCAACCATTGATTCCGAAGAAAATTGCGATAAAGAATATCAAAATGAAGAAACGAATGAAGCAACCATTGATTCCGAAGAAAACTGGGATAAAGAATATCAAAATGAAGAAACGAATGAAGCAACCATTGATTTATGGAAGTATAAGGAATGGATGACATGAAAAGATGAAAATAAAAATAATGTAATTTTTTTATTTTGTGTAATAAAATATTATAAATTTGTAAATGTTTTTTAATTGTTAGGGCTTGTCCTCAATTTCAAACTTCTCCTTCACACCAACAAGTCCTCAATTTTAAACTTCTCCCTCACACCAACAAATCTAAATATCTGGTGTTCACTTTCATAGGTTTGTTCCAGCAAACAATCACGGACTGTTTTTACGTACTCTCACTGCGCATGCGCGAGTGCAAACTAGTCAGAAACGAGAGTTCCGGATTGGGGATCTGCTGGAACAAGTAGGTACAAAAATCAGTCTCTAGGTGCCGCTGCTTTTGTTTCATCATTAGTAGTTGCAAAATTGTCCGCCAGATATAATTTTCGTGACGCATGTAAAAATCAAAGCGACCTGATGACCTTGGTTATTCCTGTGGTATTCACTTGCGCTTTACGTTTCTCCATAATTGCTCGCTTATTTTCTTGACCTTGCTATCAATTATAGATTTTGAACCCGGTAATAAACTGTATGACTTGCGCTATTGTTTTTGATTATTCTTTTGGATTTCGTTTAACTTCCTTAAAATTACTTACCTCCACTTCCCCAAAAAAATAATCAAATATCAAGTTCCAATATCCACAAGAAAATCCGAAAGATAGTTAACTCACCCAAGAACCTAGTCACGAAAAAAAAGAAAACAATTATATATGTGACGTATGGGGAAGATGATCTGCGCGAGAAAAATCCGAAAGAAAGCAAAAATCACCAAAAACCAAGAATCAATAAAATGTAAAACAAAAATGCAGGGTCAAAATTAAAACAACTATACAGAAACCTGATGGTGGCTCGAAGTTTGGCGTTGGCGGAAACTCAAGGACCGCAGTACACATGCGCGGATTTCTAGTTTGAAGGAGGGTGCACACGCAGAGTGTTTCGAACTGGTTTGTTCAGGAGAAAATGTGAAATTTGTAAACACGTGACACATCAATGGTGGTGTATAGGGTAGGGTGTAGGGAGAGTAATTTGTGGTAAAATAGAATAGGATAAAGGTTGACGGTTCTTTTTCTTTAAAGATTTCAACTGAGAGGGGGGGTGTCCCGAGCTCAATTAATCTAATTTATGTACCAAACAAAAATGTTATCAATACATTTAAAATCAGTATATATTAACACATTTATGTGCATGAGAGGGGATGGTTTGACCGGGAATGAGAAGGTACATAGTTCTTATTGGATATGGAGAACAGGAAAGCTCTTATTGGATGAATGAATATTGTTCTTATTGGATGAAAAAGGGAAAGTGGGAGAAGAACGCTCTGAGGGCGGGGAATGGGACATTACGTACAAAAGCGTAAGAAGCTTTGTATAGCTTTTATAGCCCCCAGTCGTCTCTAGATAGTGTGTGTGTGCATTCGATTTACGTGTCACATTTTCAAAATATGTGGTACGAGTATTTCTGAAGACTTTTTTGGAAGGCTTCCGACGCGACGTCCAAAGGTTCCGAGGAAGAGAGGGGGAGGGAAAGCAGAGGCCTGTCGTCGAAGCCGATGGACGACGTGTGGAAAGTGCGGGCTGGAAAGTTTGTGAAGAAAAGAATGACGACACAACAAGATATATTAGAACTTATTCATCAAGATATAATGTTACATTATTACAAATTTATAACTGATTACATGATAGATAAAACAATAATCATTGACTTGGCGAAAAATATTGTTTATCCACATCTCATGGTAAAAGCTTTAATACAGTATTTTCAAAACTACAAATATCAAAAAACAATGTAATTGCTCTTATTAATTCTATAAAATGATGATAGAAACGTATATACTTGTTTATTTGAAGAGATATTTTCAATTTTTTACAGAGTTTAATTATATCAATTTTTTTAAAGATATGGCTATGATAACAGATGCTAATCTTTTTGGCAATGCTTTGCTTAAAAAAATTATTTCAGATTATTCTAAAAAGACGATGTTATTACATCTCGTAGATTGTATAGTGAAAGAAGATTGTAGTAAAAAATACATAACTTTTTTTTCAAAATATATCATTTTTGTTTTGTGAATGCATTAAGTTGGCTGATTTTGATGCTTGTAAGAAGGTGGTGCAATTTCATAATAAATGGAAAGATGTATTTTCTAAAGATGTATTGGATAAAATAGTTTATAGGAGCAATGGAATATTATTTAAAAGAAAGTTCACACAAATATTGTTTGATATATCAAACGATGAACAATTGTCTTTTGATTCAAAATGTAGTCATTTCAACTATAGCTTGTGAATATCTAGTCTTTGCTCATTATATAGTTAACATTTTAGAAGATCAGATTTTAAATAGCTATTCTCAGTTTTATGAAGAATATGCTCTTCTAATATTATCTTGTATTGACTCCATCATAAAGTTAGATAATAAATATATCAGAGTGGTATATTCATCTATTTAATAGAAATATTATCTCAGTAATTTGTCATATTTTCAACTTAGTAATGTATATAATCACTCATTAATTATTGAAATACGAACAGGTTGGAATGGAATATTTACCAAAGAAACATTATATCTTATAGATTGTAAATGTAACGCAATAAGGAAAAAGATAAAAGTTATGTCAACAAAAATATAAGAAAAAAAATCGAGTAACAAAATTATAAAGAAAAACAGGCACGAGGAGAAAATAAGAAAAGAGATGAGGTTAAGAGTTAGATAAAAAAAGGAATAAAATGTTTTCACATGATTTTACAAATAATATTTCTTTGGTAATTATGCATTTGTCTTGCCTAATCTATTATAAATAGTTTTTCTGTAATATTCCATCTGTTATGAAAATAAATTCTTTTCAGAATTAAAAAAAATAAACAGATTTCTTTATTTCTCTATTTTCAAATCCTATGTTGAAGCAAGTAACGGAAGGCACACAAATTTGGTATTTGTAAGTGAAAATAAAAGTCAATTTTTAGTGAGGTCGAACGCACAATAGGAGATTGAGAATATACCTTTAGTTTATTACCACTCAATTTTAAAAATTGTAATTGAATGTATAACTGGAGATATCTTTAATTTTATTATTCGATAAGTCTTTATTTTTCTAAAGGTTTTTTTTCGATAAATGTCTAATCGAGCTTGAAGAAAAAAATTAACCTTAACCCACTGCGTACCAGATTCGCTTTTGGATAGACTTGAGAAAATATATTGAACAGTTTCTTCATAGTTGTGGCGGGGACTGTCGAACCTGTTATCACCGTTACCGCAGCCAATATAAAAATTATTCGAATGTATTTGTTAGGTTATTTGAATGTATTTGTTAGTATTTGTAGGTATTGTATAGGTTTGTTAAGCCTTTGTGAAGTGAGAAAAGAGATACAATCGTTTATAAACCCTCCCAACTCCGAACCCCCTCCCCCTCCCTCCAGTTGTATCTAAATGTTCGTTCTGGACCACGTTTTGGCAGTGTGCCAAGCCGTTGGCGGGCAATTCAAATGTGTGTTTGTGTTGTGATTGGTTGTTTGTGTGTGGTGTGTGTGTGTGCGTGGCTGGGTTAGTTTTGAGTGGTGGAGGAGGGGAGGGGAGGAGGAGGGGGAGGAGAAGGGGGTGGAGGAGGAAGGAGGGAGGAAGGAGAGGGGGAGGAAGCACCCGCCTGCCCGCCCGCCCACCCGTCCGCTCCACGGTTTGTGTGTGTGTAAGTGTGAGGTCGATCGATCATAGAGCGCGTCATTTCTCCAGAATGATGGTGGGGATAACAGTAGGGGGAAGTGGCGGGTCTGGGATCAGGATGTGACGTAACAGATAAGAGAAGCTTATCTTATCGCTGACGTCACAGCCTGATCCCAAACCCGCCAATGTTTCGGAGGGCTGACGTCACAGCCTGATCCCAGACCCGCCAATGTTTCGGAGGGCTGACGTCACAGCCGGATCCCAAACCCGCCGAGGTGGCTGTGACGTCACAGTCCGGTCGTCGACCCTGACCCCAAGGTCGGCCCTGTGGTGTCACAGCGCGCGCGATCTGGTGGCGAAGGGGGGTAGCGTGAGAAGGTGGCGCGCCTGGTGGCGAAGGTGCGCAGCGTGAGAGGGTGGCGCGCCTGGTGGCGAAGGTGGGTAGCGTGTGGCGGTGGCGCGCCCTGGCGGCGAATGGTGGAAGCGTATGTGTGTGTGTGCGCTCTGGCGGCGAATGGTGGAAGCGTATGTGTGGTTGTGTAGGTGTGCGTGTGTTTCAAAAATGCCTGCCGACCGAGGGGCGGATTCGAACCAGCCTGAGTCCCGTTTCCTGTTGGGTGGGGGGGTTACCCAGCGCTTTGGCTCTGAGCTACGGCGACATCTCGAGCGGAGCTGTCTGGTTAGGGGTTCTGATAGTACGCGAGGCGGCGGCGGCGGCGGCGACGCCGGATGTTGTGGTTGATAAGAAGATAGCGGCGCGCGCTGGCTGCTGTTTTGGTCGCGAGCATAGGACTTTCATAATGGAGGGGAGAAAGGAAAAAAAACAAATGAAAAACAGTACGTGAAAGAATGATTAGTTTTATTAAGAAGTTTTATTTATAGAAAACAAATGAAAATCAAATTATACATAGGAGATTTCAAAAAACAAAATGAAAAAATCAAAGTATACATAGAATCCGCCATGTTAAAAGTCCTCTCTTCTACACTCGTAATTTAGCGATTTCTTTTTTGATTTTCTCATCCACATAAGCTTTCGTTGCACCGTCTTCCTTTCTGACGGGCGGCGCCACGTTGACGAGACGTTTCTTCATCACGTTCACGTTTCCAAGTTTGCTGCACCGGAGTTTTGGAATTTTTGCTAGATGCGTCTTGATGATTTTGATGTGGCGGTCGACGTACGCTTTGTTGGCGACATCTTTTTCGTCTTGAGGAGGAGCCGTATTCGAAATGCGGTAAAGATCGGCGTTAAATGCATCGTTGACGGTCCATTGCCGGAGACATCTGGATTGAGTGTCGCTCACGCTTTGTAATTTTAGCTTGACTTGATGGAGCTCGTTCTGCAATGCTATACTGGCATCTTGCGCTGATAGTTGACGCGCGTGTTCGAGTTGTTCGTTCACGTACTCTTTGGTGGCGACATACTCTGGTATATTGCAATTTTCTATTTCCTCCTCCTCCTCTTCGTTCGTCGGTATCTCTTCGTCATCGTAAACTTCCTCGTCCTGCTGTTGATCCTCCTCCTCCTCAGCCGAGTCGTAGAAGACCATCGTGTTGCCGTGACTGTCGCTCATGGTGAACTGTCGTCCGCAGCGTGTCATCGCGTCTTTTAACGAAAAAAACGCGCAGGCAATGTCGGCGGCGGATGCGATACGCTTATCGCCGGTGACGTCAGACCCTCCAGGACGTGTCGCGCCGCTTCTCTCTCTCTCTCTCTGGTGTGCAGCTTTAAAGAATTAAACAGATAAAAGCGGCGAGCACGATGGCAAAGTCCAGAAGGGCGAGACCGATCATGATGCTATCTAACCACTCCATAACACACACGTTTACACAGCCGTGACGATATTCCTCTTACAAAACACGCAATCCCGTTTCAATAGCAAAGGTCCGTTGTCGTGGTGCTGCGTGCAGACGAGAAGGGAGACGGCTTGACACGAAGGACACTCGTTCCTCGACGGTGCGGCGTCGTCCTCCTTCGAGTAGTGTTGTCGACAAGGCTGGCGGAGAGAGATGCAAAAGCGGCAGCTCCGCTTCGGTGGCGGCGGTCCGTCGATACGCGTCCGTCCGCGGTTCCAATGCTCCTGACAAGAGCGAAGTTCTTGAACGCACGGTAGGTTTTGGATGTCTTCAGGTAGTTTCTCGAACACGCGCTCCACCTCGTAGGGCGCCGGCCAATGACACAAAAATTCGACCTTTAAGTGACGCAATGACTCCGAGTCGAGAAGCGTAAGCGTGTAATCGGCTTCACGCAACGCTCTGAAAGCGCGTTCGATGTTGTCGCGCGTCTCGCGTCTGATCTCTTGCGCGGTGTGCTCCAAAAGGTCGGCCACGGAGCGGATGAGTGGATGCGTACGACGGAACACTCTGCATCATAATGACGAGCGACGGGGCAGAGTGCATGATTATAACGTGCCCAGGACGTGTATCTTATCACATTTCCCTTTCCACCACGTCATGATGCAATAAGTCCGGTCGATGAACGCTCATCCATTCGTACAAGGCGATGACGTGCTGGCCTGCTAAACTGACGTCACCGCAAGCGTAGAGTTCGCGGTACTTGCGTAAGCACTCGTGCAGCGGAGGACACCCGAACGACTCGAGATCGAAAATGTCTTTTCCTTGGAGTACCTCCTGCAACCACTCTTTCTTCTGGCCTCCCTTGACGTAGATCGTCGAGACACCTTCGAAAGCTTTCATCATCACAAACGTCCTGTCGCCATAATCGTAACGTCCGCTACTCCACGGCGGTGTGGCGTGATGACAGCGTTTGATCCACCACACGTGTCTCTTGTCGTCTCTGTTCAAAGTATGGAAAGGCCGCGGCGGACGAAAGGTGAATTTCTGAACGCACTGATCAGACTCGTCTTGGACGGCGCGGATGACGGTGAGCACTTTGATAACGAAGTGTCCGTCTATCCAAAAACCTTGAAGATCAGCGACAGCTGCGAGCGCACGGTGACAGTTGTGCGTTCGTCGTTTTTTATTCTTGTCACGGCATCGTTCTCGCGCCACGGCGTGGTCGGCAGTGTTGCCGCTCGACCTTCTTCTTCTTCTTCTTCGTCGTCTTGTGCATTGATCCGTGGACGTGGAGGAGATGTTTCTCGTGCTTGATCGTCTTGCAAGAGTTTACATAAGGAATTTTTCACATACCGCAACATGATGACGCACGCACCGTGTGTAGACAGCAGGCACCGCAAATCGAATGGAAAACACACACACACAGCGCGGTGATGTCTCGCACACGGGAAAAAACGAGAGACTGACGGTCGTCGAGTTGTCGCCGTCCTTCTTATACAAGTCTGTGACGTCAGCGGACATGCACTCGCGCAGCGCGGTCGTCTTATCGCGCGAGGCTATGACGTCACCGGGTGACGCAAGACGCTTACACTTCAATGTCTCTCGCATGCACCCACGAATTATGGCGCGAGTCGAAACCGAGCCAATTCACGAGGCGAAGCGGACCCTTTTTCCGTACGACGCGCTCGACTAAATAGCGATCGGGATATCGTGTGCGTTGCAATTCCTCGGTGTAGAAGCGACCCTCGATCGTTTCGCCTTGCAGGTCTTCTAGCGAGTACGTGACGGGATTCGAGAGATGCACACGAACGATTTTGAAGAGTTCGGTGCCTCATCGCGCTTCGTAGCCTTTCCGAAACGGCGAGTTTTTGTACGTGCTCACCCGAACGACGTCGCCGACGCGAAAGCGATGTGTCCTCAGGAGACGCGGGTCGAGCGTTTTCACTTGCCCGTACACCGTGCGCATGAGTCGATCGTCTTTCACGTCTTTCGGCTTCATGCCGATCGTTCGATGTTTCGTGTTGTTGTAATCTCGGAGGAGGGCGGGTAGCATAAGGGTCCAGCGTCGCGTCCCCTCGCCGGTGAAACGCCTCCACATCCGCTCCTTGAGCGTTCGATTAAACCGTTCGACAACGGCGGCCTTCACGTTGGAAAAGGTGGAATAATGATGAATGCCACGCTCTCGGAGCCACTTGTTGAGCGCGGTGTTGTAAAACTCCTTGCCTTTGTCGGTTTGTAGGAAGTGAGGCACTCGCCCGCTCGACGTCACGATGCGGTCGAAGGCCTTGACGACTTCCGCTCCCGTCTTTTTCTTTATCGCTTCCGTCCAGGCGTACTTGCTGTAGACGTCGATGACGGTGAGAATGTATCGCATCCCTCGATTGCTTTTGGAGTACGGCTGCATGTCGACCAAGTCGGCTTGCCATAGATCATCGAGTCCTTTCGTGATCACCCGCCGTCTCGCGTAACGACGTCGGGCAGGCGCGTGCAATTCCGCAGCGAGTCCTTGTCGAACTGTCGTCAACACGGTCGTCGTCTTCTTCTTCTTCTTCTGCATGGTCAGAGGCGCTAGACGATAATACCGGCGTCACGCAATTCATCTTCTATTTCTACTATTTCACCGTCGAGCCCGTTGTTACCGGCGGCTTTCGAAGCGTGTAACAGACATAGCCTCTCCACGAGTGTGTTCGGATCGCGCCAATATTTGTAGTCTGGCGCCGTCACAAAACGTAGACCGCTCCCCTTCCTCTTTTTTTCCACTCCCCATTTCTTCTTTCTTTCTGCAAGTCTTTTGCTTTGTCTTTCCCCCCCACCGAAAAGATGCGCGACAATATTACGATATTTCCATGGATTGCCTCTCGTGTTAAACGCAAAATTCGATTTGAAGTTTTTCTTGTGCGCGGAAGTGAGTTGCAGAATTGTTTTATATTGTTTCAAATCGTCTTTCGTGACATCATTTAAGTCGGGACGGTCTTCAAAAAGGAGTTCGAGAAGCCCCGGCTCTGGGTAGAAGGTGTGACCTTGCACGGAGAATGTTCCGTCTTCCGGGTGAAGTTCTAGGAAGGCGTTACCGATGTGAGGACGCCCTCCTATATAGTACGATCCAAAAGTCGTATCGCCTACGTCGATCGCAGCATTCGACAAATAGCGCTGTAATTGTTCATAATGTTGACTGCGAACATCTCCATGTCTTTCTATGTTGTCTTCTTCGTCTTCCAACTCCGGGAGTGTTTCGAAGGAGGAGGAGGAGGAGGAACCTGCTTCCACTCTTGGTTGGTGTTTGCTGCTCGTGGAAGACGGTGGAGTGTTCGTTTTGCCCTCTCCTTGCGGGCGGTGCAGGGCTTTCGAGACGGGCGTTGTGAGATACGTATCGAGTAATCGACTGCGCATGGTTTCGGCGTCTTGCAAGATGCTCATTTTCTTGCGAATGTTTTCGCGTGCCTTCTCCACCTCCGTTTTCAATCGCTCTTCCGACGTGATGGGTCGAAGGGGTGCGGGTGCGGAGGAAGAGGGAGGGCGCGGTGTCTTTCCACGCAAGCTCCTTTTCGTTTTCGCAAGCGCATTCAGCGTTTTCAAGTCTATGTTTGATCGTTTGTTCTCGTTTAGTCGTGTTTCACGGACGACGTGTCTTCGTCTTCTTCTTCTCACGTTGTCGCGAAGCCGTTGTATTGTGCTCACGCGTCCTCCTATTTTGGATTTCACTTTCATCGCGCCCGCCACACCCAGCGCGGCCGCCCTTTCACCGATACTCGCGTCTCTGGACGTGACGCGCGCCCACGCGGCCTTGGCGAGCGCTTCGTCTGCCCTTTTGCGTTCCTCACCGCCTTTGTAGTTGTGGTAAGCGATGTCGTGCTCTCTACACGCTTCGTCCAACGGATTCATACCGCGGTCGCTTCTTTGCAGTCTCTTCATGAGCTTCGTACCGGGCCCGCAAAATTGATAGCCGCCGGGAATGTGAAGTTCGAAGGGCAGTTTGTCTATCGCCCGATTCAGCATCCGTCCTATAAATCCTCTTCCGCGATACTGTCGGCCCCCCCGTCGCGTTCCCGCGACATTGAAATGCTGTCGCACGTACACCATGGCGTAGAGTGAAGTCTCTCGCGAAAGAAAAGATATTATATAACCTTCACATCAGCACCGCGGCCATCGGCCGTCGGCACGAGAAACCGGTCGAAGCCCGATCGGTATAGACCGTGTTGCAGCGCACTCGGTTTACAGATGACCACAAAAGCAAAACGGTCGGCGTTCCACACGTTGGAACACATCGCCTTAAAATCGTTGAAGGTCTGAAAATCGTTGCCCACGTGTTCTTTGTAGATATACTCGAGGTTGTTATCGTCTTGCCGGAAGATGACAATCATATTCGCGTTATCGCGAATCAACTGCTTGGGAATTTTGGTGTACGTTTGACACAGATAGAGCACGTCCGTGTGTTTATGTCTCCCGGCCGCAAAGTAGGCTTTGATACAGTCTTGTTTTTCGGAGGCGATGTCGTCGAAAATGAAAACGCTGTCAGGCGACGCCTCGGCTGGCGGCACGATGCTATCGTGTTGCGAAAACGAACGAAAAGGAAGGAGTCCGTCGCAGACTTGTTTCAAGTACATGTACATGGGCTGCGAGTCTGTGGTGGAATATAAATACACGTTGCGGAACGCCAGACCGAAGCGACCGGTGAGAAGCGAGACGACCACGTTTGTCTTCCCGCATCCGGAAGGTCCCACGATAAGAGCGCGCACGCTATCGGGGAAAAGGGGTCCGTGTCGACTCGTGTTCTCGTCGTCTTTGCCGCGCCATAAGGCCGTCACGTTCACGACGGGCAGTGTTGCCGATTGTGGAACAACGTGCATCGTCATGCGAAGAGCGAGGGAGAGAGAGAGAGACTGTTTGCCTTTGTCGAAGGACACTGTTTTTAAAGGGTGCGACAAAGGCGAGAGGGAGGGGGGTGAATCGGTGTGTGAGTAGGAGTCGAAATGAAACATGACACATACAATCAAGCAAGTCCTTTTATTGATTAAAAAAATTACATAGATGACGTACACATTAAACATGACTGTTACGGATGTCGGTGGTCGTGGGCGTCATCGATGCAATCGCCATCTGGACAGCTCTCGCTAACCATGCCGCTGCGTTGCGCGCGCATTCGCTGACGTCCACCGCAAGATCGCAGCAGACCGTATCCGGTGAGGTGGAGGTCGATCGTTCCGTTGTCGTCTTGCGGCGTCGTGATGGTGTTGTTTTTTTGGTCTTTCGCTCTTTTGGTTTTGCGTCCTTGCGGGTTTTCTTCTTCTTCGACGTGCAATACATGGGACAGGGATGACCGCATGCAGAAGGAACATCGGATGACGCCGACGCCGCTCTCACCTCCATGTCCTCCTCCTCCTCCTCTTCCTTCATGTTGTCGTGGAGTGCAGCAAAAACGGCGAAATGCGAATCGCAAGAAGAAAGCGCACCCACGTCGTCTTCACCGGCCGAGGCAGATGGAACGTGTTCTGCGCCTTCTTCGTTCATCATCGCGTGAAGGAAAGACACGGAATGAAGACAGCGAGCGAAACGCGCGACGTCTTATACGATCACGTTTTTCTTCACCACAAAGTCGTCGATTGGTGCGTATTGCACTTCCGCTTTGTAGACAATGAGACAATACCCTGTGACGTTAGCGGGCATGGCTGTACCCGTTTCCCACGTGATCTTGATGTCGGTTTGCGAGGGGAGTACGGCAGACGCTCTGGCGGAGACGTCCCATACAATAACAGGAAACCAAGAATTCAGATACCAATATTCCATGGCCGATATGGGATTGCGATTGTAGTAAGAACGTTCCGCATTTTGCATCATTTCATAGAGATACGGGTGCCATTTTTCATCGGCGGTATAATATTTGACATTGCATAGAAGTTCGGAATAAGGGTAAAACTCGTCGTTTAAATACAGTTTTGCTCTTGTCATATCGTTACCGTCGAATTCGCCCGAATTCTGTTTCAGGTTCGCGTCTTTATCCGTTTGCATCCCAAAGAAAATGTACAGGGGATGGTCCTCTTTTGCGGCAGTCTTCACCGTCCACTGAAACGGTCCCTTTCCTCCTGCTGGAACGTTGGGGTATTCGTGAAGTTCCCATCGTCTGAATTGCACGGGGATCGGTCGCCGACTGTCCAGCGTTCGCGTCACCGCGAGGGAAGCAGCATCGCTCAGCGTCAAATGAGGCATTCTCCAAATCACGTCCGTCACGGTAATCGTCGTTGCGTCCGGTGTCTCGACTTTCGTCGTGAGACACCGATTATCGTGACGACCTCGAATGAGGACGAGGTCGTGTTTCACGCCAGTCATGATACGCGTGTGATCTTCGAAAAATCCCATCCACAGTCGCAAAGGCACGATACCGTAAAATTTTCCTCCGTTCTTACTGAGCATTAACCATGTGTTGCTTTTGGCAGGGTTCGAGTATAATTGAAGGTCTTCGGTCCAACAGGCGTTGCCGAACGATCGTCTTTCTGCTGGCGAAAGGAAACACACGTTCTTCATCGTGGCGGTGATGCCCGGATTTTTCACAACGTCGACAATCACGTTGTTGATTTCGTAACGAATTTCGCTAAAAAGAAAGGCGAAACCGTTGTTGATCAATTCGCAGTTGGTGCGCGTGGGAGTGTCTGCGCCCGTTTTGACCGCACATCCCGCGATGACGAGCGAACTCTCGCAAGGTAAGAGAACGGCGTCCTTATTCATGATAGTAATGCGAATTTCATCGTTTTGCCCAAACGATTTAATGTTCGGAAAGTGTTCGTGAACAGCTTCGTTGACGATGTGGTGTTTTATATTCTCCCTGCGGAGAATGTCGATCGCGTGTTCGTCCACAAACTCCGTTGAAGATGGATGACTGGTCTTCATTTTCTTCGACGACATTTTATTTGTTTGTCGTTTTTCGCCTTCCTCCTTAGAACGAGATTATAACCCAACGCTCGTAAGGTTTGTCGACTGGACGGTGTTAACGTGGTGAGCGGACAAAGCACTCTGTGCCTCGGTCGCGACACGACCCGCATTTTATAGTGCTTTTTCGGTGTTCTTTTAGAAGAAAGCGGCATTGGGATTGCTTCTGGGGCGTACGAGTAGAGTGCACGTCAACGGAGTGTCCGAGTACAACGGAATCAGTTGCCCGTCCGCGTTCTCTAGACGAATCGCTAACTCGTCGATCCAACGTCGCGTGACGCGGTGAAAGATTTTTTCGGTCGGCCTTTCTTCGACGATGGCGGCAGGTAAATCGTTGACGTGAAACTGATACAACACGTGGGCAATTCGATCGTTTATATACCCGCTTTCGATCACGTTACACGTCACGAACACTTCGAAATCTTTCACGATCGTCGGCGCAGCATCGGCCGTCACGTACGCGCCGAAAAGTGTGGGTGACACGGTCTTTGAAAAACCGAGGAGAGGACCGATGGACGCGGGCTGGTCGAAATTCAGCTTGAAGGACGTGTTGACGCGCACTTTGTTCGATTGCGGGTCCGCTTCCAAATCGAAAAAGTGCTTCTTCGTCGCAAACTCATCGGGAAACTGTTGATGAAGAATGTTCGATATATGATGATGGATGTCATCTAAGGTATACGTACCCGGAGGGACGGATAGCACATAGCTTGCTGGCGGTCCCCCCTCGACGAGAACGTCGTAGTGGAGTGTTGTGACCGTCCTTCACGTTGCGAATGGTGTGAACGGTGCTGAGATGCACTAACGCGATCTCGTACACGTCGTTCGAGAGGTCGACCCCCGGCGCAAACTTCACCGAGATCTCCGGCCCCTTCCCCATTAAAGTGTACGTGCGCATGACACGAACGACGCAAGCGAAGTGATCACGTCCGGTGTTTAATCTTCCTTTTTCTTCTTCCATTCGTGAACGAGAAATTGTAGACATAACTTGCCGCAATTGTTCGCGTTGTATTGTTGAACTTGACGCGTGTTGTACGTCACGCGGTGTCCGCGCGCGTAGCGAAGGAATTCGGGCGGGGGCGGAAGTCCGAACGAATCGAAGTAGCGCACCGTTCGACCTCGTTTCACGTACGCCACGAAATGAGTACCGTCGCCGCTGGCGTCGTCGAGGTTGACGACGCCGCACTCACGCTTCGCCCTCGTTCTTTCGGGCAGCGCATCTCGCGTAAACACGCCGCGAAAATGAGGAATGTTCAACATCTTCTTCGCAAAACGTGCCATTTCCTCGTGCGTGAGCGCTCGGCGCGGTACTCCGCTCATTGGTTTTTTCGAGACGTTCTCCTCCCCCTCCTCCCCTTGGTCTTCATGTTCGTGCGAAGCATTTTCGCGGCCCTTAGTAACACGCCCGATCCTTTTTTGGTCTCTTCCATCATCTTGTTATGACGCACCATTTCCGCTAACTCCTGGTTTTTAGTTTTGGCGTTTTTCACAGCGTTCGCGATAGCGGCAGCGCCGCCTGCGACGGTTCCGAGCGCGCTCAGTCCGCTGAGAATGGACGGAATCAGAGGGATGAGGGCAGGCAGAAACCCGCCTCTCTTACTCTTTCGACCGCCACGCGCCGTCGTCTTTCGCCTTCGTGCGCCACTCCTCTGCAGACGACGTCATAGCTATACTTAAACTCGTCGTGCGCCTATCGATGTCCTCCTGCAATACTTTCGTGCGACTATCGATGTCCTCCTGCACTACTTTCAAATTTTTGAAATTGACCTTTTCCAAATTTTCTATCTTTGTTTCGAGAATAGAATAGTCGTTTTTAGCTAGTTCATTATGCGTGTGAAAAAGACTCTCCGCGTGCTTTTTCGCAACCGCCAGCGTGTCGTCCAATTGCGATTTAATCACCACGTCCGAGCTGTTGGTGCCAGGACCAACTTTGCGAATAAGTCTGTTGGGAAAATTATAATTACCGGACGAACCGACTAGCGGTAACGTCTCCAAGAGCTTCGGGGGCACTTAACTTTCGTGCGCGCTCATGGTGGCTTGTAATTCGCTTTTCACGAAAGCCTTCAAAGATGTCTCGTGTTCGACGAAACGGCGTTTCACATCCTTCACGTGCCCGTCGAGTGCGTGACGCAATACTTTCTCAACGTTTGCGGCACGCTCCTCCGCGTGATGTTTCACAGACGGTAAAATATCCCTGGTAATATCTATAGGCGACGGTGTTTTCTTTTCGCGCGCGCTCAGGGTCGCATGTAATTCGCTTTTCACAAAATCCTTGAACGATTGTTCGTGTTTCGCTAAATCATCGCGATGAACGACGTCCTCGTGCATGCGCCGACGCTTCAGCGCACTTCGACGTACGCGCGTGCTGTGTCCGAAGCTATCCATCGCGACGACTGCACTAACACTATTGTTCTATAAACGCGGTGTTTTATAGTGATGCAAGAAAAAAAAACACAAACCGTTCATGTTTGCAAAAAGAACATGATACGCCGCGACCTTTCAAAGCGCGCTGCATGCGCGCTCTCGTACCCACCATGTCAACACGACATGCATTGCAGCGCGCTCTCGTAGCGGCACCGACAAGGCCTTGCAAACAGTGTTAAGCGCGAGCGTTCGTAATATGCATTGCAGTGCGCTCTCGTAGCGGCAACGACAAGGCCTTGCAAACATTGTGTGAAGCGCGAGCGTTCGTTGCGCGCCTCAGCGCCAGCGCCCGGATGTTGCGGTGAACATCGCTCGCCGGCGCGCGCCTCAGCGCAAGCGCCCGGATGTTGCGGTGAACGCTCGCCGGCGCGCGGCGCAGGGCTAGCGGCCGGATGGTGCGGTTGATAACGATGCCGCGCTGCGCGTGAACCAAGCCGCGCCCCGACACACGCAGTCGCATTGTGTCGACAAATCCAATTAGACATGTGTGCATTTAATTGCTCGAAATATGAATCCGATGTGGTATGGCTTTTACCGAAGTGACAATTACGCGCGTTTTTTCCCGGTGGATATGTTTGGGATAAGTATTATCCACTACGCGGCGGCGTGTGGCGATATTTCGGGTGTCATCTTTTGTGTCGCGCGCGGCGACTCCCCTAACCGGGAAGACAATTTTGGAAAAACACCATTGCACTACGCCTACCGATCGCATCGGTGGGTAGTAGTGCATTTTCTACTATTTATCGGTGCGCGCGAAGACATTCAGGACGCGGGGGGGAAAACACCACGTCAGTGTGCGACCCTGCCTCGGCGCATTGTGTGCGGCGACAATTGTCCAGACTGCTTATGGTGTCCCCGCAGGGTGATTGGCCTCGGCGTGTCGACCGATCACTTGCACGAGTCCCCCCCGGATGCCCCGCTCGAAAAAGAGAACCATGTCGATATCCGTGAGTAGCTCTAGTCGAACGCCGGTGGTCTTTAACATGGCGTCCCACGAAAGCCCGGGAGCGGTGTAGTAAAACAGAGGATCGAGTCCGTACACCTCCAAACACACATTTCGAAAGGTTTCCATCGTGTCGGTTTCGAGGAGGACGTCGATTTTCAAATACAAATCGGCGTACTCACCCAAATTTTGAACGGAGAACGCGTCCCACACGGCGAGCGCGTGTGCGTACTCCGAGTCCGACACGGGTGTGTCTGTGAGGCGACTGTAAAAGACCTCGGGCGGCGGACACCTCGTTTACTCCAATTTGGACACGTCATTGACATAATCGTAGGGAAACACCCCCTTCCTTCTGGCCAATGCAAAAAGACGATCGTCGGGAAAAGCTACACGGGTGAATCTCAAATCGGCCGAATTGAGCGATCGACTTAAAGAGTCGAGTGATGCACCTAAAAATTTCAAAGAATCTAAAAAGCGCAGTTCCACTTTCCCGATTTTCTGGGAAATCGCCACGAATCTCTCGTGATTGTGTGGAACCACGCGCAGCCCGTCGTTGTTCATGCAGTTCTTTTCGCCCCAGGCCTGAAGGAGAAAATGCCAATCGTAACCGCTCCCGTTGTGCATGACGACGGGGATGAGCTTCGGTGTGGGAAAGTTGACGTTACACGCTTGATGAGCCGCGCCGCGAAAGACACCCGAAAAATGATCGTGATCCCTGACGCGAACGGAATTTGGAAGAAAAGGTCCTTTACATATGTGACATACATCGGAATTTTGAAAAGCCTCCTCGTCCTCGTCGTGCATCACGAGGGGAGAAGGACAATTTAAAAGTTGTTCGTAATCTTTCGCGAGACCTTCTAGGAACGCTAATAATTGTATCGCGACGTCGGGACCGTGAAAGGCGACCAGCTGATTCCGCGACTCATCAAACGAGCACACTACTTGAAGCGCCGCCGAAAAGGGTTCGTGCATTTGATACGGTTGAAGGAAGGATCCCTTCGACGACGGCTCACACGACGACACGGGAAGGGTGAGCGCTTCGAAATCAACGTACACCGCAATCGGGCATCGTTGTTGTCTTTCGACATGTCGAAATTGCATGAAGCGCTCCTCCTCGCTCGTCTCCGACGGAAGGATCAAACGTGCGGGGGACCCCACGGATCTACAATCGATGTCGTGAGCCTCGAATTTCCTTTGCGAGCGAAACACATTCAAAAATCTGTCGCAAACGAAAATCCTACCCTTGTGACCCGAATGTTGAGACTGAATCAGTCGAGGTAAATCTTTAATCCAAACGTAATGGGACCGACCGCCGTCGCCATGTATCAACAAGAAATTGAAATGGTTCTCTTTCTTCGTACCCGAAAAGTGAACAGGACCGACGATTTTCCAAGTTTTGTTGGCCGAATCAAACTCTAATGTGAAAACGTTAAAGGAAATGCTGGAATTTTGACGTTCGAAACGTTTTATCTCGTGAACGGGCATGGGCCAGGAGATGCCGCGCAAATCGAGACTGTTTTCCAATTCACCGAAAAGGGTTTCGTACGTACTGGTACGATTAGCATTCAAAATTTTGATGTGTGAAGGCTGACGTGCATGAAAGAGAGCCGACGCCAGCGCCCACAGGAAACATTTCTCGTCTCGATTTTGCACGTTGATCACTGCACGACGTCTCGCGATGGATGCCGGAAGAGGAAGAAAAGAAGAGGCAGAATGCGCGATAGGTTCGAACAAGTGCGCCGAAACGTGAAGAGCGACGATAGAGGCCAACGATTTTCCGGAATCTCTCGGAAAACTCGTCGAATTTGGAATTGATAGGATGCGCGATACGAGAAAGGAAAAATTCAGAAATGTCATCCCCTCGCGATAACACTGCAGTCCGTGCCGAAAGAAAGATGGGCTGCAGCACCCCTACGATTTCGTGCGTCTCGACGTTCTCTTTCTCAATTAGAAACTGACACTCGAGTTGCGCGAAAATTTTGAAAGTAGGTCGGTCGAGAGTGTTGTTGAGCTCTTCAAACATCTTACGATGGAAGGGAACACGACAACGGTTGAGAAACGCGACCGGATCCGCGATGTCGTGTGGGGGAGGAGGATTCGAAATGACACCCCGAACGACACGTCTGTTTAAAGACTGCGCGACGTCCGTCCATTGGAGAGCGTTTGCAATACACGATCTGCCTTGTTCGTTGGATGGATAGGGCTGACCTATAGAAACAAACAAAACACACACACACACAAAAACATAAATAATAAGCATTGAACGGACCCCTATACACACAACACTACTATAAAAGACATGGTTATTTACCATCCTCACGCTGCGTAGATTCGCGAACGTGACGACTTAAAAGAAGTTTCTTCATCTTCATCTTCAGACAAGTCTGTCGCCAATGAAATGACTAGCAATCACACCGTTGAACTGCGTCAAACAACAAACAGGTGACAAGCACGGCGTAGACAATCAAGAAGAGAACCGTCACGAAAAAACAGCGCACGGCAATGTCCGTACGCTCCATGGTCAAACGTACGACTAATCGCAGAGCTCTGTGGACGCTGTGTTTTAAACGCGAGCTTATCGCACACACACACACGATATTGGACTGCCAACATTGCATCACCCCAAACCGCAGAGAACACGTGCAGCACCCATGCGCGGATGACATCAACCACGCGACCACCGGAAGAGCGATAGCGATAAGACCATCGAGCCACAGAACGGACGCGGCTGGCGCGGATGTTGTGGTTGATAACGCGCGCGCGCGCAGTTCAGAGTCAGCGGTCGGATGTTGTGGTCGATAACAGACGTCATCCTGCGAAAGGAATTGGAGCAGGACACGACACGCGTTTAAAAGGGGCTCCATCTGAGCAACGTTCACTCTCTCGCTATCAGCGAACGTGAACGCGCGCGCGCGCACACACACACACAGCATGCAAGACGTCATGGATACTATGGAACGTGTCACCGTAGACGACTCGCAGGAAGAGGAAGTGATAGACATAACGCCTCCAAGAAAACGCAAACAGTAAGTGATTTAAAGTTTAATCATCTTTGGTGTATTAACATGTAGTCGTTTTCATAGTGTTTGTCTTCTTGATTTTAAAGACCTCTGGAAAACATCAAACAAAAGAGGAAACTTTTTAAACAACAAGTGAAAGATGACATTAAACGCTTATTATGGAGTGATGAGGAGGAGACGAAGGAGGAGGAAAAGGCAATGACAAGAGCGCTAGAGGGTGCTTTGGAAGAAAAAGAGAATGATTTGACGAAAGCACTCATGCCATGTACATCAGGCAACACCAATGATTACACTCGCGATATGAGTCTCCCCTTCCGTCAGACAGATGACGACGTGCGTACGCTACATTTTAACGCGGCGAACGCAAGTTGTACACAGGTGAAGAACAGTGTAGTGTTTATCTACAAATCCAAGAAGACGTCAGAGTAAGTTTTTTTTTCAACAAAAATGAAACTAATTTAATTTTTTTTAGACCGTGGGAAATGTTAATTAAGAAAATGGACGCCACTACAATACGACTGAATATGTTAAATTTACCAAGAGGACTCTTCTTTGAAATAACGGACATTAACCTTATCGCGAGTGAACTCTATAAGAAATCCGCCTTCGTCGCGACGTTACATCACACATATGATGTGTTTCTTCCGACAAGGTATGAAAACTAAGAAATGTATGAAATGGTTTGTAAAATTACAAAAAAAAATTAAAAAACTAATCACGAATGCAATTCTTGAATTTACTGATTTACACCAGAGATTGAGGCGATTGGAAAATAAAACTTTTTAGCAGAAAGACCACATATGTCATTTGTGGGTATCAATCCAAAAAACAAAGCTTATATAGTTCTCATCTACAAGTTGGATGACTTATCGCATCACTCAACGTGGGACAAAATTTTCGCTTCGTATCGGCACTACGGATTATTGGACAAGCCAACCCTTCAATAATTCAATATTTATTTGTACACACTACTGAATAAAAAAAACTGAAATGTTAAATCATCATGAGTATTGTTTTTCTTTTCCAACGTCATTTCCTGAAATATCCATCCCTTCCTCATGTCTTCAATAAAACAAGTCATCGTTTCATAATGATTTTATTAAGAACGTCTATACACATTTCCCAGATCTCCTTTCTTATTTTAATTTAGTTAATTTATTTTTATT
The DNA here is from genome assembly GCA_038098605.1 of Gryllus longicercus. NCBI lineage: Eukaryota > Metazoa > Arthropoda > Insecta > Orthoptera > Gryllidae > Gryllus > Gryllus longicercus. The sequence goes on from JAZDUA010000077.1 coordinate 2,511,317, forward strand.
TTATTCATTGCATTATGTATTATTGAACCAGGGTGGGTGATCGCTTCCGGCCAGGCGATAAGCCATCTTATCTCGCCTACGTCGACGCGAATAACTTGTATGGGTTTTCGATGTCACATCCGCTTCCGGTGGGCGACTTCCGGTGGATGCCGGAAAGCGACATCGAGCGGTTGAACATCGCTGAGGCGGCTGCGGAAGTCGATCGGGGATACGTTTTGGAGGTCGACCTCGACTACCCGGATGTCATCCACGATCGGTTGAGCGATTTGCCGCCCTGTCCGGAAACCCGCGTCCCCCCGACTCGAAAAGCAGGCAAGTCAAGTTGCTGGCGACGCTGCTGCCCAAGCGTCGTTACGTCGTTCACATTCGAAATCTACTTCAGGCCCTCGAGTTGGGAGTGCAACTCACGAAAATTCATCGCGTTGTCTCGTTTTCGCAACGACCTTGGCTTGCCACGTACATGGAACTGAATAACGCGCGTCGACAGCGCGCGTCCTCCGATTTCAAAGAAAAATTTTTTAAACTGATGAACAATTCCATTTACGGCAAGTCGATGGAGGACGTGCGCAACCACCGGCGCATTTATCTCGTGAACAAGTGGGAGGGGAGGTGCGGGGCCCGACGTCTCATCGCCGATCCCGCCTTCGTGCGTAGTCATCACGTGAACGGCGATCTCATGACCATCGAGTTGCGGAAAACGGAGGTGAAGCTCACAAAGCCCATCTATTTGGGGTTTTGTATATTGGAAATATCGAAACACAGAATGTACGACTTTTTTATAAGTACTGCCAAAAACATCTTTTTGACCTTCACCTTCTTTACATGGATACCGATTCATTCATTCTTTCTACTTCCACGAGTGTGTACGCTGAGATGAATCGGTATCCATCCTGGTTCGATACGTCGTTTCGGTCCCGATAACGCATTTGGCGTGACACCTCGCAACAAAAAGGTACTAGGGCTGTTTAAGGACGAATGCGGAAACGATCCCCTGCTCGGCTACGTAGGTTTACGTCCAAAAATGTACTCCATCGAAACCCGATCTCGGGCGTGTTCTTCTCGTGCGAAGGGAGTACAACGTTCGGTCGTCAAACGTTATTAATTTCAAAATTATTTGGACTGTTTATTTCGGAACTAAAATAGAATTGACAAACAATGTACTATTCGGACCAAATCCCACGTCAATTATTCCTTTGTCCAAAACAAGCGTTCGTTGTCTGTGTCCGACGACAAACGCTATTGGATTGATAAATTTACAAGCCTGCCATGGGGTCATTTCCGCATCCAGTGCACGCGTCCGTCCGTTTCTTCTTCTTCTTCTTCTTCAGCGTGCACGCTCGTCCCCGCAGGCGGGGTTCATGTAGATTAGAATTTATTTTAAACTTTTTATTTATTTTATTTATTTTATGAATAGACATTTTTAGTAGTAGGGAGTTTTATGATGAGTCACTTTCAACTAGTAGTGGGGGGAGAGCGTTTGCAATCACGTTGAAGACCGGAGGGCGAGCTCTCAACACGTCATTCGTCCATCGCCCCTCGCCATGGAACGACCTTGCTTAGACGAAGAAGCGTATGATGCGTGGAAGAAGCGGATGATGGCGAACTGGGTCAGCCTCGCCAACGCCGCCGCCGATCTCGCCACAATCGCCTACAATTGCAGTCTGGATGGCCCCTACTACGCCGACGACTATCGCTCGATCATCGACGTTGCCGTGGATATGATGTGTGCTGCTCGACGCTGTCACGAGGAAAACAAACATGGATGTGATGACGGGCACGATGAAGAAAAGGAAAAAGCTCTTCACGATCTCGCGATTGCATGTCACGAGAAAGTGCTATGGATCATGATGGCTCTCGGCGACGTGACCTCCTGCCCGTGCTGTGAGTGCCAAGCTGGTGGTTTATTCGCGCGCTATTGTGTAAATACGTTTTTAGATGGTGCGAACATTGTGTTATAAAAGAGAAACGAATTGGATTCTTGGTTAAAAATGGAGAGTCAGTATGAAGATTTAATAGGATTAGTTTTAGATGATATTGAAACTTCTTCATCGGAATCGTTTACTGATTTTCATGATTCTGAAACTAACGATGAGGCTACCGAATGTTTTACTTGGTATAACGTAGATAAAAGCTACCTGACTACATTCACATTTACAGGCAACACAAAGGAAAAATGTATTTATAGCGACGGTTATCCCAAAAACACGGAGGAATTGAAACCCATCCATGTTTTTAATAGATTGTTTGATGATTACGTGATAAATTATATTGTTACAGAAACGAACACAAGTGCACAACAATTATTTGGTGACGTCTGGATAAATACAAATGCACAAGAAATGCGAGTTTTCATCGGTATCGTGATGTATATGGGATTGATTTCCTATCAACGTGTAGCCGATTACTGGAACACACATTACCTGTATCGCAATACTTTCGTGCGTTCAATAATGAGCTGTAGTCGTTTTCAATTATTAGTACATTATTTGCAAATAAGAGACATACAGAAATGTATGAGCATGTTAGAACATAATTTTACTCGTGAATATATTCCGGGATGAGAAATTTTAGCTGTAGGCAAAGCAAAACGACAATGCAAAGTGAAACAACAATGCTTCTTCAAATTATGCGATCCCGATGGATACACTCTGAGAATAACTGTATTCCCCACTGACAGTAATGAGGAACAGAGCCGTGTGAGGAAGAAAGTTCATGATGCAGTGATACAACTCGTTTCGAACTATATAAATAAAGGCTACACGATTATCGCTACGGACGATTGTACCTCTGTTCGTATTGCTGTTGATCTTCTCAATAATTGTACCCATTTTATAGGAACTTTAAAGAAAAACAAACAACTTCCTATGTCCGTTGTGAAGAGTAAAGTACCGAAAGGAGAGATAATTGGAAAAGCATTGAACAATGGAATTGTTGTCGCTAAATGGAATAAAAATAAACTCTTCTTGTAAATCAAATATGGTATAGAAATGGTTGCATCGAAAGAAACGTTGAAGCCCAGGGCGATACTTGACTACGAAAGGGGAAAGCAGGGTATAAATGCGTCAAATCAATTAGCAAGCCGCTATTTTTCACCGTTACGAAAAACTATGGAAATACAATGGCAAGTGTTTGATTACATCTTAGACACTGCTAGGGTAAACTCTTTGATATTATACCGAAAATTATCGGAATGAAATATGAAAATTGGAATGAAACAATTTAAAGAGGTAATCATTATGGATCTGTTACATATTCACTTTCTATCCATGAGCGAAAATAAAGATTGTAGAAATAGAATATTGAGGAAAAAATGTAATCAATGTTACGTCAAATATCGAAAACAGGGGAAAAAGAAAGTTTTAATGAAAGCTAAAATGGTATGTACGTTTTGCAAAATGTGTCAACAATGGCTATGTATGGACTGTTTTTTGTTACATAATTATATTTATATTGATAGTACTTTTTTTTAATAAATCATTAGAATTTTAATACACCATTTGCTTTGATTAAATAACGCTTGTTTACCGGAAGTTTCGAGGCTGAGTAGGCCTTACATCAGTCGTATGCAAAATTATGGAAAAATTCTCTTTATAGAGTCAAATTAAAAGGTATCTGGGTCATTGTCTCGTCAGTATATTAAAAATTATTGTTATTCCCTTCCTATTTACTACTTCCCTCACACTACCTCCTCCTCCTCCTTACCGATGTCCACTTTCTTGTCAGACGATACTATAAATACTGAGAGAACTCGATTCCGAGGAACAGAGTGTAGAAAAGGCTCCTGAGGAACAGAGCAAAAAAAGAATAATCGATAACAAGAGTTAATAGCGAGGTTACGAAAACTTATCCGAATATAATACAGTTGTCCGAGACACGGAATGACAACGTGTCCGAGACACGGAATGACAACGTGTCCGAGACACGGAATGACGAGTCCGAGACACGGAATGACAACGTGGCCGAGACACGGAATGACAACGTGCCCGAGACACGGAATGACAACGTGCCCGAGACACGGAATGACAACGTGCCCGAGACACGGAATGACGTGTCCGACGACGCCGATGAAGACGTGTCCGAGAAACGAAATGAAGTATCCGAGAAACGGAATGAAGACGCCGACATGTCCAAAAAACCTAACGATGAAAAGATATTCTATAAACATTTTGCTATAGTTTTATTGGCTTGTATAATTATTGGCGTTACGGAATACATCGACAAGACAAATGATGTGAATGCTATATCTGCAACTCATCTTACAAACATTAATGGTAAATTACACAAGGTTGGAATGACATCTCTTCACGTGGCTGTTATATGTAATAGATTATCTGTCGTGAAGAGTAGGGGGAATAAGCTTATCTCACGAAAATTCATCGCGTTCTCTCATTTTCGCAACGACCTTGGCTTGCCACGTACATGGACCTGAACAACGCGCGTCGACAGCGCGCGTCCTCCGATTTCGAAGATAAATTTTATAACTTGATGAACAATTCGATTTACGGTAAGTCGATGGAGGACGTGCGCAATCACCGGCGAATTTATCTCGTGAACAAGTGGGAAGGGAGGTGGGGGGCCAGACGTCACATCGCCGATCCCGCCTTCGTGCGTAGTCATCACGTGAGCGGCGATCTCATGACTATCGAGCTGCGAAAAACGGAGGTGAAGCTCACAAAGCCCATCTATTTGGGGTTTTGTATATTGGAAATATCGAAACACAGAATGTACGACTTTTTTTTATAAGTACTGCCAAAAACATCTTTTTGACCTTCATCTTCTTTACATGGATACCGATTCATTCATTCTTTCTACTTCCACGAGTGTGTACGCTGAGATGAATCGGCATCCATCCTATAGTTTTATTGGCTTGCCCGACGCTGACGCTATAGACTTATTGACTTGCCCGACGCTGTCACGAGGAAGAAAAAGAACCATCAGATGACGGAAACGAAGAAGATAAGGAAAAAACTATTCACGAACTCGCGATTGCATGTCACAAGAAAGTGCTATGGATCATGAAGGTTCTCGGCGAAGTGACCTGTCTGTGCTGTGAGTGCCAAGCTGACGGTTTATTCGTGCGCTATTGCGTCATCCAGAAAGCTTTCAACGCTCCCTGCGTTTCCTTCAGCATGGGGGACCCACCTCCCTATATCATAGACAATGATAAACAATTACCATCACCCCACATCTCATACGAGGCGGAAGGAGTCGGTAAAAGGAGACCTACTGAACCGGAAGACTTTATTCTCATGGTGCACGCTGAAGTGTTAGAAGCTCTCGGTCACCTCCTTCAAGATCCGCAGAGTGAAGCACTGCGACAGCGCGTCTCTCGCGTTCGTCAAACCATTCAGTCTCTACGTGCGCCGTTCGAAAATACGCCTCCAGCGTACTCTCCAGCCCGTAGTGATAGTGACAGTGACTAAGTTTAGTTTCATCTCCAGCTGACGCATGGACCATCTACGTCAGCGCAATCTCGAGTTGGAACTTGTCTTACAACGTTTCATCAACGACGGTTGTTCTCTTCTCGGACTCGACGATCGCTCTCTGCAGCTTCTGCCTATCGACTTGCTATTACACTGGGCCGCGAAGGACGTGCCTTCTGTCTTCCACTGCCTGTCGCAAGACGTGCAGCGGGACCGAGGCATTCGTCGACTACTGCCTTGTCTTCGTCATTACAACAACAACGGGCACGCGCACGTCGACAACAAACAACCGTTGCCGAAGTGGAAGTTTTTGCGGTGTCAGCGAGAAGAAGTGCTGCCTTGTTTCGAACACGCGCACATCGAGGTATGGAAATTGTTTATCGAAGAACATTATGCTTTTTCCAACATTCTTCGGTCGAATGTAGTTTCAGTAAAGAAAAATCCGTGCATTTTTACAATTGGAGAAAACGTGTTATTTCAGTGCTCACCGTTATCATATCGTGTGTGTAAACAACAGCAGCAACAGCCGCAGCAACAAAGCACCTGTTTCTCACAATATAAGGTACTACTTTACACATTTCCGAGGGCGGAGGACTGTTTTTCCTACTATGTGCTCTCACATGGAAAATGTATCCATTATACACGTTTATCGCTGAGGCGGCTGCGAAAGTCGATCGGGGATACGTTTTGGAGGTTGACCTCGACTACCCGGACGTCATCCACGATCGGTTGAGCGATTTGCCGCCCTGTCCGGAAACCCGCGTCCCCCCCGACTCGAAGAGCAGGCAAGTCAAGTTGCTGGCGACGCTGCTGCCCAAGCGTCGTTACGTCGTTCACGTTCGAAATTTACTTCAGGCCCTCGAGTTGGGAGTGCAACTCACGAAAATTCATCGCGTTCTCTCGTTTTCGCAACGACCTTGGCTTGCCACGTAAATGGACCTGAACAACGCGCGTCGACAGCGCGCGTCCTCCGATTTCGAAGATAAATTTTATAAATTGATGAACATTTCGATTTACGGAAAGTCGATGGAGGACGTGCGCAACCACCGGCGCATTTATCTCGTGAATAAGTGGGAGAGGAGGTGCGGGGCCAGACGTCTCATCGCCGATCCCGCCTTCGTGCGTAGTCATCACGTGAACGGCGATCTCATGACCATCGAGTTGCGGAAAACGGAGGTGAAGCTCACAAAGCCCACCTATTTGGGGTTTTGTATATTGGAAATATCGAAACACAGAATGTACGACTTTTTTTATAAGTACTGCCAAAAACATCTTTTTGACCTTCACCTTCTTTACATGGATACCGATTCATTCATTCTTTCTACTTCCACGAGTGTGTACGCTGAGATGAATCGGCATCCATCCTGGTTCGATACGTCCTGTTTCGGTCCCGATAACGCATTTGGCGTGACACCTCGCAACAAAAAAGTACTAGGGCTGTTTAAGGACGAATGCGGAAACGATCCCCTGCTCGGCTACGTAGGTTTACGTCCAAAAATGTACTCCATCGAAACCCGATCTCGGGCGTGTTCTTCTCGAGCGAAGGGAGTACAAAGTTCGGTCGTCAAACGTTATTAATTTCAAAATTATTTGGACTGTTTATTTCGGAACGAAAATAGAATTGACAAACAATGTACTATTCGGACCAAATCCCACGTCAATTATTCCTTTGTCCAAAACAAGCGTTCGTTGTCTGTGTCCGACGACAAACGCTATTGGATTGATAAATTTACAAGCCTGCCATGGGGTCATTTCCGCATCCTGTGTACGCGTCCGTCCGTTACTTCTTCTTCAGAGTGCACGCTCGTCCCCGCAGGCGGGGTTCATGTAGATTAGAATAATCTCAAATAGTGGTAGTAGGGGAGAGCGTTTGCAATCACATTGAAGACGGGAGAACGAGGTCTCAACACGTCATTCGTTCATTGCCCGTCGCCATGGAACCTCGCTTAGACGAAGAGGCGTATGATGCGTAGAAGAAGCGGATGATGGCGAACTGGGTTCAGCCTCCGCGACGCCGCCGACGATCTCGCCATCATCGCCTACAATTGCAGCCTACAGCGCCCCTACTACGCCGACGCCTATCGCTCGATCATCGACGTCGCCGAGGATGTGATGTGTGCTGCCCGACGCTGTCACGAGGAAAACAAAAAAGGATTTGATGACGGACACGATGAAGAAAAGGAAAAAGCTCTTCACGATCTCGCGATTGCATGTCACGAGAAAGTGCTATGGATCATGATGGTTCTCGGTGAAGTGACCTCCTGTCCGTGCTGTGAGTGCCAGGCTGACGGTTTATTCGTGCGCTATTGCGTCATCCAGAACGCTTTGAACGCGCCCCGCGTCTCCTTCATCATGGGGGACCCCCCTCCCTTTACCCTGGACAATGATATGACATCACCAGCACCCACCCCCCACATCGCATACGGGGCGGAGGGCGTCGGTAAAAGGAGACCTCCTGAAACGGAAGACTTTATTCTCACGGTGCACGCTGAAGTGTTAGCAGTCCTCGAAGCTCTCGGCTACCTCCTTCAAGATCCGTACGGTGAAGCACTGCGACAGCGCGTCTCTCACGTTCGTCAATCCATCCAGACGCTGTGTTGTCCCTTCGAAAATACTCCACCGACGTACTCTCCAGTCCACAGTGACAGTGACTAAGTTTGACGCATGACCCATCTACGTCAGTGCCATTTCGAGTTGGAACGTGCCATACAACGTTTCATCAACGACGGGTGTTCTCTTCTCGGACTCGACGATCGCTCGCTGCAGCTTCTGCCTATCGACTTGCTATTACATTGGGCCGCGAAGGACGTGCCTTCTGTCTTCCACCGCCTGTCGCAAGACGTGCAGCGGGACCGAGGCATTCGTCGACTCCTGTCTTGTCTTCGTCATTAAAACCACAACGGGCACGCGCACGTCGACAACAAACAACCGTTGCCGAAGTGGAAGTTTTTGCGGTGTCAGCGAGAAGAAGTGCTGCCTTGTTTCGAACACGCGCACATCGAGGTATGGAAATTGTTTATCGAAGAACAATATGCTTTTTCCAACATTCTTCGGTCGAATGTAGTTTCAGTAAAGAAAAATCCGTGCATTTTTACAATTGGAGAAAACGTGTTATTTCGGTGCTCACCGTTATCATATCGTGTGTGTAAACAACAGCAGCAACAGCCACAGCAACAAAGTACCTGTTTCTCACAATATAAGGTACTATTTTACACATTTCCGTGGGCGGAGGACTGTTTTTCCTACAATGTGCTCTCACATGGAAAATGTATCCATTATACACGTTTATCGCTGAGGCGGCTGCGGAAGTCGATCGGGGATACGTTTTGGAGGTTGACCTCGACTACCCGGACGTCATCCACGATCGGTTGAGCGATTTGCCGCCCTGTCCTAAACCCGCGTCCCCCCCGACTCGAAGAGCAGACAAGTCAAGTTGCTGGCGACGCTGCTGCCCAAGCGTCGTTACGTCGTTCACGTTCGATATTTACTTCAGGCCCTCGAGTTGGGAGTGCAACTCACGAAAATTCATCGCGTTCTCTCGTTTCGCAACGACCTTGGCTTGCCACGTAAATGGACCTGAACAACGCGCGTCGACAACGCGCGTCCTCCGATTTCGAAGATAAATTTTATAAATTGATGAACATTTCGATTTACGGAAAGTCGATGGAGGACGTGCGCAACCACCGGCGCATTTATCTCGTGAATAAGTGGGAGAGGAGGTGCGGGGCCAGACGTCTCATCGCCGATCCCGCCTTCGTGCGTAGTCATCACGTGAACGGCGATCTCATGACCATCGAGTTGCGGAAAACGGAGGTGAAGCTCACAAAGCCCATCTATTTGGGGTTTTGTATATTGAAAATATCGAAACACAGAATGTACGACTTTTTTATAAGTACTGCCAAAAACATCTTTTTGACCTTCACCTTCTTTACATGGATACCGATTTATTCATTCTTTCTACTTCCACGAGTGTGTACGCTGAGATGAATCGGTATCCATCCTGGTTCGATACGTCGTTTCGGTCCCGATAACGCATTTGGCGTGACACCTCGCAACAAAAAGGTACTAGGGCTGTTTAAGGACGAATGCGGAAACGATCCCCTGCTCGGCTACGTAGGTTTACGTCCAAAAATGTACTCCATCGAAACCCGATCTCGGGCGTGTTCTTCTCGTGCGAAGGGAGTACAACGTTCGGTCGTCAAACGTTATTAATTTCAAAATTATTTGGACTGTTTATTTCGGAACGAAAATAGAATTGACAAACAATGTACTATTCGGACCAAATCCCACGTCAATTATTCCTTTGTCCAAAACAAGCGTTCGTTGTCTGTGTCCGACGACAAACGCTATTGGATTGATAAATTTACAAGCCTGCCATGGGGTCATTTCCGCATCCTGTGTACGCGTCCGTCCGTTACTTCTTCTTCAGAGTGCACGCTCGTCCCCGCAGGCGGGTTCATGTAGATTAGAATAATCTCAAATAGTGGTAGTAGGGGAGAGCGTTTGCAATCACATTGAAGACGGGAGAACGAGGTCTCAACACGTCATTCGTTCATTGCCCGTCGCCATGGAACCTCGCTTAGACGAAGAGGCGTATGATGCGTGAAAGAAGCGGACGATGGCGAACTGGGTTCAGCCTCCGCGACGCCGCCGCCGATCTCGCCATCATCGCCTACAATTGCAGCCTACAGCGCCCCTACTACGCCGATGCCTATCGCTCGATCATCGACGTCGCCGTGGATGTGATGTGTGCTGCCCGACGCTGTCACGAGGAAAACAAAAAAGGATTTGATGACGGACACGATGAAGAAAAGGAAAAAGCTCTTCACGATCTCGCGATTGCATGTCACGAGAAAGTGCTATGGATCATGATGGTTCTCGGTGAAGTGACCTCCTGTCCGTGCTGTGAGTGCCAGGCTGACGGTTTATTCGTGCGCTATTGCGTCATCCAGAACGATTTGAACGCTCCCTGCGTCTCCTTCATCATGGGGGACCCCCCTCCCTTTACCCTGGACAATGATATGACATCACCAGCACCCACCCCCCACATCGCATACGGGGCGGAAGGCGTCGGTAAAAGGAGACCTCCTGAAACGGAAGACTTTATTCTCACGGTGCACGCTGAAGTGTTAGCAGTCCTCGAAGCTCTCGGCTACCTCCTTCAAGATCCGCACGGTGAAGCACTGCGACAGCGCGTCTCTCACGTTCGTCAATCCATCCAGACGCTGTGTTGTCCCTTCGAAAATACTCCACCGACGTACTCTCCAGTCCACAGTGACAGTGACTAAGTTTGACGCATGACCCATCTACGTCAGTGCCATTTCGAGTTGGAACGTGCCATACAACGTTTCATCAACGACGGGTGTTCTCTTCTCGGACTCGACGATCGCTCGCTGCAGCTTCTGCCTATCGACTTGCTATTACATTGGGCCGCGAAGGACGTGCCTTCTGTCTTCCACTGCCTGTCGCAAGACGTGCAGCGGGACCGAGGCATTCGTCGACTCCTGTCTTGTCTTCGTCATTACAACCACAACGGGCACGCGCACGTCGACAACAAACAACCGTTGCCGAAGTGGAAGTTTTTGCGGTGTCAGCGAGAAGAAGTCCTGCCTTGTTTCGAACACGCGCACATCGAGGTATGGAAATTGTTTATCGAAGAACAATATGCTTTTTCCAACATTCTTCGGTCGAATGTAGTTTCAGTAAAGAAAAATCCGTGCATTTTTACAATTGGAGAAAACGTGTTATTTCGGTGCTCACCGTTATCATATCGTGTGTGTAAACAACAGCAGCAACAGCCACAGCAACAAAGTACCTGTTTCTCACAATATAAGGTACTATTTTACACATTTCCGTGGGCGGAGGACTGTTTTTCCTACAATGTGCTCTCACATGGAAAATGTATCCATTATACACGTTTATCGCTGAGGCGGCTGCGGAAGTCGATCGGGGATACGTTTTGGAGGTTGACCTCGACTACCCGGACGTCATCCACGATCGGTTGAGCGATTTGCCGCCCTGTCCTAAACCCGCGTCCCCCCCGACTCGAAGAGCAAACAAGTCAAGTTGCTGGCGACGCTGCTGCCCAAGCGTCGTTACGTCGTTCACGTTCGAAATTTACTTCAGGCCCTCGAGTTGGGAGTGCAACTCACGAAAATTCATCGCGTTCTCTCGTTTTCGCAACGACCTTGGCTTGCCACGTAAATGGACCTGAACAACGCGCGTCGACAACGCGCGTCCTCCGATTTCGAAGATAAATTTTATAAATTGATGAACATTTTGATTTACGGAAAGTCGATGGAGGACGTGCGCAACCACCGGCGCATTTATCTCGTGAATAAGTGGGAGAGGAGGTGCGGGGCCAGACGTCTCATCGCCGATCCCGCCTTCGTGCGTAGTCATCACGTGAACGGCGATCTCATGACCATCGAGTTGCGGAAAACGGAGGTGAAGCTCACAAAGCCCATCTATTTGGGGTTTTGTATATTGGAAATATCGAAACACAGAATGTACGACTTTTTTATAAGTACTGCCAAAAACATCTTTTTGACCTTCACCTTCTTTACATGGATACCGATTCATTCATTCTTTCTACTTCCACGAGTGTGTACGCTGAGATGAATCGGCATCCATCCTGGTTCGATACGTCCTTTTTCGGTCCCGATAACACATTTGGCGTGACACCTCGCAACAAAAAGGTACTAGGGCTGTTTAAGGACGAATGCGGAAACGATCCCCTGCTCGGCTACGTAGGTTTACGTCCAAAAATGTACTCCATCGAAACCCGATCTCGGGCGTGTTCTTCTCGTGCGAAGGGAGTACAACGTTCGGTCGTCAAACGTTATTAATTTCAAAATTATTTGGACTGTTTATTTCGGAACGAAAATAGAATTGACAAACAATGTACTATTCGGACCAAATCCCACGTCAATTATTCCTTTGTCCAAAACAAGCGTTCGTTGTCTGTGTCCGACGACAAACGCTATTGGATTGATAAATTTACAAGCCTGCCATGGGGTCATTTCCGCATCCTGTGTACGCGTCCGTCCGTTACTTCTTCTTCAGAGTGCACGCTCGTCCCCGCAGGCGGGGTTCATGTAGATTAGAATAATCTCAAATAGTGGTAGTAGGGGAGAGCGTTTGCAATCACATTGAAGACGGGAGAACGAGGTCTCAACACGTCATTCGTTCATTGCCCGTCGCCATGGAACCTCGCTTAGACGAAGAGGCGTATGATGCGTGGAAGAAGCGGATGATGGCGAACTGGGTTCAGCCTCCGCGACGCCGCCGCCGATCTCGCCATCATCGCCTACAATTGCAGCCTACAGCGCCCCTACTACGCCGACGCCTATCGCTCGATCATCGACGTCGCCGAGGATGTGATGTGTGCTGCCCGACGCTGTCACGAGGAAAACAAAAAAGGATTTGATGACGGACACGATGAAGAAAAGGAAAAAGCTCTTCACGATCTCGCGATTGCATGTCACGAGAAAGTGCTATGGATCATGATGGTTCTCGGTGAAGTGACCTCCTGTCCGTGCTGTGAGTGCCAGGCTGACGGTTTATTCGTGCGCTATTGCGTCATCCAGAACGATTTGAACGCTCCCTGCGTCTCCTTCATCATGGGGGACCCCTCTCCCTTTACCCTGGACAATGATATGACATCACCAGCACCCACCCCCCACATCGCATACGGCGCGGAAGGCGTCGGTAAAAGGAAACCTCCTGAACCGGAAGACTTTATTCTCACGGTGCACGCTGAAGTGTTAGCAGTCCTCTAAGCTCTCGGCTACCTCCTTCAAGATCCGTACGGTGAAGCACTGCGACAGCGCGTCTCTCGCGTTCGTCAATCCATCCAGACGCTGTGTTGTCCCTTCGAAAATACTCCACCGTCGTTCTCTCCAGTCCACAGTGACAGTGACTAAGTTTGACGCATGACCCATCTACGTCAGCGCCATTTCGAGTTGGAACGTGCCATACAACGTTTCATCAACGACGGGTGTTCTCTTCTCGGACTCGACGATCGCTCGCTGCAGCTTCTGCCTATCGACTTGCTATTACACTGGGCCGCGAAGGACGTGCCTTCTGTCTTCCACAATATATAATCCGCAGAATATTCCAAAATATAATCCGCCTTCTAAAATATAATCCGCAGAATATTCCCGAGATTGAACATTCATATTTGAGAGCAGGTCGCGCATTTAAAGCAGGAATTGAATATGTGACATCCCGGCCATTAAACCATAATATGAGCAATAAAATACACTTTATACTTGACATGATTTTGGGGGTTATTCCTCAAAACATTTCATCTTATGAATTACCCGAACATCATCTCAATGTTATAGATATTGCAAATATACGGAAAAAACGATTCGGGTTTTTGAAAGATGTGACAGGTCAGGAACTGAGATATATTTACAGACACAGGAATAATACAAATATCCGTATTAACATAGTGTTCTGGGAAAAAGGTCAAAAAGTTGTAGCTCCCTGGGAAAGGACCGACTATGTACACGAGTATAAAAGAAATCCTGAAAATAATTTGTACACACGAACAAATATCAAATCACTTAAGATATTATGGGAAGAGTATATTCCAAAGTCAACGAAAAACTTTTGAAAAGTTGCTTCTGGTATTGAGCGTCCTTCGGGACCTCTTCGAGTCCCTGAAGTTGATATCGGCACCTTTAGCGGTGACCGCTCGGAAACAAATCTTTTTAGATAGATACGCACGTGCAGCACGGTTATTTCATTGGTCAGATTTAGAAAAGATTCAATATTTCCCTTTTTATTTAAAAGGTCCTGCAGCTGCTTGGGCAGATGTTTATTTACAGGACGGTTCATTAAGTTCATGGACAGCGGTGGAAACAGCTTTTACTACAGCTTTTCGTGGAGCCGGTAGACGCGAACAAGCCTTAATGGCACTTAGGCAACGGAAACAAAAGAAAAATGAAACGATCGAGTCTTATGCTTTCGAAATTTTGAGACTTTGCAAGCAAGCAAATCCGAATATGGCGGAAATTGAAAAGGTAGATTGGGTTCTGCGAGGTGCAATCCCCTATATTGTTGAAAAGATAGTGCCGATGGAAATAACTACAATCGCCCAGTTAATCAAGTCGGGACAACTCGTGGAAGATGCCCGCGATCGCGTTACTCAGAATCATGTCAACGCAGTTTTTTCTCATTCCGCTCCTAAATCACCTCAACCAACGCGCAATCAATCAGCTCAGTTAGATGAAGTAATTAAATTACTTAAAGGTCTTCAGCTCAATACACAGCAAAACAGCAGTGCTTCGCTGCATCGTGCGGAAGTCTAACCGCAGACCGCGCGACAGGATGCGCGTTTCTCTGATAGGAGTAGCCGTCCCACTTCGCCCGCCTTTCAGCGTGCATCTAATAGCAACGCTAATAATTCTTCACGGCAGCAACAAAATCGCGTTCAGGAACGAACTCGCGATGGCTGCATAGTCTGCTACAAATGTCGTAAAACAGGGCATTATGCCACAACTTGTCAGAGATTTCGCATCGTCAGAGACAATTCAAAAAACGGGAATGCGCGAGGGGAACAACCTCCCCGAACCCCGCCCCGCGCACGTCGCTTTGGGGTTCGCTTCCAATAATTTCAGTTCGCATTCAAACTAGGACCTTCACGGCTGTTCTTGACACAGGTTCGGCAGTAAATATCATTCCCATTAAGCTACAACAAGAGTTAAATTTACCATTAAACACTTCGAGTTTGCGCGCCCGCGCACTTGGCGGTCACGACCTCGCAGTCGAAGGAATGGTAGAAACCTTGATTGAAATAAATTCGGTACCGTTACCAATTACCTTTTTGGTTTAGATCACATGTCTATTCCAATTTTAATCGGTTTTGATTTTTTGAACGATAATGCGGCGATATTAGATTTTGAAAACTTAGAATTTCGTACTCCGAACGTGTCAGCTTCATTAAGCCTCGCGCAACTACTCTCATTTCCTTTTGATATGAGCGCGACGCTCAACACGGTCGCTTCCTTTGAAGGTCGAAATTACGATCATACGGAAACATACAAGGTCGAGCCATTCATGACAGATATTTCAGCTGACTCAGCCGTGATCCGAGCAAAAATTACGACCCGAATAAAACCACGCGATGTTTCATACGTGAAAATTAAACCAATTCCTCCTAAGCCTCAAATGTTTTGGACGGTAGTAACGAAACCGGAACTTCTAGAAATTCGACAGAACTCGAACCATTACAGTACAGTGCAGAAAATACAATAAATGAAATTGTTATACGAAATCATTCATTTGAAACTAAGCTAGCTTTTGAAGATATGGTTTTAGGCAAATTAGTCGCGAACTCTAATATTTCCAAACAGGATTGGCCCATATGACCACTATTAAAACATCTTAATGCTTCTATTGAATTTAATATAAATAAGGAGTTAAATTCTTCCCAACAATTAAAGATATTACGAATTTTAAATTCTTATCGTGATTGTTTTGCTACACCATTACCTGAACTGGGTTGTACTACGTGGGCTTCTTTCAAAATCGAAACGGGTGACGCTCTGCCTATACGACAGATGCCTTATCGGGTCTCTCACATACAGCGACAGCAAATTCAGGACCAGGTGGATGAACTTCTTAAATATGGTATTATAAAACCATCAACTTCACCATGGTCATCGCCAGTGTTGAGGATTCCTAAACCAGATAAATTTGTTCGTTTAGTTATTGATTATCGCAAATTAAATGCAGTTACTCGAAAATGGAGTTATCCGTTACCAGTTATTGAAGATATTTTAAGTTATTTAGGAGAAGCTAAATATTTTGCTACTTTAGATATGACATTGTCATTTTGGCAAGTCCCTGTTGATGAAAAAGATAGAATGACAACGGCCATGTGCACTCCTGATGGCGTGTACGAATGGACCAGATGTCCTTTTGGTCTAGCTAATTGTCCAGCGCAATTTTCGCTAGTAGCAGCTACATTATTAGGCGAACTACGTTATAAAGGCGCGTGTGCTTATATTGATATTTTGATTTACGCCAAAACTTTTGGTGAATTTGTTTCACTACTTCATAAAGTGTTAGATAGATTTCGTGCTTCCGGTTTAAAAATAAAACCGACTAAATGTTTATTTGCGATGACACAGATAACCTTATTAGGTTTTGTTGTCGATGAATACGGCATTCGGCCATCAGGAAAAAAGGTAGAAGCTATTAAGAGGGCTCCAGTCCCTACAACAGTAAAGGAAATTCAGAGGTTCTTAGGGTTGTGCAATTATTATCGAAAATTTGTTGAGGATTATTCGCGTATAGCGAAACCACTTTATGATTTAACCAAGAAAAACGTACCGTTTACTTGGGGAGCATTAGAGCAATCGGCCTATAAAAGAAGCTAACTTCGACACCGGTCCTAGTTCATTACAGGCCGGGCGCTAAGACAGAATTACATGTGGATGCCTCACGCACTGGGGTGGGCGCAATTTTGTTGCAAGAACGAAATGGACAGATGCATCCAGTTGCCTATGCATCTCGATCCTTACGTAGTGCTGAGTTGAATTATCCCATTTCAGAATTAGAATGTCTTGCTTTAGTACATGCATGCAAAGTCTTTCGAACATATTTGTTACATATTGAGTTGACGGTGGTTACGGATCATCATAGCTTGGTTAAAAAGATTTAAAAACCCAAACACACGACTTATGCGTTGGAGCATTTTGCTATCGGATTTTCAGTTTGAAATCCGCTATAAGGCAGGAAAGTTACATGCAGACGCGGATTATCTTAGTAGGGCACCCTTGCCTCGTGGCGATTCTGATGAAGATTTAGACGCAAATGAATTAGCGATTTTTTCGGTTAAAATAGAAAATTGGGCCATTGAACAGGATAAGTATGCATGGATTCGCCATATTAAATATGTTATTTTAGACGACTCGCAGGCCACACAGGCAGAAACTCGGGTCGCAAGAAATTTTACAATACGCAACGATTTGTTGTATAAAAAGGGAACAAATATCCGTGGAGCAGATTTTCTTATTGTTATTCCCAAACATTTCATTTCAGAAATCGTGGAGCAGCACCACGCAACCCCGTTGATGGGACATTTAGGCATCGCTAAAACTTTGGATAAAATCGCTTTGCGTTACTATTGGCCAACCCTGCGCAGGGACGTACGTAATTTGTACGTAGTTGTAGAACTTGTCAACAACAGAAAGGCCGAGGAAATAGGCCTTCCCCGGGAGAGTTAGTACCCCTCTCCGTCGGAGCTCCGTTCGATAGAATCGGAATTGATTTAGTTGGGCCATTGCCCAAATCCAAAAAGAGGAAACAAATGGATTATAGTTGCTGTTGATTACGCCACACGTTATGTAGAGGCAGCGCCCCTAAGATCAGGAACCACGGCACATATTGCCAATTTTTTGGTACATTCTATTTTGCTTAGACACGGAGCTGCACGTGTCATTTTGTCTGATAGAGGTCAAGCTTTTAGAAGCTCTTTGTTAAGGGAAAAAGTTATGATAATGGGATCCAAACAGTCGTTTACAAGCGGTTACCACCCACAGACGAATGAACTTACAGAAAATAAAAACAGTCACATTGTTAGGGCTATTTCAAACTTTGTCAATTCACATCAGACTGATTGGTATGTGTATATTCCCTATGTATGCTTCGCTTTAAATACAGCCCAAAATGAGAGTGCGGGATTCTTACCGTTTGAATTACTTTACGCTCGTAAACCGATTTTGCCAGCAGAGGTATCTCTCCCCGAACCGCCCCAAGAGAAGGGGGCGAGAAAGCTCAGAGATATCATTGATGAGGTTAGGGCAGCAGCGGTTGAAGGTTTCCAACTTCAATCAATTCGTGATAAACGGCGTTATGATTCCAGGCATACGCCGGTTTCTTTTGAAAAGGGAGACAAAGTACTACTGAAAGTGCTCTCCCAGAAATCAGGTAGAATTAAGAAGTTATCTCCACGATTCTATGGCCCATATACTGTTCTCGAGAGAGCCTCGGCAGTGAATTATAGAATCGATAAGCCGCGAGCGAGTGAACCCACACAAATAGTTCATGTAGAGAGAGTATGCCCGTTTATAGACGAGTGGTCTGGGAATGGGACAATCATAATCGCTCGCGAAGACCCTTCTGGTCCACAGGTAGGTGGTCATGGGTCACCAGCAGGTGATCATGAGCTCAATAGTAGCACCACCAAAAGGGTAGACGATACATCCGCGCGTAATGGGCCCAAAAGTACAAAATTGGAAGCTAAACGGAATAGCAACTCCATGATTGGGCCCACTCCCCCTTTGGTTCTGACGGGTGATAGTCCTAATCCCTCAGTTCGAATTACGCGTTCTATGACGACCGCTGCCCGTCGTCACTAAGGTTTTTATTTTTATGAGTTCCCTTGGAAGGAAAGAAGCCATCAGAATTACTTGTGATACTCGTGATAGCAACCCCGGGGTCACAATTGCGTTCCAGGAATCAGTTGCGTGCAGGAATAAGTAGCAATGCCTTATATATTCATAATTTTATCTTTATCCAAGTCACATTTGTTTTCACAGCTATTACTGCTATTAGCGAGTATGAATGCTGTATTCACCACCTCAACGTCCACCACGGCAGCACGAGGGATTTCAGGCGCCCACTTCAAGGCGCATGTTTCATACTACTATTAACATTTATCGGCTCATCGGCTTCGGCATCAACACCAACAGTAAGGGTGGTGGCCGGTGCATTTTGGAAACGGCTACCGAACGTCGTCACCTACGAATCTTCAATGCCACTTTCGTTTAGAATGAAGTGGAATCCAGGTGAGGTACTCGCCTCAGCGAGTCTACTTCAAGAGGTTCGCAGGCCCGAATTACATTCAGCCCAACCAGCAAAACGACGCCGACCGGCACCCATGGTATCACACGATAAGTTGGCTCCTTTTGCAACATTTACAAGAAGACCGGTCACATCCCAGATAACGACTAGTTCGTCCTCTTTTGGCAAACCACAGGTGGTGTCACCCACCACAAATTCTCCTACTGTACCGACGCGGGCTCAACAGAAAGTTGAAATCAAGCCCCAATTAGAAGTGATGTCAGAAACTTTACGCACCTTGCAAGATGTTTTTTATGAACAATTGTTAAAATTTGAGGAAACCCTATCTTTAGAAATAAATACCCCCTCTCAAAGGTCAAAACGAGCCCTAAATTTTCTTGGAGAATTCTTCCAATTTTGTTGTGGTGTCGCCACCACCCGTGATTTTAAAACATTAAAGGTTTCACAGAAACAATTTCATGGGAAATCCTCCGTTTAGAAACTATGGTAGACTCCGACCACCAATCCCTTATTAACATTTCAAGGGAGATGAATTTGTATGCCATACAAAATTCGGCCAATACCGAACAATTGGTTAATGAACTTCGTGACATTAAAACTTCAGTTCTCGATTACGTTGAATCCCTAAATGATCAGGTTAACCGATCATTCATGATAAACACTCTTATTGCAAAATTTAGTCTCCACATCTATCCAGCAAATTCGTCTTATAGACTCACTTAAACATTTGGACATGGTAACGCAGTGCCGACGTCACCTGATACCAGCCACTGTCGTACCCGTAAATTTGTTAACGAACAATTTAAGTGAATTGAGTACCCGACTAGTACAGTACTGTTATTCTCTTGTGATTCCTACAGATGAAATTTCACTTTATTATAAGTTGCCTATTGCTGAGTGTTTGTTTGATGATGATGTCTTAGTACGCATTAAAATTCCTTTAACAAAGGCAGGTATGAAATGGGAACTATTCGAATACATACCCCTTCCCTTCGCCTGGGGGACGGAATTATGTAAACTCCTTCATGAACCAGCCATCCTTGCTACTCGTGGGACGGAACTACGCCTAATCACAGGCACGAATTTAAACGATTGTCAGGTTCGAGAGAGCTTTTTGTGTCATGTCCCTAGAGATTCCTCTTCGGCTATTTTTGGTAATGCATGTGCTGCAGCAATAATTCGTAATGCGACAGCAGGAGCAATTGCAGAAAATTGTTTATTTCGTTGCCAATTAAACAACAAAACAAGTATCGGCCAATTGAGTCACGACAAATACTTTATGGCGCACCCACCTTATCCAATGTATATCAGGTGCCCTGGAATTACCAAACCAATCCCTCCGGAAGCCCCCCACACACCTGGTGTGTTATTTTTGGAAATCCCTTGTCGATGTTCATTGCGCACTCGTAGTTATGTATTAATTCCGGAACAATTTCCGTGCGATAATGCTCAGCCATCACCGTTAGAAGTTACACGGTTAATTCCAGCCGCTTGGACGCATTTGGATAGCCTCCGAATGGATGTGTTTAAATTTTCCGGAAATCCGGAATTTCAAACCCTTCAAGAATGCACGAAAATTGGACTCTCTCGGCACCCCATCTCACAATTCCTCCGCCTGCACCGGAAGTAATCTTCCCAAAATTAGTACGAAATTTAGTATTTGACAATCATAGAAGCGGATCATTCTTGCACCTCTTATGGAACCTCATTCTCTCTTTCGCCATATTTTGGGTTATGTTCAAAATTCATCCCTTACTAGCCACAACACATCTTTGGCAGCCAGTACGTGCTTACCCCACCGAATTCCAAGTATTTGGAGATGTGTGCGGGATATTAGTTACCGTCGCCGCGATTATTATTGCTGGCTGGCTCATATTCAAAACTATTTTGATTTCCAAAAAAATATATTGAATTAGCTGTAAAATACAAGAATCTCACTAGCCCAATTTACATCCTCGTAAAGGAGGATTATAGAATTAGACAGGCTTGGTTTTGTCAAGCTAAGTCATTCGGGGAACAATCACCTTTATCTTGGGAATCATTTAACACTCCCACATCTCGAAATTTAAAGGATCATGTACGACATCTATTTACTACATTAAATGGTGCACAATTAGGCCAGGAAATTCGACAAAGTTTTTCGGAAAAGCATTGGGTAAATTTATCCGCAGCCAACCTCTCTTATTTTTCTGACTATGCTTCGGATAAAGCAGGTGGTATTTCTTCATTCTTTATTAACTTTGTTGCAAACCATGCTTGGTTAAGCTCTTGTCAGGTTAAGAAACTACATACTACGTTAATTGCGCCTACAATATTAGGCCAACATTATAGGAACCTATCTAATATGCTTTCGAAATCTGGTTATATTTTGGCAGTCCCTCTGACTAATATTTTACAATACTACTCGCTGGCCATTTACGATTGTTTATTTACTTCTACTCACTTTCTGTTGATAGCATATATTCCGATTATCCATAAGGATCTTGGACATCATGTGGTCCTTCGTTTTAATCCAACCCCTTTTGCTTGGAAATATAACCAAACATGTATGTTATCGTAACCTTCTCATGACATCGCATACTTTCCTACTGAACATGTTATACGGTTACTTCGTTGCGATGACTCAACTAAAAGTCTTTGTTGGTTGCAAAATATGCCGCCTTCGGCTCACGCCGGCTTGCAATGTTTTAATTTACTTTTGTCCTGTGGCCTGTTACAGAAATTCAACGGCAATGTCTTCTTTCTTGTCAAACGCATATTGGTGGACCCATTACGCAGTCGCTTGATAACGACTTTCATACTCTTTCTCACGTAAGTTATGGTCTCCAAATTACTTGCCCCACTTACACTCTTCAAGTTCCGTCACAAGAATTTCTTGGAACCCTTCGCGTTCGCGCAGGATGTGATTGTCAAATGACTTCCGGCAACATTACCCTTCTTCCAACTCGTCTTCCCTGTACGTCAGGACAAATTGCACCCTCGGTGGTTAATGAATTTCGCGCCGTGTGGACTTTTCACAAACATTTAGTTTTTCCTACGTATCTTGGCGGACAATATCCGGTTTTCGCACACTCTGAAAATCAGCTCGAAATAACGTGGCAACAGTCAAACGAGCATATTTGCAACTTACCACTTTGGATAGTTATTCTTGTTTCTTACGTAATGCTTTTGGTGCATTGCCCTATTATCTACTGTTTGGTCCACTGTATTTATGACCATTTGCCACCCCAAATTTCTCTCTCTGAACGTTTGCAAGCACAACGTCGTTTTACTTCGCAAACCCCTTCTATCCTATCCAATACAACCACTACCTCATCTCAGCGACCACGTGTTCGCCCACCACCGGTGACTTCACCACCAACCTAACCGCTACCACCAGCACAATACTTGCCCTTATCTACTTACTCATCCCCCGATGAGCACGTATATGAACCTTTACGCCGGATCTAATCATTTTTTAGGTTGTAATATATTATGCGTAACACTAACTTCTCCTTATGGTTGCTCCTTTTCGGTCAACAGAACCGTCAGCCCCGATTCTGCAATGGGATATTGAATGTCGAATGTCGGTGGGTGCTGGGCCAAAAAAGTATACCTGATACTATTTTTTTTTTAATTTTTTGCCTGGTAGTATCCATCGCCTTGCCTAATCGTCCCATGGACTATCCTTTATGCGCCATGCCAGTGGCTGAATTTCCAACTTTTGGCGGATTAATTGGATTCTGCATAAATAAAGATTGTATAGACTATAAAATGCAAGTATTACACAGGCGTGGTTCACACATAGAATATGTCTTTTTCGAGTCACGTCGTGTTTTGCCAAATCATTAGTTTTGTATTCATTGTAAGAATTTAGCTATGTCCGAAGAAGGGCGTACACCGTCTGTGACGCCACTTCCAATGGGGACTTGTGACTTTCCTCCGCAGGACATTGCTTTAGATGTTAAGATATTGCTTCAATAATGCTATTTATTGTTATATTTTATTCTTTACAGAGACATAACTTCATGTGATGTGATAATTTTATTACTTGTGATGCCATTGTCTTCTCTTCATTTTTTATATGAATGGAAGTCTTCGGCTCTTAAGCTCTTAATCACTGCTCTGCTCGTCTCCTTTGTTGAGACGTACGGCTCGGTTGGTGCGACCTGCACCAACGACTACCCGGACGCGATCCACGATCGCTTGAGCGATTTACCGCCCTGTCCGGAAACGGATAGTGGAAGCACACACCGAAAATTTGATAATCTCAACACGGCAAGGCGTTTAAAAGGGGTCCCATCCCAGCAATGCTCACTCACTCGCTAACAGTGAACGTACACACACACAACTCGCAAGACGCAACAAAGAATGGACGCCATAGACTTAACACAAGAAGCGGAATTGCAAGAAACAACGCCTCAAAGAGAACGAAAACTACGTTTTTTCAATATTAAAAAACGTAAATTCAGTGACATTATTCCATTTGTAGTTTCAAAATTTGTCTTTTTGTTTTGAAGTACACTCGAAAACATCAAAGAAAAGAAAATCTTTTAAAAAACAAGCAAGAGATGATGCATTACGCTTATTGTATGATAAGGAGGAGGAGGATGAACTGGCAAAAGCGCTGGATGTTGAAGTTGAAGAAGAAGATTTGAATAAAGCACTCATGCCATGTACATCAGATAACAATGCTTACACACGAGATATGAGTCTCCCTTTCAAGCAGACAAGACGGAGTGCGTACGCAGCATTTTAATGCAGCGAACGCAAGCTACACACAACTGAATAACAGTGTAGGGTTTCTTTACAAATCAAAGAAGACTTCAGAGTAAGTGTTTGTTTTGTTGTAGTTTTTACATACAGTTTTGTCATCACAAATTATCATTATTTTTTATTTTTAGACCGTGGGAAGGTTTAATTAAGAAAATGGACGCCACCAGATTGAATTGAATATGATTGAATAAGATTGAATATGATAAATTTACTAAAAGGGTTGTTTTTTGAAATCACGGAAATAAACCCCATCGTTAGCGAACTATACAAGAAATCCGCATTCGTCGCTAAGTTATATCATACATATGATGTATTTCTTCCGGCAAGGTATGAATGAAAATGAATGTTTGAATATGTTTTGTAAAAAAGGATTTAGAAAATAATGCAATTCTTTTCTTTGTAGATTTACACCCGAGATTGAGGCGATCGGCAAAGAAAAACTCTTAGCGGAAAGGCCTCATATGACATTTTTAGGCATTAATCCAAAAAATAAAGCTTATGTTGTTTTAATATATAAGTATGATGACTTAACGAAGCGATCAACGTGGGACAAAAATTACGATAAAGTTTCGCTTCTACATCGAGTCGAGGGAGAGGGGAATAATAATAACCCACCTGTCTTCGTTGAATCCATATTCGATTTTCCCCTGTATTTTTGATTTTCTATTTTTTACCGTCATGGCATCCGAGTGCTTTTCCGTATTTCAATACCACAAATTGGACAACAATTGAAATTGTAATAAATTACATCATTACAAGCTCTACAAAATTGTATATAATTTTCATTTAAATCTAACATGGCTTCAATAATCATGTTGATAAGATCACCTAAATAGGGGGGGAAGTCATCTTAAAGTTCGTTAGAAAATAGTTTTGAATGTTTTTTGTTGATATTGTTTTCGGGTCATTTACAACAAATAAATTAGTACTCGATAATCGGATGCGATCGTTTTCAACCTCATTCCTAATTATATTATTTTTTAATTAAAAATTCAGATAAGCTTTCTAGGTTGTTGTTATCTAATTTTTTAGCTTTTGGTAATGACACATCAGCTCCATATATTATATTTCCCAACATTTTGACAGATAACAATGAAGAGGAAGGAGGAGATTGCGAAGGAATTTCGAGAAAACAGGAGGCGTCCAACGGAGAAATTCGGGGTGATCTTGAAATATCCGCGGGGTGGGGAGTAGGAGGCGCGTACGCGGAGATGCTATACTTGGCGGTCCTCCTGACAAGTGACTGCGACGCGACGAGACGTAACATATGACATTGACATATTAATGGAGGATTACTCCAGCGCTGTTGTTAATGGAGGATTTCTCCGAAAGCGCAAAGCGCTCAACGCCCCCCGGAACTTGGAGACGCGTTGTGTCAACTGAAGACGCAACAGATTTATTTTAAAAAAATTGTATGTCATCAACTTATCCGATGAAGATTCGCTGACCACCATTTTTTAAATCAATTCCCGAAGAACCGACGGTGATTCTCGGTTCGCTTTTTACTCAAATTCCCTGTCGATGTTAACTGTGGGGGCAATTTAAAATTATCATTCCAGAATGCTTCCCATATTATGTGGTAATAAAAGTAGCATAAACCCAATGCGCTAATTCAGGTGGCATGGACGAAATTAGATTCACTCTAGATCAACTCATTTAATACTACACTCAATCCAGATTTTCAAACTATGCTGGAAGGTTTGAATGATAACTGGACCTTTTCAGCCCCTTCTATAAATTTAACAACCCAATCTCCACCACCTGAAGTAATTAAAAACAACTATGTGAGATTTCCTCTGCTTTATTCCTGAAATTCATAAAACTGATTGAGCATATCAACAATTCTTCCTAAAATCTTCTCTTTGCAATAATCACAGCTAAATTTAACATTTCAAACATCTCCACAAAATTAAATACTTCAGAGAAATAAACAAATGAACAAATAAATAAAAAGGGCATTTACGGAAGCAAAAAAACATATTTGAAAAGTTGTGTCAAAACTTTTGAAACAAAAGGGCTGGTAGTACGAATAATGTTGGTCTATTTGAACTGCCTATTTTTCATGTAGATAATTTAAATTAATTTACATAAATTTGTATTAACCAATAAAACATTTAAAGGTCGTTTAACAAGTGAAAATGATCATACATAAATACAAAATTGTCTAAAATTGAATTTCTTTTACTTCAAAACTGACTTAGAGAGTAGTACAAAATGGCAGACATAGTGGAGATCACAAACAATCAAAACTTATCAGAAGAAATTCCTTCAGCAAGCTGGGGTATAACAAACACCCAAGCACCTTTGCACCTTTGTTTCAACAAGTATATTTTGTCAAGAATCATCCCTGTATCCTCCAGATACCCACACGATTGCATTCACAAAAGCCATACACATATTTGACAGAGGAGACCTCAAATGCTGGGACTCCAATTAATCTTATTTGTCTAAACCTGTAATACAATCGAGCTGTCATTAGCAAGTAAGAATGCAACGTTGTGAATATAAAATATGTTGCAAATATAATTTAAAAATCATTCATTCCAAGTGAATTATAAAGCATCTTGCAATATAAGATAATTAAAAACTGAGAATCTCGAAAAATCAGTTTGCCGTTTAAATTTGAGATATACTGCATTAACTTATATTTGATGGGGAGAGGAATGTACAGCCAATCAATACAGAGAATGATCTCATCACTGGTGTGGCCGGTTTGGCCAAACTGAAAGAAATCGAAAGACATTCACGCTCAGGATTATTCCTTTACTAATAAAACATCTCGTTTTATTTTCGATTCAAGTTTTCTTTAAATCCTTTTACCGTAAACACTATTGAATAATGAATACATGCAATGAGCTTTGTGGTCAACATTTAATGACAGATTATTTTTTTTGTATAATAGACAGTTTTTTTAACTGCAAACATACAACAGATAATATGATTATATGGTAGGTGGCGGTTCTGGAGAAACACTGCTGGACAATTAATTCTCTTCACTTTCCCTGTAAAATGAGAGCTTAAGAAAACTTGAACAGATGGTAATAGTGGCCCATCCTCAAGTTTGATTCAAGGCATGCAGAATTTTTATTTTATATTTCTATTGGTTGGTATTTCTGCAAACGCATACATTGTTGAACATCTCCTTCACCATTACATACCAGTACTGCAGGCACACACACACACTGTTGGATATAGTCAATGTGCCCTTATTTAATGATTTTAGTTGCGAGAATAATTAAAATGTATTTTCATTTTCTTTTGTTTTTAGGTAGGTACTCAAAAAGATGTCCAGTAAAGGTTTGAAATGTGAATCAGTATTTGTTAATCACCTTGAGCATTGTTCTGTTCCCTTGGATCAGTTTCGTGATAATGTAACACGTACAACAGACATGAATGTTATCATATTTGCATTACAAAGCCTGGGTCCAATGAGTGCATTTTTAGAGTAAAGTTTACTAATACTTTATTAATTTTGAAGTATTTATTATCAAAGTATTTGTTTCATTCTATGTTGTTTTTCATCTGAAAATTCAGAGAAAATTACCAATTGCTGACAAAAAGGGGAAAGGATGACTGGAATAATAGTATAATAACTCTTCAACTGTTGGTGTTGTTAATTCAGATGCTTTAAATCAAAGTTGAATATGACTAGCATAAATACAGAGCATTATTGTACATAGTATAGAGAAAATTATGCAATGCTGCAGAAAATTGATTTTGAGATTTCAACGAGAATACTGATTTTGGGATCTCCTGATACCAAAAAGTGTTGTTTTTTTCAAAACATTCATCCGTCCATCCATCCGTCAGTCCGCCGGTTTCCTTAAAGCAAAATTCGTTCTCTATAGTTAGTTCTTTCTTTCAGGTCATGTACATTTTTTGAAAATTTTAGTAGTTTTCGCGCCACTTTGTGTGCAATTTGTGCAATATTAAATCATAACAAAAACAAGGGTTTCTGAAAAAATGGCTCCAAATTTGTTCTTATACTTTTGGTAGCGATAGGGATAGATGTACTCTACTACCATATACCCAATTTTGGTCTATTCTTTTGTTTTTTCGAAACATGTTTTAAATAATGTCATATTAAGTTCCTCAAGAACTCAACACTTTTTTGAGAAAATGAGCCCAAAATTCCGGATTTTCTGAAATGCTCAAATGCCATTTTCTCAAAAATTGTTCCAAACTTTTTATCATTTTTTGTAATGATAATGCTAAAATCATTGTTTAAGATGACATAAAAGTCATTTTGCTATATTCTTCTGTTTTTTCAAACATTACGCAAATGTACTTTCTTTAAATATCTACCTCACAGTTAATATGCACATTTGCAGCGATTTGCATACTATGTTGTTGCATTTGTGAGTAAAAGTGCTTCAAATGACTTCTAATCAGGTTTATTAAAAACTCAAATGTTTTACGTGAAAAAGACCGTCAAATTTCGCATTTACACCAATGCTTAAACGACATTTTCTTTAAAGTAGCTCCAAATGTTCAACGATAATGTCAATAAAGGACAAGATTTTTCTCTTCTTTTATATTCTTAAAGTAATACTTCGATTCTACCATTAGGAAACCTAAAAATTGAGAAAAATAGAAAAAATGTTCTTTGGATGGCGTGAGAAGGCAAGACCATAAAGCTAGCCCAGACCAAAGAAATTAGAAAACTAACAAGTATGAGAAAGTCTGTGCCCTTCTGCAGCACCACTAATTTTGCGATGTGAAGGAAACCCTACGTGGAGGGGGGCGTGACTGTCAGCAGACTGTGAGTTTGCGGCTAGCATTTTGCGTATGTTCGATTTGGTCACAGTGTCACGATTTAGTAATCGCAATTTAAAGAAGAAACAGTATAATCGAAAGAGTAAACAAAGCGATTATGGTAACAATGCAGCCACAATGGATGAAGCAAATGATCCTGATTATCCTGCATCGGAAGCAAGAATTTATTAAGAAACTTTAAGGCCATTATCAGTAAACACAATTTTATGCAGTATAAGGAACATTTTCTCTCAATCCAAGAAAGATATTAAGCTGAAACTATTAGGAAATAGTAATTATATCGTTTGGTTTACAATTAATCTTTCTCAGTAAAATATGTACACAAGTTTTGGAAATACTAAGTTACATGCAAAGAAAATGCATAAAAAGAGTAAGTTTAAAAAATTATAAACTAAATAATAATTATTGGACAGAAGTGCAAAGTATTCAGTATATGAACTGAACTTCAAACCATATTCCTGGTAATTTTCAACTAATCAGCTCCAGTACTAGTAAAGAAAATGCCCCTTTATAAAGCCAATTGGACCTGGGAAAGGATACACCTTCCGACTCCACTTATTATTTTTCTGTAACAGATGTTCAAGTGTCAAGTGACATTTCTGCAGTCCCATATAAAGAAATGTGAATTCAAACTGAACTTTTTTTTTTATAATAATGTCTCATTGGGCTCAGCTAAACATCACATAATTTGAAAACTGTTGTACATTTTCCGATGTAGTGATAAAAATTCGAGTAAGGCACATGGCATATTTTTTTTCACAACAAGAGTAGGATGCTGACAGAAGGCACATATATATGTGACTTGCTTGGGAAATGGAATTTGAAAAGTGACCGAGCATGAAACAAATAGATTGCGGTGTGTGCCTTGCATTGCTGGAGAATGCACCACTGCTTTTGCAGTACTTACTTGGCCAGAGGCGCCATCAGTTGTACCAGTGTGCCTGGGAGCAGAATGTGACCTTCTAGCTACCAGACCTGCTGCTCACATTGAGGCCGCCTGGTTCTCTACCAAGTGTCCAGGTGAGGAGTCACCCATGAGGCGAAAACATCGATTGACCCATAAGGTGGAGCCCGAGGATCTGCAAAATAACCACTTTCATCAGGTGTGGGCAAAAGTCTTGATTTGGGACTTTTATTTAAGTCATTTTTTAAAATTTAAATTGTTTTCCTTAAATAAAATGTTTATTTGCAAGTATTTTCATGGATGATTATTCCATTAAATAACTATAAAAATACTCTAAATGGGAATAATAATATTTATTATTATCGTTATTATACAGGTAATATTACTAATACAACTTTATGATTTCGGTTTATGTCATTGCAAATTTATTGATATTTGTTGATCAATTCAAAAAATTGTACATGACTTTTTTCAAAGAGTTGACTTTCTACAACAGACTTTGTCGGAGGCAAAAATGTCTATCTTCAATTTTTTAGTTTAAAAAAATTGTGTTAGTTTTAAAAAATAGTGTTAACATTTTGCAATTTTCAAAAAAATGGGGGGCCGGAAATGGTACTAGCGCAATATTATTATCGTCCCTTATGTATGACGAGATATATATGTACATACGTACGTGTTGTAAACCTCTGGGTAGAGGACAAGAAACCTTGGTTCAATATCATTTCAACCAAAAACAGTGTCCTACCTTTTGACCCACAGAAATATATACATTTTAAAATTGTACTTTTTGTTTTAATATTTCGATGACTGATTATAAGAGGATCATTACTTCATTATTTCTCAACTTTTTTTCATAGCAAGGATCACTCAAAAAGTAATAATTGTAGACTATTTTATTATGCATTGATAATTTTTACCACATTACTAGGCAGGTGTCAGTACCTTATATAAACAAATTTAATTCATTGTTAAAAACTTTTTGTAACTCCTTAACAACCAAAGTTTTAGAGCAAAAACTTCTTAATACTTATAATTATGAAACTTTTAAAATTCAAAGAAATTATTGAGATAATTTCATTTTAGCATTTTGTTAAATGTCAAAATTTGACTCACTTAGGCTCTATACTCACACGATTTGGGTATTTTGAGAATCTTTTTGGAGACCATTCATGGGTTTTGTGTTCAGAAATGCATTTAAACAGGATGAACATCAATAATGCAAGTATTAATGAAGCACAAGATTTTTAAAAACTTACGTTTTTGAAATTCAAATGGTTGCAATGAAAATAGCACTTGTGCCTTAGAATGCCATGTATTGTGATCTTGTAAATGAGAAGAAATTCTCCTGAATATGTTGATTTATATGATTTGTGTGAACGTAGTCAATTGGCAAGCAAACATCAGAAAAGTGCAGGAAAAATAAAAATTAGAAGCACAAGAAAAAACCAGAAATAATATAACCATAATTTTGTAGTCTCGTATATGTGCCACACAAATAATGTGGAATAGTGACAAATTTATTATTTAACAAAAATCCTCCCAAAATGATCGGCTGGATCTCCCCCTACCAATGTCTGATTATTGCTTCCCCTCATTCTGTTGATGAAGTTGTCCCTTTGTGCCAACATACTATTTTGTATAATATTAATTTAATTATTTTTTAAATATTAATTTAAGACACCAAACCAGTGGCAGACAAACCTCAATGTCTATGCTGCCTCTTAACCGATGCGTTCATTATCTGGACATAACACCATTCAATTGCATTTGCCATGGAGTTTGAAAACTCCTGTACAGCAGAATGCAATTTTTAGATCACTTTGATTAAAGTCAGAATTCTTTTTATTACCTTCTTATTTATGTGAGAACCATCAATAACAAAACCAAAGTCAAGAAAATGATTTGTAACTAAATTTCAAAGATGAGGAGGATCTGAAAAAACAATTTTTTCAACTGGATGATCAAAGTGACAACAACCTAAGGTTACCCACATTTTTAATGCCACGCTAACTCCAAGACTCCAAGCTAACAAGTAATAGAAACAACTGTGTACCTTGCTGAACAGAGTTTGGTCACAATTTTCAATAATTTTTTTTAAATTACTCACTTAAGGTCACTTTTCAACTTTGAGGTCATACTGCAACCATCCAATAATATGGAGCATATGCATTCAAGTGGATCCTTTGCCTTGCCCATCTTATGCATGCATGCAATGACTACATCTATTCTTTCTTTTAAGCTGCCTTTACTGGCTACCTATCCAATGATGTTGGATGGATGAAATAATGTCGATAGTAGTAGTAATGGCACTTTTAGGGTTTTGTGCAAGTACCTGTGATGAAAAGACTGCAGCAACATTTGCTGTTGTCCACATAACAAAATGCCTTTCATACAGGACGGCATTAATCCTTTTGTGAATATTTTGTCTAGACAACTTCATCCATTGTTCTAGTCTTCACTTGTTGGATTTCAGTAAAAGAAAAATAAATTAGAAATGTTTGGTTAATCTGCATATTGTCGTTGCTTTTAATTTTCGTGAAAACATGCTATATCTTGTTCAAATTGTTCTTTTCTAAAACTCCAAGCTACATACATTTTTATGTATATTACAATTTGGTAATTGAAGATATAGAGATAAAAGTCCTTTAGATTGAAAGGGCAAAATGTGCCTAGTCTATGAAAATCAAAAGAAACCAAGTATCAAGGTATCTATAACAAACTTCACTGTGTTACTCTGCTATATGTTGTCAAAATATACTGGGGCCTACTACTTGCAGATAGAAAACAGAAAGAGTTGTGTAGGTGGTAGTAACTTCAAATCTCAAGCCATTCAATTGTGTAATGTTTGGTTAATATGAAAAAAATCAGTCTGTACATTTTTTTTCTCATGCTTAACCATAGAGTATTTTAAAATGTGTTACCAGAATTGTAATAACTTCATATTATCATGTTCAATAACATCATTTTTTCTTAATTTTACATGCTTGTCAATTATTATGTATGTATGTTAAACACAAGTATTCATAAGTTAATTTAAAAATACAGACAACTTTGATTTCAACTTCAAGAAGATTATTATTTTACAGTTGAATTAGATGATAATTTAACACTTTGGTATCATATTTTTATCTTTTTGGACAAAAAAATACAAAATTTTTCAAATTTTATTTTTCATATATTTTGACACATGATGTTTCATGTAATAGTTTTACACCTCATCAGGTGTAAACAAAATTCACATTAATTCATTTTTCTGAAACTGAAAATAAATTTTGATGTTACAGTTTAATACCAAAGTATTAAAATAAAATTGCACAGCAATGAGATGCAATTATGGAATAAAACAAGTAAGCATAATTAAAAATATATACAGTTAGTACAATATATATAAATAGATGGAAGAGGGAGGCCAAAGAGAAAAAAAGATACCATTGTGTTAAATTATTAATACTGAGGCAAGGTAAAATACCTAAAGGGATTTTTGGCATTTGTAAGCAAAACTTTAATGTCCAATAACTAGCGAAATAAAAGGAATCGCGCAATGACTCAAATGAAAATGAGACATTGATTGAGGTGTCAGAAAATACCAATATTAATTAGATTAAGTAAATTTTGGAAACTTTATGATTTTTTAAAAAATAAAGCAGATAAATATTATAGGGCATTGTTGATAGGGGACAAAACACACTTGATGCTTAGTTTGGGTGCAAGAAGCGCATCGAGGAAGAAATTAACAATGAAACAAGTGAACTGATTAGGCCATATAGAAGGTGTAAGCAAACAGTTTTAGCCAGAATGATTTAAGATTTGATAGGGTGAGGATAGAAGGTCGTCAAGGCATTGTATAGAAATATTTCATGATTAGTCAGAAGTATGCTGGATTTGGTAGAGGAAGCATCAAAGACTGTCAGGGAATAAATTGAAATATTTTTGTATTTAGTCCAAGGAGATAGAAAATGAACATGTAGTTCATGCATAATGGGAGAATTGAGAAGTAAAAACAAAAAGCCGTTTATTGGAGAAAAGACTAATATTCGTGAGATAATTAGGTGGCGAATAAGAGTAGAAATTTATTAGTTGAAGTTCAGGGTTGAATCAGAACAATTTAGTTTCTGGATAGAGGAAACACCATTGACAGATTATGATTTTAAGATCAATAGGGAAACTTGAAGGGCGGGGGGGGGGGGGGGGGGTGTTATATATGTAGTGTCCAGCTGACCTGAGGTTTTCTTATAAAGAATTTTTCTATCAAACTACATATAAAATTGTTTTTATTTGTGTCTTATACTTAATACTTATAAATTTAACAATGATTCATTGACTTCGACATGGCTTTTGTTAGTATGGAAAATTAGTAAAAGCTATATTTTGAATAAGCATTATTGGCTTTGGGGGGAGCCTGAAGCCCCGTTCTCCAAAATTGATTAGTTTGACTTTCACGGTACCATTCATGAAGCCTCAAGAACATTTTCAAAACAAACTCAAAAACGACTCCAAATTTTTTTTATTAAACTTTGTTCTCGGATAGCATAAAGAACTCTTTAAAAATGGCACCTGTCTCGTTTTTGTTGAAATCCCTGATTTTTCAAAAATGGCAAAAGTGCAAATTTGCTCAGCTTTTTTATACAACTACAATACGGCAGATTAAAGGTTGCATAAGTTAGAAATAATGGGAGAGACCATTAACTCGAAGTGGCAGCAAAAGGGAGCGACTGAAGTGTGGCAGTGAAGTACATGGCGAGTTACGTCAATGGCCCTGAGTTCAAATCTTGATGCAATGAAAATGTTTGCTGGTTAGAAATACTGCTTCAGGATCATAGTCTAATATTTTGGAGCTGTTAAAATAATTCAAAAAATTATGTGCAGCACATTTCAAGGTGTTTGTGCTTATATGTTTCTTTTAGGATGCCGTGTCTATTGAAGAAATAAAATTTTGAATGTATTGGGAAAGAAGCAAATTTGAGTTGATCATCAAATGACGTGAGTCAATTGATGATCAACTCAAATTTGATGATGATGATGATTGAGTTTATCATCAAATGAGTGAGTCATCAAATGACGATGGTGTGTGTTAATGGTTCTCTGCTTCTTTCTTACAAGTTGCATGACCAGAACCTTAAGTTGCAAAAACTTTAGAACTTTCGGAGGTTTGTAGCCAATTGGTTAAGATTTCTTAGAGATATACAAATATTACCCTCAATATATCAATTAGTAAAACATAATAGTTTATTGCAATTTTCTTTCAACTACTCTTTAATTTTGTTTGTTTGTTTGTTTTTTGTTTCGTTTTTTTGTCATTGTTGAAAATTGTCACTTAATGCCACTTGAAGTGGCAAATACTTGTTCACTTCCAATTCCACGTGGCACCATTGACTTTTCAAACGAAGTGCAAGTGGTATGGTCGTGGGTTTCATGACGTCTCTGGTGCAGCTCAGAACAAGGAAAAATTGGTGCCGCAGAGAACCATACACGTCCTTGAATCATAGTAGACCTTATCACAAGCAGTAATGTTATAAGAAGCCACAGAAAAATATAGCTAATACTTAATCACTAGGAATTGATTTATATGAATTTACATATGTATTAACAATAACAAGATAACTTAATTTATCAAATGCTATTAGTTTCAAAAAATTCTGAGTCAAATAAGATCCATTTTATTTATTATATTTTGGTATAAGCACAAATGTTTACATATTTGACCTTTCACACCATATTTTATACATTATTTTTCATATTTTTGTGTGGAGAATGAACATCTCATACTAGCTTCAAATGATACAAATTATGAACCACTGGGTTTATTACTGAATTGAATGCTTATACACCATCTGATCTATTTTGTTGTGTTTTGATCTTGGCGAGAAAACTTATTGTACGAGTTCTTTCATTGCATGTTATTAACATGTCACATGAAACAAAGCCAGGAATAATTTCACTGAGTGTCTAGAAATCTAAAAATTTGTTGGAGAAAAATTCAGGTTGAAAAGAAGCACAAATCACTGCAAACATCCACACTGGAAAAAAGGCCACAGAATAAATAAGCTAAGTCCAACAGGAATAAATATTTTCAGAAATACTCCTGGTCATTGGCAAAACCAGCAGAGTGCACTTGCACCCCATTATCAAGACTAAATACTGTACGTAATATTTAGGAATTAACTAACCAAAAAAAATGCAATAATGATTATATGTATTATAAGTTGATTAAAATACCATAGGCATGTATTAGGAAATTTTTATACTCTTTTAAATTGATTGGAATAATTTTAATAAAGGACTTAAAGTTACAGACTTACACAGAAAAAAAAACAATGAAAAAAGTCAGAAAAATACCAGGTTTTTGAGTCTGCTGGAATTAATACAGTGTCTGGGAGTCAAAAACTTGAGGTTTTAACTAATGCCTGAGTACAAACAATATACCAAAAGAAAAATGTCTTATGAACTTTTTCCAGGTAAAATGTACTTATTAACTGAACTATTTAACAACCTGGAAAAGTGTGGTAGTGAAGTAGCTCGATATGACTTTTGGAAGGAAAAGACAGCAAAGAAATACAAAATGAAACAGTTGAAAGTGGAGGAATTGGTGAAAGAAGCAAGGGCATTTTTCCACCAACAAAACTTACTCTGCTTATTTCGCTGTCCCAGCCATGTACCACAATACCATTGAACGCATATTTTGTACCTTGTGGAAAGTGAAAACGTGACTGCATTTAACAATGGCAGAAGATCACTAGAATGAGCTGTGCATGTGAAGTGCATGCACAAGTCTGATTTAGGAAAGAGGAAAAGAAATAGAAAAGAACGTTCTGCAAAGGTTTTGTGCAGATAAAAGAAATATTATGTTCACCCAAGCAGTACGTACTCAGAAGTAAAGAAATGTTTTAAGTAAAAGCAACTCATTTGAACTTGCTTATTGATTATTCATATTAAAGGGTATATCCCATGTGCTTTTATAAATAAAAAAATTCAATTGAAACATTCTTCTAACAACTTATTTTAGTACCCTCTTGGCTTGTTTTCTGGCTATGCCCTAGTTCCTATTACTGCAGAAGATGTGAACTTTTTTGTTACTCCAGTGACTCACAAAACTATTTGGACATTTATTAATTTAACCAAAAATTTTAAATTTTCCTCAGAAAAACACAATCACAAATTCAAAACTTCATACTTTTAAACATTATAAATACTTTCAAAAATATGTATTTGTTTCATTAAAATAAAAAAGAACTGCCGCTGCAGAGACTTTGCTTCAACAAAACTATTCGGACAGCTGTTGGAGCAACGTTGTAATGAATCTTTGTCTCTGAAAAGAACGTTGAAACCTTCAACCTTTGCTGCACATTCTAGGTCACCTGTCAATCCATAAACCAGATTTGTGGGAACCTTAACATTTAAGCAAAATGAGTCACTGAAGAAAGAACACCACTTTTGAACAGCATCAGCTGGTTATTTACCATCACGCAAAGGGCAAATCATGCTCAAAAATTTGCAAAATGTGATTAATGAAGTAAGCACAGTGAGTGACAATCTCAAGGTACATCATTGTTTAGAGGACTGAACTGCAACCCAGATGAGGACGCCCAAAGACCCATTTGCAACCACCTAACCAGCAAACAACGGAAAGGAACGAATGGAGGTCGAATTAACATTTATTATTATTTACGAATTGATCAGTTAGTAACAATCTTATTAATAAAATATTAATATGAATACAGTATTAGATGGAAAAACGGCCTATAATTGAGTGCGATAGTTGCCTATGCCGCATAGGCCGGTATTGCACAAAGTAATGTAATCCTCTGGGCAATTCTATCCAGACAGCACAGAAACCAAGCGGCGAAGCGTTTTTATGGAACAGAATAAATTAGACCCCCTTCTCCTTGGATTCACTCTCACGAGGTCTGTCTTTCTCCACGTAACGTGATTGGCTGGTTGTGCAACGTGGAAGTACGTGTAGGGAGGGAAGGAAGGACACGTATGAGGGAGGTAGAGGGAGGAGGAAGGGACTTGGGCTTCTATAAAAGCTCGTAATGTTACTTCGGAAACATAGTCGAGTCGAAGCAACTCACAACTATTACAACTCTGCTCGCCCGTTCTTCTGTCCTTCTGTCTGCGTTCCGTCTGTCTTGGTGGAAAGTAGCGAATATGGAGTCTTCTACATCTTATGTTCATTCTACATGCGAAACAGAAGAGGCTATACGTCAGCTAGAGGAATGTTTAATGTCAGAAGTTAAACAACAAACAGCCAATTCTGAAGAGAGTAGTTCTTCCGACTCCGACAGATGTAATGACGGTTCTTCGTCTTCTTCTGACAGAGAGTCTGATGATGACAATGAAACACCTCTAGAAGCTCCCAAAACACCGCTGGATGGTCGTGATGCAGAGGCTCCTGAAATGCTGCTGGAGGTTTGTGACACGTCACGGGAGAGTCGTAAATCACAGGATTTGAAAATGCGTAAACGAAAATCAAACACTAAATATAAGGTAGTTACAAAAAAAAGGAAACATTTAGATGATCAGAATAGAAGGAAAGAAGGACCTATAACTTTAGAATTACTGAAAAACATTAGAAAAAACATTAAAAATATAGACAAACCTACCAATCACTATGAGGCTGAATTATTAAAACTAATTTATAATCAATTCAAAAATCAAATAAATAACGAATTAACAGAACATTATTAATCACTATACTTTTTCATATTCATTTATTACAATTTCATTTATTATTAATAAATATTTTCTTAGTTACAAACAAAATGACTTATTAGGTATATTGATAAATATTATTTCAAAATTTATTGAGTATAGAAACTCCAAAGAATATATGGAAATGATACAAAAAATTCATTCCATTAAAAATTTTTTAACACCACAGCAAATGGGGTCATTAACAAGAATATTAATGGTAATTTTTCAAAACTCGGGGAATAAAAATAAAAATGGAAATAGACATGTTCATTAGTAGTTGTGAACGCCAGGGATATTCTTCGAATGACGAACAAATTTTTAAAAATGTGATGGATTCATCAAAATCAATTACAAACATTGACAAATCAAAAATGAAAACTGTGGATCCAATGGAAGCATTCGGGTGTGGAGGAGACTAAATTAAGAGCTGAAAGGAGAAAGCATGTAAGCAACTGTGAAGCAGATGAGGAAATATAATGGTTTGGGGCTGCATGTCAGTCAATGGTGGCAATGAACCTGTGTTCATAGAGCAAATGATGGACATGTTCAACTATCTTGACATTGTTAAACAAAATGTCAAGAAAAGTGCTGAAAATCTTTGCTTTCTTGATAGATTTAATTTTTATCAAGATTCCTAGCACAAGTTGAAAGTTTTGCAACTTCAGCTGCTGTACAACTGCCCAAAAGTACTTCACCCACCCCCTCAGTCACCAGATCTTACTGTCAGGGAACATTTTCAGGGGAAAAAATGGAAAAGGAGATAAGAAAATACCCAATCCTTCCAAAAAAGAATAGAAGCAAATAATGCAACCTGAATGGAAAAAAATGTCTCTTTCTTAAACCCAAAAACTTTGTACGAAGTGTACCAAATATTCTGAACGAAGTGTTGCAGTAAAAGAGGATGGCTACAAGATATTGAACTTTCTTATTGTGTTATTTTTACATTTTTGAACATTATTTACATATTTTTAAAATGCTTTTTTCTGTTTGAGCA
Source organism: Gryllus longicercus (assembly GCA_038098605.1). Lineage (NCBI taxonomy): Eukaryota > Metazoa > Arthropoda > Insecta > Orthoptera > Gryllidae > Gryllus > Gryllus longicercus. The sequence continues at coordinate 2,550,684 of JAZDUA010000077.1, forward strand.
TTATTTACTGTGAATATTTGTTTATATTTCCATTCAAGTGTCTGAATACGTTTGCAGTTTAACTTAAGACCACAAAGTTTTGTGAGTCACTGTATATAAAAAATAGCTTCCTACTAATCATCAATAGTTGATACTGACTTAATAAAATTTTAACAATACATAGGCATATCAGACATTGGTTTAATTTACAATATGCAAAATATGTAGTTTCCATTTCAGATTTATTTATTACAATATCTAATTTTTTTATTCATCCATTCTACAAATGTTCTATAAGTGTTACAAATAAAATGTTTCTTATTTTTTTTATTAATTAAAACAATGAGTGGTTGTCCGTGATCATGAAAATTTGCAAACATTTTGAGGAAACAAGGAAAACATGTCACACACGTGTACTACTCCCTCAATTATTAAAAGTTCTTATTGATTAATTTTTCTAGTAATAAATATAATAACTATAAAATTATTTAATACAAACCTTTTTTATCTGAATAACTATTATGAGGAAACAAATTTTTCTCACAAATTGTTTGAAACTTTTTTATAGTTATACTCAAGAACAAAGCTTCATAATAATTTTTCCAATTTCTACACGACAGCCTGTGTACAGCAAAGGAAAGTAGTTATAGAATTTAAATATTTCTCTCCAGCCCTCTGGACACAAAATTCTGTAAAAAGAGAAATACTGGGAGCAAGGGAAGATTACTCATCTACCCCAAACGTCACACAGTTTCTACAACAGTTTTTTATGAAAATAAATTTTAAAACTAATTGAATGAACTTCTTCCATTTTGCCTACTGCAAGATTATCAGGGAGGAACCTCCAGTAAACTCCAAATCAGTAATGACATTAATGCAAACATTTTATTAAATGCATTAGACAAACAATCTCAGCTTGTTCTATTAAATGAGGACATTTTTAATATAATTTTAGAAAACAGAAACTTTATATACCTTTCTGCATAAAAAAAATAAACTCTGCAAGGAGAGCAGCACTAACTTGACACAAAATTCCATTGAGTCATAGACAAATACCCTCAATATGTATCAAATAAACTTTTCTCATGAAACAAGGGCAACTGAATAATTATTCACTCTTAGAATGCTGTCAATAGGAGAGAAACTTGGACATAAAAGCAATACCTTGTATTTGTGATTTATTAAAACGTCGACAATCTTCAACAAAATATTAAGGTAAATACCAGAGTATAACATTACGAAAGAATGGTGTTTCAACCACTCCTAGGTGTAATTCCACAGAACAGCATTTTACTTGTTTCAATATGTCCTGACCAGACCCTCATGTGATACTTATACAGAGTTATGGCACTGTTAGATAATAAAACCTACAATAGTTTAGCCTCTTTTGATTCCCAGTTTATGCTTATTAACCTTCCAGAAGGTGCACTTTTAAAAGATGCATGAGCAGGACACAATGCTGCACCTTTTGGAAATAATTTTTTTTACGTTTTATAAAACTCAAATTCTAATATAAAGTAGGAAAATAATTAATTGGATAATAACTAAGACATTAATTAAGGGTGGTTGTTGTTTCTTTTTGGAAACAATCGGAATACATTTTTAAGGAGAAGTAAAATTACGTAGCATATTATGTTCAAAGTTCAAAGGAGTAAAATAAAAGAGATCTGAAACTAGGACTCAAATACTTCCCCTTTTGTTTTTTAAACTAACAATTATCGTTTAGGTTATCAATATTGAAATATCTTAATTTCCTATTTACAAATTATCTTGTGTTGAAAAACTAAGAGATCAGTGATAAATAAAAATTCTAAAATAATCTGAAAATGAACGTATGAAAATAATGAAAGAAATATGTATATGCGACTGCCACTCTAAAGCAATACAGAGATAGCTAAAGAAATGAGATATAGTGTGTTATATGAATAAAAGAAACCATTACACAATGCTGAGATGTGTAAATATGTATAAGTTAATATAATAAATAAAATTAATATTTAATACACATTATTTATAATATAGTAGCTAAAGAAATCATTTACATGTTCAGTACATTAGCACGTACGTTTCTCAAAGGATTCAAAAACTTGCAACAATATGTCAACTCGAAGAAAATGTTACTTCAGTAAACGGTAGGGTGCAGCACAGAATGTTGCCTTGAAACATTGTTCACTAAACAAGTCTCCTCTCTTGAATGGTCGACCCTATTCAATAATGGTTGATGTAATTTGCTGGCAAAAAGCGCCAAATGTATGTCGAGTTGGAGCTCCCCGATGGTAAGGGAAACCATAGAATTTTACAAAACCTGGCCGTGCCTCTCAGCGCTGCCACGCGCCTGTCAGAGGATTAACAATGCTCTACTACATATTATTAAAAATTAAGTCTGGACTTTTCTAAGTAGTTTCCCTCATTTTCTAAAATGATAATTAGTTTACATTTTAATATAATACTTCAAAACCGATAGAAATCGGAACTTGAGAAAATAATTCTTCTAAAGAGAAGAAACTTCAAAATATTAACACCACATCCAAACTAACACAATTTACATGACAATCAATACATAATTCCGTGATTTTTTCAAAGAGGAAAAAAGTTTTAATTTTAAAAAAAAGTTAATCCCCCACCCTCAAAAAAGATTCATAAAAAATTATGTATCCGGAAATTCCCCAGAGCGATTCTTCAAAATTTCAAATACATTAACACGAAATATATGAATGCTCTATGCTTTCTTTCACCAATTAAAATAACAAAAAGAACACGCTGATTTTTTTGCGAATTTCATGAAAAATGCGATACTACTTCGTTGCCATCTCTCAATCTGTAAGGCAAAGGCTTTTTCTAGGTTTTTTAATCATTTGACGGCCAAATAACGAAGATTACGTAGTACTTAAATGTTTTGACGACGTTCAAGCGTCATTTCTTCACCTCAACAATCATTGTGACAACTCGCAAACAAGTTTTAAAGTTGTGCCATGTTTGAAGCAGGGGAGAGTCGCACTTACCCGCTGCCGCCAGCTCCGCCGTGCAGTCGCATCAGAAACTTCAACGAGAATGAGCGGCAGCCAGAGGCAGAGAGTATATATCAGCCAGAGGTGCGGTGGCACGAGTGCGCTGGCTCGCGCGTCGAAGGAAGTCGGTCCCCTGCCAAGCCGAATAATCGCGGTTTCCGCCCATGATTTCCTCTGCGCCAGGACTGCACAGTCGTGTGACACTAGATAGGGCACATTCGGTCCTTATCAAATAGTATATTTCAGAGACGGCACTCAATATTGTTCATTCATAATGCTTGTAATAATGTAGTATTCCATAGTATTCACATTAATTTGGCATATCTACAAGCAAATACTAAAGTTGCAATTGTGCAGGTGTACTGTTTATTACCTTGTGTAATACAAAATTGTTATTACTAATGAAATTACGAAATTGAATAATATCAATATGCTCAATAAATACTAGATTTTACTACCCTAATTCCCTAATTTGACTTTTTTTCTTCCATAAAATTCTTATAAATATTATTGTGAATTTTTTAATAAATTAAAGCGTGGAAAGTATGGGAGTGAAATTTTAAAGTACCCGCGTTGCTGGTTTATTTCATATGTACCGGTTACTTCTTATCTATTGGCTGTCCGTTTATCCAATAGAAATTATATAGAACAATGTGGCGGCACCGGAAGTTGGGCAAATAAGGCTTTTTCTTTCAACATTGAGTGCCGTCACTGAAATATACTCTTTGGGGCTGCACACGGCGTTCACCACTCTCATTCCATTACACTAACATTTCAAAAGAGTAATTCGGAAAAAATATCTTGACTGCTGACTGGGGACACTGTCATGAAACTAGGACAACAATGTGAATATGTGACGCTCTGTTTAGTGGTTAATCCTCAAGATTGGCTATGTAAAGTGGTTAATCTACTGCACCAGAAAACTAGACAGCACACACTTTCTCGAATTATTGGGAACGATTACGTATTATAATATTGTCATTTCTGCCTTTCGAACACTTCATCCATCACTTGAAAAGTCGAAATCAATTCAAAAGAAACGCCTGCGGTGCAAATCAGACTGTTTTGACATTCAGGAACTTCTTACATCTACAAAAGTTATGTTCTTTTTTTTTCGCAATTTTCGAAAATACAGAATAGTCCTCGAAAGTGGAAACTGCGTCAATTTCATAACCGTCTTTTTTCTCTTTCGAGAACACGTTCAGAAAACTTGGAACCGTTTTTGAAAAACTTGCTATATTTCACTCAAAATTACACATTTACACATTGACATGTTTTCAAAAAGTTGCACATGACCTTATTTCAGGAGCTGCCTTTGATTATCAGATTTCATGAACAAATAGGCTAGTGTCACTACAGAATGGCAGACTTCCCTGAAGTAGTTTGCTAATTTCGTTAGTTTAATCTAGCTTTTGGGAATTTACCCCACCCTCTTCCAGCTATAGACTATCGGCTCATATATATATATATATATATATATGAGCCATAAAAGACATAACTTGAAATTGAGAAAGCTTGAAAATATATATATATATATATATATATATATATATATATATATATATATATATATATTCAAGCTTTCTCAATTTCAAGTTATGTCTTTCAACAACAGATTCCATTAAGGAATAAATAACTATCTCCAATATTGAAATATGACAATGAACAAAATTTGGACATTTGCAATTTTCGAAAACTCAGGAATTTTAGAGAAATTGAGACTCTCGTCCTTTTGGGTCCGACCCGAGGCCTTTAGGCTATCTAAGAACGGAATGTAATAAAAGTGTTTGAGAAAATTTTGCAAATGTTGAAATTGTGAAGTACCCTCTAAAATAAAAATATTAGTTTCAAACTCGTAGGACCTCGAGATCATTCAGATCGACCACGGAAAATCAATTTTGGAGAAAATCGTCTCAACGGTTTAGGGGACAGTGTTGACCACAAGACAGATGTTTTGCCGTCAATCAATTTTTAAGGATCCACAAGGATATAAAGGATCCATAAAACAACACTACCTACTTTCTCCCATTGTTTATAATGGCTCTGCAATATTATGAACCTGAAAAAATGTTTTCATCATTAATATAGTAGTTTTGCGATGTTAATTTTTATATCAGTTGTCGAACATTCGGAAAGTTTGCTTACGATGGGATCTGCGTCATTTACACATTGGTCTTTGTGACAATTGCAACACCAATAAGGAGACATTCTATTACAATGAAATTTATGCCACAAGTTAGGAATATCACAATATACAAATGATTAGAATTACAGGATTGTACCTTCATTTTGACTTTCAGTATTTGGTGCGGTGTGAAGCCGCCACGCGCTGCCGTGAAAGCCTCTAGACGTCGTGGCAAGGATTCAAAGAGAGCCTGAATATGTTTCTGGGAAGCACATCTCTACGGTGTTTCTATGCGTGACCACAAAGCATCGACAATGGTTGCAAGAGGACCAGAACGAACAAGCTGCCAATCGATCATATACCAGACATGTTCGATGGGAAACATTTCAGGCGAACGAGTAGGGGCAGGGACGCAGGAGTACCCGTCGTTCTTCGCAGAAAGCTTGCACTTTTCTCTAACAACTGGTACTACACACGTATCACTGTGGTAGCAGCCCGTTTGAGCCGCAATGTCACAATATGACAAACCCGCTTCTCGGATACCGATCATTCTGCCCCCTTCACACTCACTCAGATGTTGATATTGGGCCCTTTGGCATTGACGAGGCATCCGGCACTTGTTTGCACGTTTCCACGTCGTTTGTCGGCTCGCCACGCCGATAGTCTAGCGATTGAGTGTGGCGAAAGTGACCTAACCAATCACACAAAGGAGGGCATGCTAGGTCAAAGTGCTCGCCATATCTATGAAAATTTTATCACTTCTTATGGCTACACTGTTCTACACATCTACCGATTTTTAAGTGATTCCAACCATTCCTTCTGGGAGTTTCAATTTTCACAAACACCAGTACACATTTAATTTGCTTTGTCCGAGGAAAATTAAAAAAACAAACAATTTAGAGCCGTTTTGAGAAAAAAAATTATAAATTATTAACTTCAAGCAAAAATTAATTTAATACACGGAAACTACTTTTTATTCAAAACATTTTCATATTCATTTTTAATAAATATGTACTAATATTGTAATATAATCTTATAATAATCTTATAATATAAATATGTGTAATATAATATAATCAGTCTTAATTTTTTGCAGTTTTCGAAAATACAGTTTTTACTGTAAATGAGGCTATTCCATTATTAAGCGCCTATTGTTATAATAAAGGAAAATGTGGAGGAAAAAGTTGGAGCCGTTTTTGAGCATTTTTTTGTTAAAACTTTCACATGCCTACCCTTGACGCTAAATTTCGCAAAAATTATTATTTTCTAAAAGTTGTTCAGAAACCTTTCCCAAAATGTCTTTCAATAACGTGTTTCATCAGGGGAATAATCTGTCTTCAACTGTAGGAAAATGACAATCGAGTTTTCGAAACCAAGAATCAAGAAAACGTGGATTCTGAAACACTGCATTTTAGAAAATGGAGTATGTTACATAGGAACATGATTTAACCCGTTTTTTTGATAACAGGGCTCCTCAATTTTTCTGTCAAAACATCGGTGATTTCTGCCGCAGTATAACAATACTTTCTCTCCCCCAAATCAAACGGATGATAATTAATTTTTTCATTACATGCTAAACAAACCATCATTTATCTCGACTTTACAAGTGTTCCTAACAACTTAACTTACTCTTATGACATAAAAAACACTTTTGTTCTCTTGTGAATTAAAAAAATTACTAAATTAATTATAGTACTGACGTTTATTATATGAACTATTACCAGTAAATAACAATATTAATTTTGAGGATCTCCATAAGAGAGTTTTGATTTTGTACAGTACAAATGTTTTAGCGAAGAGATTCTACAATTTTTTGATAAGATGCTACCCTCTGTAAATCATATGTACTGAGTATTTTTGAAATTAAGCTCTAGTTTATATAGTATCGTAGGCTTTCACGGCCGGAGTCAATAGAAGATAGATTTTCCGGGCTGGTAGGCCGTGGTCTAGTTCGCATTGTTGGGCCACAATGTCTGGCTCAACAATGCCAACTAGACCACGGCCTACCAGCCCGGAAAATCTATCTTCAATAAGCTCTAGTTTTTTGTTTTTTTTTTACTTTTCGAACGCTTAAATTAATTTTGCATTCAAATAAATTAATAATAAATAGTAGATATAATAATAATAATAATAATAATAATAATAATAATAATATGTATTAAAACAGCAGATGGATTTTGAGTTAAATAGCAAAAATAGCAACCAAACTCCACGGGTTAAAGATAGAAAAGAGAACAAATATACCAAACAATTAATGTCATCCAAACTGAGGGATCTGATGAATATCATGAACAATATCCTCCCATCAAAGATTGATAACCTTCACCTATTTATCTAAATTTGTATTTACAAGGCTCAACAGCAGCTATCGTTTAATTAAATGGGGGTAACCTGAAAGAAACATATGCGAATTATCAGGAGACAAACTTAAATAGAAAGAAAAAAAATACCATGGAAAGGAGATTAGAACAAAAAATAAGTGATTTGAGAGCTGACGCCGGAATAATAACAGCCTATATTGACAACAGAAATAAGAGACTTGAGAAGAAAATGCACGCCATTAGAAAAAAGTACAGCAAACACGCTCAATTTGATAAATGAAATAGATTACTACCATCGGAATACCTAGACACAGTCAAACAAAAATTGAGCGCGTATGCAGAACGATTGAGACGTATGCAAAATTTCAGAAGAGAAAGGAACATAATGCAAACTTCAAAAGAGGCCAGAAAGCAATCTATGAAGTACGTACGCGAAATAAGTACTACATGTATAAGATACTGAGTAAGACAAACTTGACGCCAACCAAAGAAGAAATCGAAGGTTACTGGGGAGGTATATGGTCGGCTGAAATTAAGTACAATGTTGAAGCAAGCTGATTGGAAACCATTCGCAAACCAACAGAAACGACTGTACTCATGGAGAGCTTCCAAATTTAAACAATAATGCCTATCCTTTCCAAACTAAAGAATTGGAAGAGTCCTGGAAGTGATAATATTCATACTTTTTTGCTGAAGAATTTATCAGCATTGCATAGTAAGTTCGTTGACTGTATAAATGCTTTTTTTATATACCAACATTATACACAATTATGCTATCGAAAATTGTACAGAAATTGCAGGATTCTGAAACTAGTTCAATAAAATAACATACGTTATCAAAGAACTCGCCGGGATTACGGAGTTTTTATTTACTCGTAACAGAAAACAAGAATTACAAATCGACAAAAGAAATACTACAAAACTGATTTAACTACTCACTACTAACTACTTACACTGTCTCTTCGATATGCTATTGTACACTCCCATTTCAATCTCTAAATGACATCATAAAACTGGAAATATATTTTGCGTTCTTTGCACTTGTGAAATCGCCAGCACTGAGATGGGCATACGAATGATACTCAGAGGGATAGGAGGCCAAACTCAAAAGTAGGATGGGATTCCTCGTGAGCAAACAAAGACTATCGGCATCAATGCAAAAAGTAAAACATCTTGAACGAAATCTTCCTTTTTCATTTAGATGTTTAACACAACCTATGATTCCACAGAAAGACAAAACACGACCGTGCCTTTGTCCAGGCTTGCAGACTAATGTCCAACTTGAGACCGGAGCCAGGAGAATAAAAAAGCAAAATAATTATGTAAATGGCAGAAAAGGCCAAAAATAAGACAAAATGGCAAAAACAGGAATCAGAAGCTCAAGTAGGCAAAAAGGCAAAATGAAGATCTACTAAAATAACTCCAGAAGTACAATGAAGTGATTCCTACTGTTAAAAATTATAAAATAATAGTACTAAACAAAAAGCATTTGCCAAACTTCCGGCCTCCGATAATAATAATTATTGTTATTATTACTATTATTATTATTATTATTATTATTATTATTATTATTATTATTATTGGTGCTGTTATTTTTATTATTAATTAATTAGTATTACCATTTCAAAGAGTGCAGTGAATTCTAGGAATAAATACTACAATTAGTAATAGTTACCCAACCAAAATTTTAATATTGTATTCAAATCTCTGACAGGCCTAGGCGAAACAAAAATATTTACATAAAATATGAGCAAATCCCTTTTTAGAAGGTAAACCTATCCCCACACATTAAAGTGGTGCTTTGGATTCTGTGTTTCATAATGATAAAATCTAATGGAATTAATTTATTCTAATATTCGATACAAAAGATATGTTCTCATTTGCACTTGGTGACAAACCATTTTCAAATTTTTATTTTTAAATTAGAACAAAAAATTGAAGAATGTTTAAGAATTGTGTGCTACATACACTATAGAACTTTTGAAGGGTTTAAAAGCAAGAATTATTTTAGTTACATACAATTAATTTGCCAAAATGAGGTGTTAAACCCTACTTAATCTGCAAATGAAATTATAATTTCATTTGCTTTATAAAGCAACTACTTTATGCAGCCTTGATTCAAGCATCTTGTCGATAAATACGACAGGAAACCACAATATCCGTAGACAGCCACTCTCAGATTATATATCTGTATGTGGCAGTTATTCTCGGAGTTCCTTGAAATAAAAAAAGTTTCAACCTGAAAATAATTTTTACGCTCGTCAGATTCGTAAATATCAATTTGATACACTGAAATTTTTTTAATGCTACATATTTTATTATACTTATTGAATTAATTTTGGGAAGAGGTTTTTCTCTCTTGCAATTTTCATTTGTACTTTCTCGCATAGGTACTAAGTATACAGGGAGTAATATAGTATGTAGTATAGAGAAAATAAGGCAATGCTGTGGAAAATTGATTTCGAGATTTCAACGAAAATACACGTTTTGGGGGTCTCCTGAAGTAAAAAAAAATATTGTTTGATTGTTTGTTTTTCCCAAAACATCCGTCCATCTGTAAACACTAGCGGTTAACTAATCGTAGGATTTTTTCTCAAATGAATATTTCCCAGACTATTTTACTCGTCCCGAAGCTCTGCGTTTTTGATAAACATTCTTTAAATTTGGGAGGTTCTTTATATAAAGCCCCTGGTATATTTTCAAAATTTTTTTTAACATATCTCAATTTTTTTAACTTTCTCTCCCTTACGTATGTAAGAAGAAAGGTATTGTAATCGTGCGCCAGAAAACGGCGAATTTTCAACCAAACATTTATTGCCAGGCCCTGGTGACGAAAAAGTGGATAAATATTTTTCCTATGCATAATAAATTAATAATTAGTAAACTAGCAAATTACTTAACCTAACACGTTGTGTAGTTAATATCAATGTTTTGTAGGTCCTTGATACCAGTGGCGGCTGGTGCACAAATATTCAGGGTAGGCAAAACAGATTACTGAACAGCGACGAATGCTAGGAAGGGGGGCATGGGGACCATGTCCCATCTCATTCCAATTTTTTGCAAATTTTAATCAATTTATTCAAATCAATTCTTTCACTGATATCGTTACATTCCCAAGCATTATTTCCACGAAGCATACTCAGAATTGATTTCAAGATTCAGATCTTGTTTGCAAATTTGTGTTACTCTGACAATAATTCAGGAATCATATTCTATTTTTTCCAGGCGTTTAAGATTTACTGAGTTACTTATGGGATCTTCTGATATTTCATGCTTTTGATAAAATTTTCATGTCAAAATATCCATCTTTATTCCAAGCACTCTTCTTAATTGGCAATAAAAGACATAGCCAACAATAAAACTTAGCTATAACTTGTCTACCTGTTAGCTATTTGTGTGAATCATACCACGAACGATTGAATTTTCTTGCCTGCACAATATACTACTGTACTCAACTTAGAAGTAAGTCAATCTTTGTATAATATTTTCCTCTTTTTACTTTCCCGTATACGTATGTATATACGCAAAATTATACGTATTATAGGGAAAGTTATGTAATGCTGTGGAAAATCAATTTTGAGATTTCAACGAAAATACTCGTTTTGGTGTCCCCTGATACCGAAAAAGTGTTTTCATTCAAAACGTCCCTCTGTGAACACTACGAGCGCTTAAACCATACGTAACTTTTTTCCGAATGGGAGAGACCCTGTCCATCTGGCTTGAGTCGAATCTTGGACATTTTGAAAACTTAAAATTTGAGGGTACTTTACATGAAGCACCCCGGTCAATTTCAAAATTTTCTCAAAAACGGCTCTAATTTTTTCTTTAAATTTCTTGTAAGAATATAGTAACATACATTTATAAACGTGACATAGATGCGACTTTCACGATTAACTCTGAAGTTTCGAAAATTTCAAAAGTATGAATTGTTTTCGGTGTCTTCCTACAACTATAAAATTAAAGATAGAGATTTTCCCTTCAAATACAATTTGTTCACGATAGTGAATTCTTTCATTAAGGTCATATACGAAAAAAAATTGTAGTTTTCGTTCAGTATGTGCAATTTAAAAAAATTACAAAACAAAATTGTCTCAAAAACGGCTCCAAATTTATTCTTTAAACTTTTGGGAGGGATAATGATAAATGCACTCTCTACAAGGTGTGTAAGGTGACATAAATGCCATATTTCTCTATCCTTTTTTTTTTCCTTTTTTTTTCCTTCCAAAAATTACAGAATATAATATTTTGACGTGGCTCTCACGTCATTCATATTTATACTAGCGGCAATTTGTTGACATTATTGTATTTGTGAGTATATTTTCTTGAAAGAATTTCATATAAAGTTTCTCGAAAACTCAATATTTTTCTGGGAAAACTAGCTCAAAATTCCGTACTCTCAGAATCGCTCAAACGCCAATTTCTCAAAAATGGCTCCAACTTTTTTCTTCAAAAATTTGGGCGGATAGTGATGTTTTTACTCTTTATTATGACATAAAGTTCATTTCGGTGTATTTTTGTTTTTTTAAAGAATTACACAAATGTAAATTTTTTGAAAGATCTCTCACGCTATTGATACGCACATTTACAGGAATTTGCAAACACTACAAAATATGAAAAAATGTACTTTGGGTGGCGATAGATGGCAGCTGACAACAGTATGTGGCAAGTCCGTGTAGCTAGCGTAGCTCCGAGTAGACTAAAGAAAATAGAAAACTAATACAGGAAAGTCTGTGCCATTCTGTAGCACCACTAGTTGCTTGAAACTTTTGGTAGGAATAGTGCTAATTGCGCTCTATAAGATAATAGAAACTCCACATTCTTTTGTTTTTTCAAAAATTACAAAAAAAAAATTGTTTTGCTTATCTCTCACTTTGTTAATATTTACATTAGCGGCAATTTGTTTACATTAATGTATTTATAAGGAAATGTGGTTTAAATAATGTCATATAAAGTTTCTCGATAACTCAACCGTTTTCTGTGAAAATGAGATCAAAATTTCGCATTTTCAGAAACGCTCAAATGCCATTTTCTCAAAAATGGCTCCAAATATTTTCTTCTAATATTTCGAACGTATAGTGCTAATTGCACTCTTTAGTATGACGTAAAGTTCATTTCGGGGTATTTTTTTTTGTTTTTTTCAAAAATTACACATGTGTAATTTTGTAAGATGTACACAAGTTAAAGTGCTTCAAATGACTTTACATGAAGTTGTTCGAAAACACAAAAATTTTCTAGGATAAAGAGATTCAAATTTCGAATTTACAGTAGCGCTTAAGCGCCGTTTTCCTAAAAATGGCTCCAAATTTTTTAAAGAAAATTGCCATTTAAGACAAGGTTTTACTGTTCTTTAATATTCCTAAAATAATATATCTGTTCTACGATTAGGAAATCGAAAAATTAAGTAAATGTCAAAAAAATGTTCTTTGGGTGGCGACAGATGGCATTGGCAGGAGTGTGTGGCAAGTTCTTATAGCTAACCAAGACCAAGGAAATAGAACACTAAAACAGGAAAGTCTGTGCCATTCTGTAGCACCGCTAGTTTCATATTTTTCCATGGTATTTTGTTAAGTGGCTAGCTAGCTTTATTCTGAAGTTCTTGGCTTTTGATTTTTTTTAGAAAATAGTTGGCATAATTAATTTTAATTACATTATTTGTATGATAATTAAATAGTAAATAATTAGTACTAAACGGTTGCATATCGTCTGTTGTGGTCTGCTACAGGTGGCTAGCCACCTTTTGAGAGTTGTAAAATAACTTTACATTACTTTTCAGAATAATGTTGAACTTTGGGTTCGCAATGAATAGTGATTGTATTGTTCCAGAATGTGTAAACCTCCGTTATTCCTTTAGTCTTTGAGACTTAATATTGAAGAAATTGAAACAATATGTTTGGGGGGGGGGGGGTCTGTTTTCCATATTGTGAATACATAGAATATTCCTAACTTTTCTACAGCCACATCCCATGCATATCTAATTTTTGGCGTGCATTCTTGCTGCTCAAATTTTTAAGACATGTCGCAATTTTTCTGGCCGTTTTTGATCCACTTTGATTCTTGTGGCTTGGATGTTTTCTGCATAACTTTATTCAATTGTTGATCTTTATATAATGCCATGCTCTGGTTTTAAACATCTGAGTAATTGTTAGTAATAACTAATACCAAAGAGGAGGACACATTTTGAAATGGTGCACAATCCCACTAGTTTTCAGTTTTCATCATGATGTGGAATATAATTTGCCGAAAGGTCGCTGGCCATAGTGAGTTTTTGGGGGAGAGAAATAGGTATTTTGTGGAAAATACACTTTACTTTTAATACAGGATGTGTTTATTTTTGAAAACTTTCTTCTTGAGTTTTGGGAACATTAAACTATGAAATTTTGATAATAAAATGAAGGTAAATAAATGTTCCTTGAAATTTACAAATATTGGACTTTTTTAGGGTAAAGATATGATATCTGTTTATAGTAAAACTGTACACATAGACCACAAAAATATTTTAAATACTAATGACAATAACCATTCACATTTATCAGCTACATTTAATTTTTTAACAATTTCATGAAAATAAAAGTATTTAACATTACAGATCTCAATACAATATTTTAACAATTTCTTTGTTTTGCATGATAAAATGTATATCATACATGTTAATTTAATCTTTTTTTTGGATAAATTTGTCATACGTTCATGCAATATTTAAATATGAATAATTACATTATTGTATTTTGAAGGATGTTTTCCATAGGTTTTATCATAAAAATAAAAAATAAAAAATATCCTTCAGTAGAAAAAATTTGGACAATTTCATTATTCAAACGTGGTTTAATTAACATAGTCATTTCATATTTGATGTCAAAAAGGCAATATTAAAACATTTATTTTGGAACCCTGTAATCATTTTCATTTATATATTTCTGTTATTATTAGATTATTCATTCAAGTACCTTCTTTTGAAATGAAGATTTTTACAAACAGTACAAATTCTTTGTAATTTTTATACATCTTTTATGAGTAATACTCGTATAAATGCACATTCTTCTCCATTCCTTGTTGCCATGCCACATTAAAAAATTTTATCTTTTAGCACACAACCAGTTGAATATGTATTTTTGGTGCAGATAATCTTTGTTAATTTGTATATATCCTACACTGGATATTAAAAATTCTAATTGCAACATTAAAAATTACATTTAATTTACTATATGCCAACGATCATGGAGTTCAGAAATTTCAAATCAATGAAACTTTAATAAATTTGTATTAAGAGAATTGGCAAAAGATAATGAAACATAATAAAATATTCTCAGTTTTGACATTTGCTTCAGAAATAATTATCATTGATTCAATAGTTTACAAATTAATAATTGTGAGTGTAGCTCTGCCCAGAAAATTTACATTAACTCATTTACACATCACTTTTACTACAAATAAAATAAAATCATAACAATAAAATTGTGCAATATATAAATACAAATCTATAATTATATATTTGTATTATATATTAATATTGTGTATTATTATATGTTACATATAAAATATAATATTATACAAATTGTGCAATCACTATTGAAACGAAATGGTTATTATAATTTTGATGTAGTTTGTATATGTAGGTATATGTATTACATTTTTCTTTATCTACACTGTGTATAGTTATGTATGCATGTATCCTTATGAGTGTATGTGTGTGGGATACTGTTGTTTCTGGAAAAGATTTTGAAAAAACAAAGAAGAATAAATTAGTAGCATAAAGAAAATAATACAAAATTTGTGAGGAATTTCAAATTATGTTTCTTCTAGGGTATATCATTTAACATGATTACAGCTGTTCCTGCAAAGAACCAACTCTTAAAACAAACTTAAACTTCCTCAACACATCAACAATATTAAATTGTAAAATTAAATGTTAATTATTTAATGATGACACAATTTGTGTGAAATGAACACTTTGTCAGTGAGAACATTATAAAAGTTTAGTTGTTTGAACTAAAGGGATATTTCTTTGATAGGCGAGTCGGAATGAACCTATTCTAAAAGTGTGTCACAGATATCTTTTAACATAGCTTTCTAGGATAAAATACAATTATTATTTGAATGTGGGTAAAATGAGAAAACTAAGATTTTAAGTAAAGTAAAATAAACAATTCTCTTGATATACTATGAATGTTTCTGATATTGGCTGATATTCATTCTATGTACACTATGAAACATTCCAGTGTTATTTAACATGTACACAAAACAGTTTTTTTTTAAATTTCAAGCACTATATATAATTTTACAAAGTCAAAATATTTTAATAGTTTATATAACCCTTATAATATGAAAAAAAAATCTATTTTCTTCTTTTTCTCTTCATTTCGCATATTCCACAGAAACTTGGTCCCATGCTCTGTTAAGTTTACTACTCCAGAAACATGAATACACCCGTAGTCTTAACATTTAGTGATGCACCTCAATTAAAAAAATATTGGCCCCAAAACGCACATTCCGGGAAAATAATTTATTATCTATATGATATAAATTGATTCTTCTCTCTTCCATGTTTGTATCATTAACTTGAATAAATATTGTAGGCAAAAATCTAACAAACATTGTACACCAAACACACAGTTATTTGAAGTTACAGATTCTCCAGTCTAAGTTCTCATGGTCTTTAAATAGTACATCTTTCATGAAAACAATACACTGATTTAAAAGTGAGCATTTCAGTTTCGAAGGAGGTCTTATGGAAGATCAGCTATGATACAAATAATATTGTTTAGATGTTCTCTCAATTTGAAGATATGACAAGGATCCAACACCGATTGGAAAAACCCTGATGAACACTTAAATCCTATCTTCCCTACCCACTTTTATTTATACAAAGAATATATATAAATTATATAATTCTCAGTGAGGAAGCAGTCTATGCTCAGAACTGTATACTTGTATATTCTGGGCCAAAATACAGAAAGGGAGCACAAACATTATTAATTCTTTATTTTCTTAATATCAAAATTTCTTGCAAAGACATTTTTGCATCAAGTTATCTTGATTACAGAATTATGAATCCTGATAAAATGTATCAGTAAAGCTCAAGGTAATACACCATATTTTAAAAAATGTTGTAATGTAAAATTATAAAATGTAATACAAATTTCCCTCAATTTTTCAATCTAATGTTTAAACCATTTTCAGTTCCAAAGATCCTTTTTACTAGTATGGGAATGTCTGGCTTTACAGGTGTATACGTTTTCTTCCAAATGCACAACATTCCAAAAAATCAGGAAATGATTATATGAAAAAAATTTCAAAGAAATGTTGAGGCACTATTAGTAAGGGATGGAGGAGTATAACTTGAGGTATATTAATGAAAAATAAATAATATTTTGATTTCTTTTGTCATTTACCTGTCTCCTTAATCTGAGAATGCCATAGATAAAAGAGAGTCTGTCAAAAACCAATTGACTGTTTTAAATGCAAATCACGAATAAATCTTCAAAAATTAGTATTTTCTTCATTTGACAACTGATCCATTCAAAAAGAAAGCCAAAAACTACTAACAACAATTCAAATGTGCATACTTCTAGAAGAAAGCTTTCTTTAAGATAATTTTATTAATCTTTTTGATGATTTTTGCATTTTTTAAGTAAGTTTGAATTAAAATTTGTCTACATTCAAGTACATTTTACTGTCAATATTTATTAACATAATAATAATACCCTACTTTTCACCACTTGATCACTGTTGTAAGCTTAACAATAGCGTAGGAATATGTTGCATGTTTCTCAATTGCCAACTAACCTTTGTGAACCCACAGCTACTTTGCAGAAGTAATTTTGCAGACGATATGTGACTGTTCAAAGGATATTTTACCATTTTATCTGCCCCAGCCAGGAATCAAACCGGATATCTTGATAAGTGCTTAGTTGCTTTAACCACTTGAGCTACTGAGACAGTCTACTCTGCAAACAGTCTTTAGGAGGTAAATGGTTACACTATATTCAGGGTTGGACAAAATACTTTAAATTTAGTATTTAAATACTTTGATAAAATACTTTGTAAACAAGTATTTAAATACATACTCAAAATAGATAAGTTTTTGATTTGCTAAAAACATTTATATTTAAAATACTGCAAATACTCAAAATGCAGTAAATATAATAATTTTGTATTATATATTTTTATTGCAGCAATATATTGTAATTGTCAATTACAATAAATTAGTAATTGAGGTCTACAAATTTCTAAACAATAAGTAGTGTATTGTTCAGATTGATGTAATGTATTGTAACAAAATGTATAAACACTTTCAAATATAAAATGATAAAAAAATATGTCTAACACAAATAAACGGAATTTCATTTTTAAATGATTAATTTTTCAAACAAATCATCAGGCAATAAACCCCTAATTCGCAAATGTATAAAATGTGCAAAGGAAAACAATCATTCAACTGGCGCAGATGAACATAAAATCTTTTTATAACAAATAAACACTTGTTTTAAAAAAAATTGCTCATATTGCTCCCAATATTGCGCGAAAACTACTAAAGTTTTCAAAAAAACTGTACATGACCTTAATGAAAGAACTCACTATGGAGAACAAATTTGATTTAAAGTAAAAATTTCTATCTTTCTTTTAAAATTCTAAATTTGTTTCAAAATCTGACCAATGCCACCTTTATAAGTGTATTTTACTCTATTCTTACAAGAAATTTAAAGAAAAAATATGGAGTCGTTTTTGAGAAAAGTTTAAAAAAATCAGTGGGTCTTCATGTAAGGTACCCTCAAAAATTAATGAATGTTTTTCAAAATGGCGGAGTTTCGACTCAGGCCAAATCGACCGGGGTTTATTAAGTTTGGAAAAAAATCGTACGTCTAGTTTAAACACTAGTGTTGTTCACATACATCAGACGGACGGACAGACTTTTGCCGTCAGTTGATTTTAGATATCAAGAATTCTGACTACACCACGTGTTGAAGGATTTTTTTCTTAATGTAGCAACTGGTTTTATCCACTTTTTCGTTATCAGTGCCCGACAATGAATTTTTTTGCCCCAAAACCGCCGTTTTTCCGCGCAGCATTTCATAACTTTCCTTATACTATGTATATTACTCCGTATATACGTATGTATGATGGAAAGTAAAAAAGTCTACCATCAATATGACGTTACAAGCTTTATTTGCTTAAACATTTTAATATGTATCTTCAGTTGCATTTGCACTCGAGTTGGATGACTTTTCGTCATTTTCATCAAACTCATCATCTTATTTACATTATTAATCGGATTCTGATATGTATTTACTCATTTTGTTGCTGCACCCTGCGATGACGAAAGATTGATCAACACTATTTACTAAAAATACTGTTTGAAGTATTTTTTGTCTTCAAATAAATATTGGAAAATAAATATGATTTTAAAAATAAGCCTCATTGTTGAGTAAAAATTGTGAAATGATGAAAACGTTAGTCACACCTTAGACAAAGGAAGGGGCATTTAGTGCACACTTAATGTTTTGGCTTCACAATTTTGTTGTGTCAGCCCCTAATATGACAGTGAGTATGGAAACAAAATTCATTCTATTTCTGTCACAAAATCAGAATCTAGCGATTTGGATCGCATTACTCCAATTTTAAAATTGTGTGGACACAAAATGACCATCCCTGGGTGAAGGCAGGGTTAATTACGCTCCATGAAGTCATGGAAGTTAAGTAACTCGAGATGCAACGGTTTCCTGGATGGGTAACCGTCTGGAAACCCCGGTTACTAATGGCACCGACCTCTGATCCGAAATTGTAAAATGCGTTGACTGACTGTGACGTTACGAGACAAAAGACAAATAAGGATTTCTGCAGCGTATATGATCAATGCCCTAAATGGATAAGAGATGTACAAAAACAAAGAAAACATAGCTTTGGAGTATGTTTCGCTACACTATTGTTCAGCTTACACATTGTTTTTTATAATATTAAAAGTCAAAATAAAGTTACAGAAAAATATGCTACGGTCTGCATAGTCTCAACATAATAATGAAGTAAGACACCTGAAAACTGAATTATAATAGGAAGGATCAAGAGGTCAAAAATAAAGGAATTAACATTTCATTGATGGAAAAAAAAACAGTGAAGATTTGAATGCCAATTTTCTCTCTTCAAAAGATATATTAACTGAGTTCTCACTTTCAATTTCCCTGAGTTAACTGCAGATGTAAACCAAAGCTACAAGAAATTTTTAGGGAAAAAAGCGCAAAGATTACTTATTTCCGATTCTCAAATCTGGTCATGATGACGAATACAATTTCATGCATTAAGTTTAATAATATTCAGAAGTATTTTTATAATAATAATGTTTTCGAGATAATTTCCTTGGAGTTATCACGCCCGAGCACCTCCCTTTCCCTTCTGTCGGGGAGATTCAAAAAGCAGCGGGCCACGTCCCGCAGATAAGCGGTGGGGCAAAGCACCCCAAGTGAGCAGCCCACTTAAACAGTCCTGAACTAATCTACCGCAATGCATTTGAACCGAATCCAATTTGAAAAAAGTAAATCTTTGTTACTTGATTGGTTATTTTTTTTTTTTTTTTGTTTCCAGGCAAGTGGTCAACTGCTATGGCCGTTGTTCCCGTGTTGTACATGTTATGGTCAGGAGGGGGCGGTGTTCCTCCCTTCTGGATCGTGAGGTATTCATATCTTCATATATTGGCTTTTGGCGGAATATTCTCCCTCCGGACCTCCCTCCGCCCCCACTGGGGCTCCGCGAAAATCTCCAAGAAATCTTCGACATGTCCGTAGCCCGTATGTTAAGGTACTGCTCCAGCTCACGATTCGAAGATTCCACCAACCCACCTGTGTTTCGAAGCCACTGTCGACGTCAGCCCCCCTTCGAAGCTGACTGTGCCCGACGCGCCCCCCTGTGCGGCCGGGGCTAGAGCACGAGCAGGTTCTCGCAGGACCGCGACTTGCGCTTGAGGCCCAGCAGCTGGCGCAGGAAGCGCCCTCCGGCGGGGCGCGGCGCCCGCGCGCACAGCGCGTCCCTGGGCCGCGCACGCCGCCTCCCGCCCCCGCCCCCGCCGCCGCCCCCGCCGTCGTCCGTGCCGCCGCCGCCGCCCGCGTCGCCGCCCGCGCCCGCCGCCGCCGCCGCCGCAGCCGCCGCCGCCGCCCGACGAGGGTTCAGCTGCACCTGCGCCAGCACGCCCACCAGCAGCTCGTCCACGTTGTGCGCCAGTCCAGAGCTCGTCTCGATGAACTTGCAACCGCTGTTGTTGGCTAGCTTACGCCCCACTGGAATAATAACAACTATTATTATTATTATTATTATTATTATTATTATTATTATTATTATTATTATTACTACTACTACTAATGATTCCGGGCGCGTCAACTGATCCCGCGTGACATTAGTCCCGAAAGTGTAGTGCACGCGAATGGTGAGGTCCGCCGCCGAGCAACGTCCGCTTGCCGGAATTTTTCCCCAACCGGGTATCTCCCATCAGCATGGCATCGCCCTCGCTCCCGCATTAATTTTTTTTTTACTTCACA
Source organism: Gryllus longicercus (assembly GCA_038098605.1). Taxonomy (NCBI): domain Eukaryota; kingdom Metazoa; phylum Arthropoda; class Insecta; order Orthoptera; family Gryllidae; genus Gryllus; species Gryllus longicercus. The sequence goes on from JAZDUA010000077.1 coordinate 2,571,636, forward strand.
TCGAAAGAGTGATAATTGTTGTAATATCTATATACAATTCATAATATATTTCGTATTTCTTTATTTTCTTTACTTCCTCTTATAGTTTAAACCTGAAATAATCATTATTTGTGTGTGTGTGTGTGTCACTCACTGGCGGTGGAGACCTCGCGGCGCCGCTCCAGGTCCGCCTTGTTGCCCACGAGGATGACGCCGCGCGCGCCCGCGTAGTGCGCCTTCCACAGGAAGCGCACGATGTCCTCGGCCACGCGCAGCGACCGCCGCTCCACCACCGAGTACACCACCACGAACACGTCGGGCTGGTGCAGCTCGCAGCACCGCTCCACCTGCGGGCGGGCGTTGGCGCGTTACTAGCGATGCCGGGCGCGGCAACGGCTAAGGTCCCCTTCGTCCCATGTTTTGTGCCCTGAAGGAGGCGATGGTCTTCCTCCCGAGCTCCGGCGCCGACCTACCGTCGCGGCTAGCGTGGTTTCCCCCCAACAGGGTGGCTCCCACGAGTGGGGCGCCGCCCCAGACGCGACAAGCTCTCCCCGCATGTGTGGTAGGGAAGTGGGAGTGAAAGTGTGTGTTAGGGGTGGGGCAGGACAAGGAAGATGTAGGTAAGATCGCGCGTGGTCCGTGACCCGTTTGGTACGGTTCCGCTCCGGCATTCGCCTGGTATAGGAGAAACCATGAAAACTACACATTAGAGCAGTCTTTAGAATTCTCCTCCAGACCCGACAGAACTCGACCCACCTGGGGAGAGACACAGCCACTAAGCCCAGCACTCACCCCTGTCGCTCACCCTCAACTTTTTTTCTTCCGTTTTTTTTTTCAGCTTCGGGGTGGCGATTTTTGACTATCCGCGCCGGATACCCACTGTATTCCACTTGGGGACACATATTAACTGTGGTAAGCAGACTCACAAGGTCTTCCGCAACAACACACATACGTGAAAGACAAGATACGAACAACAATGTCCCCGACGGGACTCGAACCCGCGACCCTTCAGACCGAGGCGGTGAGTCGACACGTGCTCTAGCCACCTCGATCATCCAGAACGGCGCCGCTCAACCTTAACGACACCTGTTTACTTGAATGGGCGAGTGGAAAAACAGTTCTAGCCCAGAAAGTTCATTCTGAAATAATTGAAACGATTTTCTTATTTCAGAAATATACTAAGCTATACGAATATGTTCTGAAGAATAATTGCGATAAAAACTTTATTAAAGACGGGTTATAATTTAAACAAAAACTGTGTACTTGTACTGTGTTTCATCTCAACGAAGATTAACCAACCAAATATCTTGCAAAATAACAAAGTATCACAAAAATAGCACATTTTGTTGTAGTAAGAGTGGACATAAGTATAATTTGGGTTCGTCCAAATTTCAACTTTAGGTAGAGTTTGTATCTATAATATAAAAATGAATTGCAAAATGTGTTGGTAAGCGCATAACTCAACAACGCCTGGACCAATTTGCCCAATTATTTTTTTTAAATGTTCGTTGAAGTTCAAGGACGGTTTTTACGTCGAGAAAAATTCGAATAGTTGCCGGAAAAACCCTAAAAACAGCCCTTTTCTTTTTCTTATACAAACGTTTTCTAACTAAAACGTAGAGTCATTTGAGCTTTATAGCTATTGTATAAAGCACTCATTATTGTTTAAACAATGTAGGTATGTTCCTAACGTCAAAGAGTCAATTTGCACTTTATTACCGTTATACAAAGTTCAAATTTAATCATATCTATCAAAACAGTGTGCGTGTGTGCGTTGGAGCACAGAATACATCGTTGGAGGATTTAATGTCGCGTTCCGAAACTTAACAAAATAATCTATAATATAGATATGTCTCCTATTAGACGAAGCAATTTAGGTAGAAGAACCCGAAATGCTACAAACCAAGCTAATTACCGATCTAATCATGCTGCACAAGAACGTGACGACCAAAATGAACGTGAAAGAATTCGGATATCACAAACGCGTGAAGCTCGAGCGCTACATTCAACTAATAATCACGCAAGTTTGAATCAAGCTGCTTTCAGTTACGATGTGTCAATTGACTACAGTAACTACCAATGTGTTGTTATTGGTTCTATGAACTGGGTTTGCTCATATTGTAAGGCATTGAAATATAAAAACGAAGCTAATGAATTGTGTTGCGCAAATGGTAAAGTGAAATTGATACCATTGGAACCACCACCAGAGCCATTGTACTCATTGGTTTCAGGAATAGGAACAGATTCCATACACTTTTTGACAAATATCCAACAATATAACAATTGCTTTCAAATGACTTCATTTGGGTCAACAAATGTAGTTCGGGAAAATTTTATGCCAACTTTCAAGGTATGTATTATAGCAGTTAATCATAATTATTTTATGTTCTGACACCAAAGTTAAGATGTGTCACTAATCTTCTATTTCTTAATCATTAAGATCATAATCATTACTTAGTCATCATATTCTATAGTGATTCAGTTTTAGCGACACTTTTATTATTTTGAAACCTAATACAATTATTTGGTGATAGATATTTGTTACAACTAATTAGGAGACAGATATAATTTTAAAGAACAAATATTATTTAAGTTTGATCACTGACAATTCATAAATTTATACCCCACATTGCTTACTTATTTTATTTTATTTTATAGTGTTTGGTACAAACAATATTTTTTTAAATTTACAGATACAAGGCCAAATATATCACAGAGCAGGTTCACTGTTACCAGTGTCAGATAGCAACTACAAATTCCTGCAATTTTATTTTATGGGCAATTCACCACAAGAAATTAATATGCGTTGTGCACATAACAATTTAGTAAAGAGGTCTATTGTAGAACAACTACAAACTTTATTTCATGAACACAATCAATTGATTATATTGTTTAAAACTGCCCTGGATCTGATGCCATCAGATAATCACAAAATTGTAATCAGAGCTGATAAAACACCTGTGGGTCAACATGCAAGACGTTTTAATGCACCAACTATTGATGAAGTTGCTATCGTTGTAGTTGGAGAAAACTTGGAATCCTGTGATACTGTTTTACATCGTCGGGATGATCAATTACAACGTATAAAGGAAACACACCGCTCATATGATGCACTGCAATATCTCATTATATTTTGGCAAGGTGAAGATGGCTATGATTTCTCAATAAAAATGATAAATCCCATTACAGGTAATTAAAATATTAGTTTAGCTATGCCGATACTCATATCTCAGTCACTATATTATGTATTTTAATGTTATATTTCAATGTTATTAAAACAAAATCTATTTACAGGTTCTGAAACTAACAAAAAAGTCAGTTCAATGAACTCATACCGCTTAATGATTCGGGAAAATGAAGACAATCACATATTGAAAAGTCGGCGATTATATCACAAATATATTGTTGACATGTGTGTTAAAATTGAAACGGAGAGATTAACATTCATCAGGTTGAATCAAACCAAACTCCGATCTGAAGAGTATATTCACCTTCGAGATGCGATTAATACTGACGGAAATGCACAGAATGTTGGTCGGATGACTATTCTTCCAGAACATACATCGGAAGCCCTCGACATATGCACGAATATGCTCAAGATGCCATGTCGTATGTTCGTCATTATGGTACAGCAGATTTGTTCATCATATTTGCATGCAATCCGCACTGAATAGAAATCAAGCAGGAGTTATTCCCTGGGCAATCACTCATTGATCGTCATGATATTACAGCCAGAGTCTTGAGACAAAAATTGAAATCTTTAATGGAATTCATCGTAGAACATTATGTGTTTGGTGAGACACGCTGCTGGATGTATTCTGTGGAGTGTCAGAAACGAGGATTGCCACATGCACACATTTTGATTTGGTTGGTTGAAAAGATAAGGCCAAATGCAGTTGATGCAGTGATATCAGCTGAAATCCCTAATGTACAAGTAGATCCTGGATTGCATGAGGTCGTTATCAAAAATATGATACATGGTCCCTGTGGAACTCTTAATCAAAATTCACCATGTGTGATGGATGGTAAATGTTCAAAACGATATCCACGGACATTAATATCGGAAACAATTACTGGTAATGACGGTTATCCACTGTATCGTCGACGATCGACAGCAGACAATGGAAGATCAACAATTGCCAAATTATATCAACAAGATATTGAAATAGATAATCGTTGGATTGTTCCATATTCACCCATTTTATCAAAGACCTTGAAAGCACACATCAACGTTGAATCTTGCCATTCAGTGAACTCTATTAAATACATTTGCAACTATATAACCAAAGGGAGTGATATGGCTGTGATTGGAATTGGTGCAGAGAATTCCAATGATGAAGTTACCCAATACCAAATGGGCCGCTATGTTAGTAGTAATGAAGCAGTATGGCGAATATTTTCTTTTCCTATTCATGAGAGACACCCTTGTGTTGTTCACTTAGCAGTGCATTTAGAAAATGGACAAAGAGTGTATTTTACAGCACAGAACGCAGTACAAAGAGCTGCTCAGCCACCATCTACATAAACCAGTTTTTTTGAGACATGCCAAAACGATGATTTTGCACAAACATTGCTATATTCTGAAATGCCAAAATATTATACTTGGAATCAATCCTCAAGGAGATTTATACGACGGAAACAAGGAAAACAAGTTCCAGGATATCCAAATGTGTATTCCACCGACGCCATTGGTCGAATTTATTCAGTACATCCAAGCAATGATGAATGTTTTTATTTACGACTGCTATTAGTCAATGTACGTGGCCCAATGTCATTCCAACATTTACGAACTGTTGATGGTGAATTGTGTGGATCTTACAGAGAAGCCTGTCAACGTTTGCAATTGCTATAAAATGACGCTCATTGGGATCAAACTCTCAATGATGCTGTAATATCATCAAACTCTCATCAAATACGAACATTGTTTTCTATAATCATATCTACATGCTTCCCATCAAACCCAATTGATTTGTGGATCAAGTACAAAGATTATATGTGTGATGATATTTTGTATCAAATATGAAATAGAATGGGAAATCCAAATATACAAATCAGTGAAGAAATTTACAACGAAGCACTGATTTCAATTGAGGACATGTGCTTGATGATGTCAAACAAACTATTAATTCAATTAGGCCTGGCCGCGCCCAATCGTCCTATGCATGATGCTTTTAACCAAGAGTTGAATCGAGAAAAACTGTATGATCTCAACACTTTGCAAGAATTAATTTAAACAAATCTTCCACTGTTGAATGAACAACAGAAGTATGTATTTGATTCTCTTATGAAAGTAACAAATGATGAAACTGGAGGGATTTACTTCTTAGATGCACCTGCTGGTACAGGAAAAACTTTTTTGATTTCATTAATATTAGCAACGATTCGCTCACAAAATAAAATTGCACTTGCACTCGCTTCGTCGGTAATCGCAGCAACTTTGCTTGAAGGTGGTCGAACAGCCTATTCAGCATTAAAATTGCCATTACAAATCTTTTTGACAGGACGAAATCTGTCGGATCCGTTAGTAATGTAATATATTCCTTTCCAAGTTATTTTTTGTGAACAGGCTGAGTTTGAAGTTCATTTCACTCGGCAAAAACTTTACTGAATCTGATGAGTAGTGTGCAATCTTATTTGGAAAGGATTCTGTGTGTTCTTTTATCTCAACAAGATTTTCGAACTTGATAGCAAGAGGTCTGTTATTATGCTTTGCTCTTCCGCCTTTTGGAGATAGACCTGACAAAGAATTCCTGACGGTCGTTGACCTGAAAATGTGATATTCCATTTAAGCTTGTGAATGCTTGCTTACAAACTTGACTGTGAACACATTCTTTCAACGGAAAATAACGAAAATTACTGGCACGTTGCTTACTTTCCCCTCACTTTTCGCTTTTCGGCTCATTACAGGCATATTCACGATCAGAACTAAACAAGTAAATTATATTAACCCCGTACCACAGGACAAAAAAACAAATGAGAACCGTCTGCTGCGAGTAGCCGTAGGTGTCAGATGTCTGAAATATTGAGTGGAAGTGCAGTACATGTCCAGGATAGACACTGTTCTTTCATTCATCAAAGAGAACGAGCTGCCTGATTTGAAAACAAATGACCTCACATTGAATTGTTTTCAGACTCAACATGTAGTTCCATGACTTCTGTACCAATTTATGTAAAAAAAGAACAATTTTGGACAAGTACTGTTTTTCTACTCATCCATTCAAATAATTCATTTATAGTGACTTTTGACGTTCGATCAGCTGGACACGATTATTCAAATCGGAGCTTCGTTACGACATAAGTTCCCAATTAAATAACCGTGACCAGCTGATTAAACGTCAGAAGTCACTATAATTAAATGGGAGCATGCATCTTTTCCACGCACCTCTTCATTGCGACTACTCTGCCGCTCCCCCACCTCTCGCCACTTCCACTTCCTCCTGCCACTCGTCCCTGTCACATTCCATAGCACTTCTTTTGTCACTTACATGACACAAGCCTCTGTCACTCTCCTTACCATTTCTCCCGTCACTTATCTGTCACTAGCCTCTGTCATGGGTATCTGACATTCATCCCTATCACTCGCCCTTGCCACTCACCCTTGCCAACCGCTCCTACCACTCCTGTCCCTCTCCTTATCATTCCTCTTGTCACTCACCTCATTTACCCCTGTCACTAGCCCTGCCACTTGCCCCTGCCACTTTCCCTACCACTCCTCCTGTCACTGGGTCCTGCCACTCGCCCGTCACTCGCCTCTGCCACTCTCTCTACCACACTTCCTGTCACTCACCTGTGTCACTGGCTTCTGTCATTAGCACCTGCCACTAGCATGTATCACTCGGTTCTGCCACTGGCCTCTGCCACTCTCCCTACCACACCTCGTGTCACTTACCTGTGTCATTCACCTCTGTCACTAGCTCCAGTCACTCGTCACTGCCACACTCTTTACCTTTCATCATTGCTCTCTCGCTGTCCACTTTTGGCTTCAGGCAAAAAAACCTGAATCAAATACCTCGAATGCCAAATACTTGGTATTTTTAGAAAAGTTCCCGGAAAAGTACGACGTACGACGTACGTTCTCGCTGTGGGTTCAAGAACCGTAGGGGCCCATCGGTTTCGTTCGTCGCCGTTCCGCACGAATGAGAGGCTCATGACCACGGAAGTGCTTTGTATTCTAAGTGTGTTCGTGTCGTTTACCCATAATTGTTATCCTAGCACCATGGGGTTACATCGCAGTGGCTCTCACTGCAGTAGACCCTCTCTCCCCCGGAATATGATCAATGCGGAGAAGTCTATTTAGAACGAAAATTGGTTTTAATTATTAAATTATTGCTCGGCATCTTTTCATGAAGGACACTGAAGTAGGGAAATGGTAGTGAAGCAATTTGACACGAATGTATAATGTTAGCTGTAGCTCTGCAATACTATCAAGCAAGTTGAAAATGTAAGGTGAAAGTATTTAACAGGACAGATTGTACATTTGTGAACATTCTTTTATATTACTGTAATTATTGGTTTCATATAACGTTAAAGATACGAACGAAAAGCGGTAAGCCGGTCATTCGGTTTATTCGTTCACAGTTCAGAAAAAAGAAACCACAGAATTTAGCCGCCCCTTGTTCAAAGGCTCCATACACACTACAGATGGAGCCAATTTCACCGTGTGTGGTTGCACATCTTGTGCTTGTGCGTCCGTCCGTTTGAAACCGTATCTCGAAAGCCCCCCCACCAGCCGGTCAAACGCCGACCTTTTATCTTTGCCTTTAATGCCCTTCGCTGACCCTTCCTTTGCTGTCCCTTGTGAGACAAGAGTTCACCATTACATGCTTCTAAGTGCGTCCTATCTGCTACTAGTTCTTCAGAGAATACTGTATTCGGAATAAGATTATGCGTTCAGGATAGGACGAACACGAAATCATGAGCAGGTGAGGTTCGTGTTTCACCCTTTGGGTTGCGGCTACCCTCTCTCGTGCCTGCCCTTACGGGTCAAAGGGAGCGGGCATAAATGGCACGTGAAGCGATAGTGTGTGAGTGACTCCACTGAAGTTTCAGAGGCGGTGCACTTACCGGCATCTCCCCGGCCGCGTAGTCGATGATCTCCAGTTCCGCCTCCCGCCCGTCCAGCAACACGGACACGGTCTTCTGCCCGCCCTCCTCGTCTGCAACAAATGCAACGCTCTCATTCTCTTTCTTGCCCATGGCACCAAGGCTGCAGAGGATGTAGCCCAAACCGCCCCCCCCAAACACTGAAAAAAATATGCAAGAGAACATTTTTGTCATGACGTGTGGCAGTGCGTAAAACGTATCAGACTAGTGTTGCTTCTTAAAGAACGATGTTTTATGCAAAATTAATATAAACGATATCACTCAAAAATTTGTTTAAAAAAGG